>JAUCMS010000062.1:18755245-18766274 GCA_032357445.1 Enteromius radiatus | reverse complement strand
TAATTGTGAACAAATTAACCATTAATCAATGCTTAACTAATGCATTATTCTGACCCCCTATTCTGAAGTGTTACCAATATGAATGCTATTTTGACGACTAACTTAGGCTACAACTGAGGCAGCAAAAATATATTTACTTTTTACATATTCAGTTATAATGTAATTGTATTATCCTTGTTGTTGCTATGTGACTGTTCATAGTCTGTGTTGAGACCTTTGCTGCAATCGTCCCTTGGGGGACAAGAAATTTAAAGTCATTCATTTTCAAGTGGTTTTCAGTGCTTTACATGTTTGTTCAAAACCACATTCAATCAACTTACAAAGAGTACGTTCCTAACAATTTGGCAAGTATGCTTTTAATTAGATTTGAAAAACAAATTCCCTTTTCTTTATTGTGGACACCCTTATTCGCCATTGTCTCATTAATCTTTGCAGGAAAAAGCTTGCTCAGCGCCTCCAAGAAGCAGAGGAGCAAATAGAAGCAGCAAACGCAAAGTGTGCTTCACTGGAGAAAACCAAGCAGAGACTACAGAGTGAGATGGAGGACCTTATGATAGATTTGGAAAGGGCAAATAGCTCAGCAGCGAATTTGGACAAGAAGCAGAGGAATTTTGATAAGGTAAATAAAACATGGAATCAATCATTTATAGTTTTTACCTGAAAATCTTTACCAGTTACAGAACAATACAAATGAATTTCAGACCTTCTGAAATCAAGCCACCATAATAAGCAGATGAGATTCTTGGGAAAGTGCCTCTCTATTCTGTCTTCGTAGGTTCTGGTTGAATGGAAGCAAAAATATGAAGAGTCACAGGCAGAGCTGGAAGGGGCTCAGAAAGAGTCTCGATCATTGAGCACTGAGCTCTTTAAATTAAGAAACTCTTATGTGGAGACCTTGGACCATCTGGAAACTCTTAAACGAGAAAACAAGAATTTGCAGCGTAAGTCACTAATTGGGTTGAAGACATGCTTGATCTATAAAATTTTTCAAACTACTGTAGCAATGGTTCCTATTCTCTGTACACAGAGGAAATCTCAGATCTCACTGAGCAGATAGGTGAGACTGGAAAAAGCATACAGGAACTGGAGAAGGCCATGAAGCAAATGGAGACAGAGAAGTCTGAGATACAATGCGCACTAGAGGAGGCAGAGGTAAAGAGATATCCAATAAGTTTGTATACTGCATACAGGTGAGATTAATCCTCCAAAAATGGATCATAATATGTTTTAGGCCTCCCTGAACCATGAGGAATCCAAGATCCTCCGCGTACAACTAGAGCTCACCCAGCTTAAGGCTGACCTGGAAAGAAAGCTGGCCGAAAAGGATGAAGAGACTGAACAGCTGAAGAGAAACACCCAGAGAGTCACAGACTCCATGCAAAGCACTCTGGATGCTGAGTTGAGAAGCAGAAATGATGCCCTGAGAGTGAAGAAGAAGATGGAGGGGGATCTCAATGAGATGGAGATACAGTTGAGCCATGCCAATCGTCTGGCTTCAGAAGCCCAGAAGCAGCTTCGAAACCTTCAAGGACAACTCAAGGTGACTTGATTTGAAATCATTTCATAGTAACTGACGTTGGAGCCATGGGTTAGAAATTAGTGGATGAAGTTTTAAGATGAAGTTCAGATTATCCAGGTTCCACAAGTTTTCCAGTGTCATGTCCCAAATACATTCTATCACATTCTTGTCATTTTGCACTTGTCAAACAGCACTGGTCTGTTTCTCACCAGCAGGTTTACCTGGCTGGCTACATGGGAACCTAGTTGATCCATGGTGCCTTTTGATCCCAACATGACTAATCTGATTTGGTCCATGTCTCAACAGGATGTTCAGCTTCACTTTGACGACTCTCTCAGAGAACAGGAGGACACGAAGGAACAGCTAGCAATGTCTGAACGCAGGAGCTTGCTGATGCAGGCTGAGATTGAAGAACTGAGAGCTTCTGTGGAACAAACCGAGAGGAGCCGGAAAATCGCCGAGCAGGAGCTGACAGATGCCAGTGAACGAGTGGGACTCCTGCATGCCCAGGTTAGCAATGCCAGTCTATAAGCGTAGAATTGAATTGAATTTATATAGCACTTTTTACAATATGAATCATTGCAAAGCAGCTTTACAGAAAATTAAGTTTCTACAATATGCTTATATATTGTAAAAAATTATTATGTATAACTTAGGGCAAAATTTGTTAATTCCGTATGCTTTCTGAGGGTTGGCATCCTCTGAGGTCAACTGAGAGGGTTGACATCATCTCATCAGGTGTTCGGTCATCTCAGATCATTTAAGGGTTGGATCCAGCCTGAACCTTGTCAGATTCCTAGTTACCACAGGACAAGAGAAACAAGGCTTTTATCAAGTATCATTTACCTCCACTTTTTCAGAACACTAGCCTTCTGCACACCAAGAAAAAGCTTGAAGCTGATATTTCCCAGCTCCAGAGTGAAGTGGAGGAATCTGCTCAGGAGTCAAGGAATGCAGAGGAAAGGGCTAAGAAAGCAATAACTGATGTAAGCAGATGACTACTTATTTTAACTGATTTGAAATTTGATGAAGAGGTGCTCTTTGTTTTCAACTACTAATGTTCTGCCACAGAATCAAACAGTGCTTTATGTAAAGCATTTCCCATTCTCAAATATGATAAAGCTTGGTTTATAGGTCTGTTGGGTCAACACAACCAAACTTCTCCAGAGTTATATTTTAATCAGTCCAAGTCCACCCTGATCTTGGACCAGTTGTTTTGGTACAGATCCAAACATATTGTGTTCATACAGTATATCTTTAAACAAAGGCTCCAAAAGAGCCAGGTGTAAAAATTGCATTCACTACTTCTGTTCTTATTTCCCTTGAAGGCTGCAATGATGTCAGAAGAGCTCAAGAAAGAGCAGGACACCAATGCACACCTGGAGCGAATGAGAAAGAGCCTGGAGGCCACAATCAAAGACCTGCAGAATCGTTTGGATGAAGCAGAAAACTTAACCCTGAAGGGTGGGAAGAAACAACTCCAGAAACTGGAATCCAGGGTTCGTAGGTATCTGGCCAAACAAGCAAATGCATCATATCAATGTTTTCTGTACTATACTGTTACCTGTTGTTCAGGTCCGCGAACTGGAGAATGAGCTGGATGCTGAACAAAAGCGTGGAGCTGATGCTATCAAAGGCACTCGTAGATATGAAAGAAAAATGAAGGAGCTTACCTACCAGGTATGCACTAGACATCTGAACTGCTGGTTGTTCAGTAGATAAATAAGTGACAATATTGTTTTTATATGTAGTCTGAGGAGGACAAGAAGACAGTTAACAGACTTCAGGATCTGGTAAACAAACTTCAGATAAAAGTCAAGGCTTACAAGAGACAAGCAGAGGAGGCTGTAAGTCAAAATACATCCATCTGACTTTATAAACTCTGCAAATTCAGTGAGTAGTTGCATAAAGTATGTGCTTTAATAGGAGGAACAAGCCAATGTCCATCTAGGGAGGTGGAGGAAGGCCCAGCATGAGCTTGAACAGGCCGAGGAGAGAGCAGACATGGCTGAATCTCAGGTCAACAAGATGAGAGCAAGGAACCGGGATCTGGGAGCAAAGGTCAGTGTTTGGATCTCTTGGGCTGTTTCTTGCTTTTCATAATATGCACTGCAGAGGAACGTTGTGGGAGATTAAGAAGATTAAAATATTTTTCCTCTTTGTTAACAGGGGCAAGAAAACCGAATGGAGTAAAGAATTCATAGCCCAAGTGTTTTTACTTTAAAGTAGTAATGAAAGCATCATGTCTGGAACAGTTCTAGTTCAATAGTGACAATTTGTCTTAGTATGTTCTTTAGGCTAAACTATTTAATGCTAATATTGCTGGAGGTGAAAACAGAAACAATTTGATACGTCATGTGACTACTGATATAAACACCACAAACACACACACACACACTGACTGAAGGACAGAATAAAAATAGAAATTGAACTTATTATTCAATTGATGCACTGTAAATCACAGTCAGGTAATTGGAATTTAACCAATCTGAAATGTTTGTAGTATAGATTTACGGACTATTTAAGTGTAAGATACCATTATGTTTATTGCAAAATTATCAATTTATATTCATAAAGGTGAGTTGTTTGAAAATGGAGCAATATTGACTCATTACTTCATATACAGTGATTTGTGGGAGTTCTTTTGGCACTTTTCCTGTTTCCATGGGAACAGCAACCTCTCTGATTGGTGGATCTCTTAGGATTATGGGTAGTGTAGTTTAACTGCTCAATTAAACTTTTCTTTTTAAAAGCACACTTATTGTGTGCGTTACTTGCTAAGCAAATGCAATGATCAATCATCTCTACAGAGGAAATAAATGGGGTTTTACTACCAGTTTGCCCTTGGACAGCATTGCTAATAAATACTAAAAATAAATAGTATCTACTAGATTTAGTTCAACTTTATTCAACTTGTTTGAATATAAAAATAACAAAATAAATAACACAATCTAATGCTTTTGCCCAATCATTTCACCCCACTTTAATTATTTTATGTTTTATAATTATTTTATATTTTAAACAAATTATTATAAAAGCAACTGAAAAACCTGACAAACAATCATAATTGCCTGTGCAGTGGACGCTTTTTTTTTTTTCTTTTTTTTTTATAATTAAATGAATAGATAAAAGGAACAGTCAATTATTTTTTACATGAAATTAAGATTTAATGGTTACTTTGCAGAGAGGTATCTGAAATAAACAAATTTGCATTATCATTCATAAACATACTAAAAACGTATACTTTATTATGCAACCCAGATTTTTCGCAGTTCTAGCATATATCAAACAGACTGCATTACAAAGAGGTAAAAATGCTGAGCTCAGATATTTTTTACTCGCATAGAGAGGAAACTCTCTTTGTGACACACTTTGGATCTTGACCTCTATAAGGACTGAGACTAATGTTTGAGACCTGGCTATATTTAACATGAAATTTGATGGTTCAGCCACACATATTTTATTCAGTCTTGAAATCTAATAAACAACAACAAAATGTTTATGTCATATACATTTATGTCAGCTGCTGATGTGTTTCTTGAAGACCATCTCTCTTTGGGATACCTTAGAAATATTCTGACCAGATAAAAGGTCATTATTACTTTATATTAGTTAAATAATTTTACAACTGTGTTATTTTGATTAACTCTTTTAAACCATACGAAAAATGTAAGAAAAATACTGCACATAAAAACCTCATTGAAAGACACCAAGACCTGACATATACCTTATATCCCAAATGTTGCCTTTATGTATGTCCGAACTTATATGAAGTGTGATCTATATCAATAAAGTGAAGCAATATGGCTGCAGTTTTTTCCTGTTAATCCTGTTTGACAGAAATTTAAGATGTCATATGGGATAGATAAGGTGAAATATAGCTTACTTGTGTTCGCGTCTGCATGATATGAGAACAGCACATTTATAGACTGCTGCTTCTCAGAATAGACACCAACTTGTTCTGGTTTTCTTATGAATCAAGAATAATGAATTATTCATAATATTTTGCAGATGCATAAGTATTCATGAATGAAGGGAATGAAGATATCAGGTATATCAGAGGGTAAAGAGAGAAGCAAGGTCTAGATAGTCTTAGAGAGAGTTTTCACTGCATAAAGTCTGAACCGCATTGCATCTCTTTCTGGTAAAGAAACAGCCCGAGACAGGAAGGGGGCCATCTGATAGTTAAACATAAGATGTAGAAATCCAGGATGACACAATAATTGACTAATTCCTGTAGAAGTTAGAAGAAAATATAAACTTTGTGGTCATGAATTCCAGTTGTCCAAAAGTAATAATGACCATAATACATTTAACATTGAACAAAATAAATATATTTTCAAAAACTCATGCCTCAGATGGTCTGTTAGCAGTGAGGCTGAAAGTTGGGACGGAAACTTCCAATTTCTTGAATCTTCTTCTACTAGCTGAGCAACTTTAGTCAGCAGAAACAGAGGTACATATTAGGTCATGTGGTTGAAATGCGATATATCACACCCAGAAGCCATTAAATATTCTAGAGCTTCATAATGCATCACTCATATTAATAATCAAGATTGCATCTAGCCAGAGAACATGGTGAATTACACCCACGTGGAAATGGCTGGCTTGTTTTCATTGTGCGAGTGGAATACTCATTACAGTACAGCACAGCCAGCAGTTTCCAGCTCCACACCACGCTTTTCTCCAGATAATATGTAAATGCTGAATAGAAGCTATATGTGTAAAGAAAAAGATCGAATGAATTACATGTTAATTTTAAAATGTGAAATAATTGCATTTGTATTATCACCTTTATTCATGAATCTTGTCAACTTGTAGATGCTTATTGCATATTTTTTTTCCTGATAAATGTATGAGTAAATAAATGCAGAAAATATTTGTAAATAAGAAATTCATGTATGCATGAGATTATATGCATTACAATGCATTCTGCTCAAATTTCTGATTTTGTCAGTATTTCATCTGAAGAACGCTAAACATGCATATAGCAATGAAAGCCAAAATATTAAAAATCAGGCATGTATATATAACCCACTATTTTGTATGAGGGGTTGACATTTCACAGTGGATTTGGAGCCAAATTAGAGGGGTTTTTGGAAAGCTGATAGCATCACTATTTTATTTTCACACAGATTGGTGGGTCTATTAGTAAAATATATCTTTTTTCATTATATTCTAACAGTTGCAGTTCAAAATGTAAAAAAGTACTTACAAAATGTAAAAAAAGTACTTCTTTTTGATCTATATCTAAATCTATTTGAGGCTCCCTGAATAAGGACCACTGCCTTAGTAGATTTATTAAAATCCCGATTGAACAAATTATGTAACTTGTACCGAACAATAGTAACCAATCAGCTTTTCACTGACTCACTTGACACACACAATTGCAGCAAATTACCAAACTGCTGTAGTCTGCCCACACAAAGTACTTTAAACGGATGACTGACAGAGGATTGTTTTGCTGTGTCTTCTCAGGAGCCCCTTTTTGACACAGCTGTTTTACCCTCGCTGCGCTGAAATGAAGCCCACAAGTAGTCGGCAGTGCTTGAGACCGGCTTTCCGGCATCATTGTCTTATCATGTCTAATTTAGTCACCCGGCTTTAATTAGTGGTGCGGCTGTTCTCACCTTTAATTATGATTGTGTTAATTAAAACTGTGGCCACGTTTTCTTCGGAGTACAATGTCACAGTAAGGTGATTTTGCAGCAGGGGCAGCTTTGACTAAGCTTGGTGGGGGGAAAACGATACAGAAAGGCTTTTGTTTCAGGCTAATTAATCGCTTGACTTCTCATGACAGGCGTGTAGTCTCAGACTTGCTGCAACCATTTGTCACTGCCAAGATTTGCAGGATTTTGTTGCATCCACAGGAACACATTCAATATATTGTGACTGACAGAGAAGCTTACTGACACAAAATATATACAAACAAATGAGTGAATGCATATTTTGGACACATACATTAAAAAAAAGGACATGAAAAATAAAATTCAAATATGTTTAACCATAGTGTTCACTACAGTCGACAGGATATGACATTTTAACCATTGAGGTGTTACATTCAAACCACTATAGACTGTCTGTGACCTTTAGGCCACACAAAATTCTGTATCACTTTCTCTTTAAATGTTATAAGGTACACCAAATACCAATATTTACTTTTGGACAACATTAACTTAATTTTTTTTTTTAAATACCATTATTCGACTATATAATTATATATATAATGGTCAGAAAAATCAATTCACGAGGCTTAATTATCATAAATAAAACAAATAAATATTTCCTTAAGGATGGCCAGTATTTCAGATGTATTTGTAATGCAAAATACTATTTTCCCCCACACATTTTCACACATTATATATATATATATAATTTTTTTTCAACTAATGAAATCATACGTTCTTCGCGCAACTTACAGAGCAATTAAAAGAAAAAAAAAAAACTAAATGCGCTACTTACCATAATGAATGTATCTTATTTTTGCATGTTTTTTTTTTATTTTTATTTTTTTTTTTTATCACTGATAAAGTCATTTAAGTTTCAATTCTGGAGCAAACACGCTAAATAAATCATTATTTATGTATATTTATTTGTTTACTTCCGCCTTGTATGCCCACAACCGCAAGTGACAGTAACGTTAAGTCCAGTCAGGTTTGTTTGTAACAGAGACTGAAGCGCCGAGAGATATAACACAAATTTGTCAAGATTCCTTCCCTCATTCCTTCAGCTTCACTGACCCACCAGAACTTGACAAGACATACCTGACTTATTATATGTACTTACTGTAGATGTCTGTATACGTTCAGACTTCTTCATCATGAGGGGGAAGAACTCCTGCAGCTTCTGCTGGACGGAGTCCGGTGGAAAAAAGCTTGAGATGGGATGACAGGATGCTGATAATGTTCAGGTTTTGAAGGTTAGTAATTCATACCTTGTGAATAACGTTTGGAATGGAAGGAAACGTCATTCTAACGTTGATTAGTCAGAAAAGATTTCTTTACATAAACACAATGTTTCACAGGATCCCTTTTAAAGTGTTCTTTACACTAAGAAGAAACGTTATTTTAAGAGCAGTTTACTAAATATTATGGGGACGTGCAGTGTTTGCTAGGGTTTACAAAATGCATAGTATTTTCATGCATATTTTTCTGGAGTTATCTAATGTATGCCTGATTTTTTTTTTGTCTTGAATCAAACTGCTTTCTTTCTGCCCTGTAGTTTGACATTGTCTTGAATGTGAAACATTAAAATGATAAAAATTGTCTTTTGTAACATACAAAAATATATAAAACATTGTATTGACAAGCATTTAAAAAAATTTTTAAATGCAACTACTGTTGTAGGCCTAGTTCTTTATTATTATCAAATCAGTGTCAGTTAACACCAGGTTTCTGTAAAGTGCCTATACCACATAGGGCCTACTTCTGTTAAATGAACTCTTTAATCAGTGTGCTTTTTTTCACCTCTTAAACTGCATGTGTCTGCACATCTGGTGCATGAGCCCTAGAGAGTGTTGTATTATAAGGGCCCTGTGGTAATTCTGTGTGGCTGATCTGTACCATGTCTGTACAGTGTTTGTTGACACTTCTCTTAGTCTTTAATGATGTAGTTTACAGTGCACAGTGCCCCCACAGTCAGTGGGCGTTTTCTGCCCACAGATAGGTTTGTTTCACTAAAGAGTAGTTTCTGGCATGTCATGCACCAAAGATTCTTGCAGCTATCCATTCAGACCAGGAATTAATATGAATGCATTTCTGTTTGTTTATGAACACACTAAAGGTCAAGGTTTGGCTGGGTCGTATGGGCCAGTGAGCCCCTGCTGGTCAATGTCGTAACTACACCATCTGGCATCAAAATACATCTTTTTCCACTGATGCCAATTCACTTCAATTAGTTTCTTCCAGAAAGTAATGACAGGCATTGCACTGAAATAATGTGGGCAAAAGAAAGAAAGTGACCTTGCAGAGGCAGATTTAAGTGGTGTGTGTGTGTATATATATATATATATATATATATATAAAACTAAATAGAAATGTCACCTTGGCAACTAACAAAAAAAAAATAAAAAATAAAAAAAAAGTGTATGTATATATATATAATTTTTTATGGAATTATGGAATATGAATATGAATATTATAAAAATATATTAATAATGCTAAATAACCCTGCATGCATCCAAGGGAATATATATATATATATATATATATATATATTTGTGTGTTTTTGTTACCAGTTTTTAACTACGTTTTTTAAACTTTTTGCATTTACAAGACAGTGTATTAATAACACTTCCATATTTGGTTAAAAATAGATTTTTAATCTATATTAATTATATTTAGTAATTATATAGGCATACTGTCATTTAACAGATGTGGTTTCCAGTTGTAACGAAGGAGACGGTGACATGCAGATCCATATGCGAGCTTTTATTAGAAGCCATGGTATAAACAGGCATAGGTGATTAACGACAGACAGAATCAACAGGTGAATATCGGGGCAGGCAGCAAACAATCAATACACAGAAAAACAGTCCAAACATTGAGGCACCCTCCAGGGCAGAGCATTCGGCACTGATGCCCTCCAGGGCGGAGCAGGTGACCGAGATGCTGTCCAGGGCGGAACAGGAGGCAGTGATGCCCTACGAGGCGGAACAGGCGACAGGCCCACCCTCCAGGGTGGAACAGAAGGCAAGGATGCCCTCCAGTGCGGGACAGGCAGGACTGAAACAGTGAGCACAGAGAGGTTAGTTATGGCCTCTATGGCTGAGTCAGTACCTGCTTCGAGTTCGTAGGAGGTCCAAGGTAGAGCAGGTGGGACAGAAACCCTCCAGGGCAGTAGATGGCACAAACGCCTTCCAGGTCAGATGAGAGTTCGAGGGAAGGACACTCTTAACAGACATCTCTGGATGTTGTGCAGCCACTGGCAGAACCTCTTGAGGGTCAACGGCCTTTTGATGCAATGTTTCAGGGGACGCAGCCATCTTGTGCAACTGTTCAGGGGTGATGGCCATATTGAGCGCTGACTCTGGCTGAGGCATGCAAGAGCTGAGTAGTTCTGATAATCCTCCAAAAGATCATCAGACATAGCTTGCTTATGTCTGTCACATGTGCAAGCTCCACAAAGTCCATCACATAGTCCTCAATGGGCCGTTGTCCCTGATGACGGCACATGATGTTTATTGTTGCTGTACTACGGTGACCATGTCTCAGACCGAAGCTGCTGGATCCTGTTGAGGCGAGGTCTTCTGTAACGTAGGAGACGGGAACATGCGGATCCATACACAAGCTTTTATTAGAATCCATGGTACAAGACCTCATGGTGAGTGAGTGTCTGACTGTGGTTTAAATGCAGGTGAGAAGGGGTGTGGTGACGAGGAACAGCTGCTGGTGAGTGATTGCAAATACTGACAGGTGATGTATGCTAGGAAACAGATGCTGCGTCCGAAATTGCTTACTTCCCTACTATATAGTACGTGAAAAACAGTATGCGAGGCGAGTAGTATGTCCG
>JAUCMS010000062.1:18693617-18729098 GCA_032357445.1 Enteromius radiatus | reverse complement strand
GCATATATTATGTAAAGAAAAACTTTTATTTTGGATGCGATTAATCGCGATTAATCATTGCCCAGCACTAGTTTTTATATTATATATATATATATATTATATGATATTATTTTATTGTTTCAAAGTACATATACATCATACATATTTTATGTTTAACACAAGAGAGAACCTGAGAAGAATTCCTGCTATTAAATGCACATGACGTATTTTGAGAACCAATTTGTGATTTCATTTTTGTGTTGCAGTATTGAGGCATATAGAGAGTATCATAAGCTGCAGAATGTAAAGCCACCCGTCTGTCTTGATGTGTCTCAGAGTTGGGAGAACTGGGCTGGAATTCAACCCGAGTCATGTGACCTCATCGTGAACATCAACATGATGCACATCTCACCTCTGGCCTGCACAACGGTATTGAGATTTCTCTTTCTTGCTGTTTGGTCAACGTGTGCATAATAAATCACCTAACCTCTTTTCACTTATTTCAGGGTTTGTTTAATGGCGTTGGAAAAATACTGAAGCCACAAGGATTGCTTCTGACCTATGGGGTATTTGCAGCATGTTAAGCTGATTATTTTAATGTGTTTTGTTACATTTATTGGCTTTTAATGGCTTGCATCTGATAATGTTTTGCAGCCCTATGCTTTCAATGGATCAATTACTCCTCAGAGTAATGTTGACTTTGACCAAAGCTTGAGATACAGGTTAGTGATAAAGAAAATCGCTGGCAAAGGTATAGCATCTGTATTGCTCAAGATGATAAAATCTTGATAAAATTTATCTCACTGGTGTGAAATGATATGCTTGTTTAAAAAAAAAAAACATTGTTACTGCAAAAATATTTTTTTCAATTTACAAGCATCTAAAAATTACTTAAGTCTTATTTTCTGATAAAAATGCATAAACTTCTAGACCTAATAGTCCTTTAGATTAAGTTATAAATTGTCATGTTTAGGGATGTTTAGATATTTGTACTGAAAAACCAGACAAAAATACTGAGAAGGCAAGTAATTCATTTTGCTGTGTGATAACATCAAAGAACCTAATACAAGCTGTCTAACAATTTCCTCTGTATCCTATTGTTTTTTTACAATTTTGTTTTACAGAAATCCAGAGTGGGGTCTAAGAGATGTGTCATTACTGAAAACACTAAGCCAGGAAAATGGGCTGCGATTGGAAGAAATTGTAAGTGTTTTATTACCAAAATGAATAATTGAATTCGAGATCCGGTGTCGTTTAGTGCATGCTAGTAAAGGTTTTTCTTCGAGAGGCTGTAATCATTACTTGGCCGTGATCCATTGCAAATTAATCTTACATCATGCCTCATACACCTCGCTCTTCCTTCTGATTGGCTTGATTATGTGATGATTCACCACCTTGAGTCATCAAAGGCTTGTAAATGCATCTGTTTCTGTTTTTCTAGGTTGATATGCCCGCCAACAACAAGTGCTTACTGTTTCACAAGGACAGTGTGGTTTAATAGAATACCACTGTATTTACATTTGAGGGGACTCTGTAGGGTTCAAAGATACTCAAGGCTTTACTGAAACCAACCATCACTCTCTTTCTAGAAAAGGTGTTTTCCTGTCAGATGTATGTTTTCACACTGAAGGAAATGATTCATCATTTAGACAGGTGTTTAAAATTACGCATCTATGCATTTTTTTGATCATCCTCTTTGGTTATCTTTATTATAGTTCTGACATGTTACAGTTTTACCATGCAAAACATAGTTTCTACCAAGAAGCTAAAATCCACTTTAAGCATGTCGACCAACCACCATGTGCCAAAAGCAAGAAAGCTAATGAAAAGTGTATTCACGTAATTGCTTTGGGTTTGCTTTTAAGCCTGATGCATACATGTATATTTTTATCATATTGATGGATAATAATCAATTAAACCATAGTTACAATCAATGTATTTGTATGACAGTAGCTAAACATGTAAAATCTCACATTTCAAGGCCAAACCTTGTGCCTTTTTGTGAAATCAATGTAACACTAATATTAGCTGCACTGTAAATGTTTTTAATTGCTCTTTAATTATGCAATTGACGTTCTTCGATAAATAAAGAATATCAGTGTATTATCTTGCACAGACTCTGTCTATTGACTGAAGATGTGTGTGTGTTTCTTAACCTCTGGTCGGACTCTTATCTTGCCATGTTTACCGGCTATCGTAAGTAGGAACCAAAGATCACGATCTGAAGGTGTTACACAGAAAATAGCCCCCAACATGGGAGGTGCAGCGGATACGAGAGGATTGCGGTAGTCGGCGAAAGCTTATTTGAACACATCCCTATTTATTATACTGTGTCGTTTTGATCCGACTTAAGTCTAAAGACCGTAAACATACTCCTTTCAACTTCACTGTCGAAAATCATCCGGAACAGACAAGAGTTTGAGCCACGGCGGAGCAAGTTGAGTGTCTATTTTTGTCTCCCGTCTTAAAAGCACAGTGTGTCAGTTCGTATGAAGCTTTTATTCCCATAAAGACTTGAATAATGTCAACGACATCGCTGGATAAAGAGCTGCAGGAGCGTCTGAGAGAGGCCAGTGCCATCGGAGACATCGAGGAGGTGAAGACTTTAGTGGAGAGCGGAGTCAACATCAACTCTCAGAATGAGATTAACGGATGGTGCGTATTAACACTCAGCCCACAGCCTGCGTTAGATTTCATTGGATATATAAGTGCATACAGTTATATTAACCTTTATTCTTAAGATGACAGAGCTGCTGGGCATCATTTATACTCGACAGTGCAGACATGTGACCAGGGGGCGCAGACAGTGTCCCTCTTTATAAAAGAATACTTCAAACAAAAATTAAAATGTGCTAATGTAGTTAACTTACTTAATCCCAAGCCATTCAAGATGTTGATGACTTTGTTTCTTCATCAGAACAGATTTGGAAAAAATTAGCATTCCATCACTTGGTCCTCTGCAGTGAATGGGTGCCGTCAATTAATGAGAGTCCAAACAGCTAATAAAAATATCACAGTAATTTACATAAAAATGCGAGTCCATAACACTTCATCCCTATTGTCCTCTCACATCAAAGCACTGACATATTCATTTAAAACCATTTTTTAAATGTGAATATTTCTCTCCTGACATCAGAGAAGATTATTTTTTTCACTGGAAAAAGCAATATTTTAGCTGGAAACTATGGTTTAAAATGAAAAACATCTTAATGAAAGCATTTTGCTAAAGGGTACTCAACTAAAATAAAAAATTGAAATGTAGCCAAAATAACCCATAAATTTTAATCACTCTCAGGCCGTCCAAGATGTAGATGAGTTTGATTCTTCATCAGAACAGTTTTTTTTTTTTTTTTTTAGATAAGCAGTCAATTTATTTTGGCTACGTTTCAGTTTTTAATTTTAGTTGAGTATCCTTTAGCAAAATGTTACTTTAAATGTAGCTAAAATAAATTGATTGCAACCACCTACCTTAAAAAAAATAAATAAATTTTTTCTCAGTGTGCGGTGAATGGGTCCCGTCAGAGTCCAAACAGTTGATAAAAACATCACAATATGAAATATACCTTCAGTCCTGCAATTATTAAATTAGTTTCATTTTAACATGCGGAGGCAACGTCGGCTCAACCAATAGTGAGAGTTAGGGGTGGGGTTTTGGGGTTAGGCAGCTGTAATTGCAATCAACTCACTACCTTCTTGCACCTGATGGTTTTACATTGTATATAAAAGTTTATGTTGCTGAAATGTTTAATGTATAGGGTTACTTAAATGTGGCCTTAATAGGGTTTAAAATGGTCATGGGTCATGATGTAATACAGAAAGCTGTTTATAACGTGCAGAGCAAGACCGAGTAGTTTATGAGTGCTGTAGATAAGCCTTTACCTTTCATCTAGCCTGGCAGCATTCCTGACATGCTTAATTAGACAGCCTGTCTTTCGGCTCGCTGTTTTCTCACTGCAGATATTTGTTGAGCAACTGAACTGAGGTGTTGGATTTGTTCTGACATTCATGCCAAGCCTTGACTGCTTTGTTTTAGTAATGCCTGAATGCATTCAAACTCATCTGGCTGATGCCGTGTACGTTGCATACCATGTTTAAGACGTTCTGATGTCCCTTGTTCATCCAGGACGTGTTTGCATTGGGCCTGTAAAAGAAACCACAAACACATAGTGGCCTATCTGTTGAACGCCGGAGCCGACAAAGACATTCTAACAGTGAAAGAAGAGTTAGCCGTTCAACTCACCTCCAAACCTGAAATCAGAAGACTGCTTGGAGGTATGCTTTCTGAATACCCTGCCAGGAAGTGTTTAAAGGTTTTGTTGAGTGGTATATGCTTACAAGATCAGGTTTTCTCAGATTTGTCCCTCGTGGTCCATTTTCCTGCAGAGCTTAGCTCCAGTCTTTGTTAAACCCACCAGCCTGTAACTTAATAGTAATCCTGAAAACCTTGATTATCTTGTTCAGGTGGGTTTAATTAGGGTTTGAGCTCGAGGGCCAAAGTTGAGAACCTCTGCACTGGAATATAAAAGACTGGATAGTATCCATTAACACTAATTGGGTATTAAATGTACAGACTGACACACATACTCTTATGCATTCATGTTTATAAATTGATATACATTTTTTTGCATATTAAATCAATTTTTTGCAGAATGCACAGTTTTTTATGTTGATTTGTTGACTAATATTTTGACATTTTTATCCAGTAATAACATGGTCAGTTTACAATGCACTTTCCTAAGATAATAAAAATAATCAATTAAAAGACAATTCATTTATTTTTGGTTTACATTTTATTTACATTCTTTGCAATATTGTGATGTTAAATTTGTAGCATTCAGAACTATTGTTTATTTTTTAGATAAAATATTAGAGAGTTGATCAGCCATAACATTGCCCATGTTCATATTTTGCACTATATTTCATATTTGCATAGGGATAATTCTAGAAACCGCTAAAATGCATATTTAAAAGCTTCTATTTTCCACTATTTTGACATCTTGATCAAATTTTTTTATAGCTTGAGCATAAAGCTAACCTTTACATACACTACAAATTTAAAATATTATATTGTTAAATGTAATGTTTAGAAAATCTTAAAATGAATATCCATTTTCATATTGTATGAAATTACTCTTGAATTTATTTTGCAGTGTTCTATTTTTTTTTTTTTTTTTTTCTCTGATATTGTTTAGATATTTAAAATTTAATACTGGCCATAAATCCATCATTGGCCGAAATGGTATCATTTATATTAAAATTATAAATTTATTTTAACACCCGTGACCCTGGAGTACAAAACCAGTCAGTACATTAATAGAAAGCTTAGTTATTCAGCTTTCAGTTGATGTATGAATCTAAATGTTCTGGTTTTGTGTTCCAGGGCAACATGTAATAATTTTTGTGCACTGAAATGCAAAAAGAAAACAGTATACCTTGCATATATGCCACTTTAATGTCTTGACACTTGACATTCCTGCTTGTCGCTCCATCTCCAGTGGAAGAGGAAGACGTGCCTGAAGTGAAGGAACCAGAGCTGCCAATCATTCCAAACTATCTCTCCAACCCGCCCTTCCTGTACAGCAAGATGGACAACGACAACCTGAGTATAGCACAGCACAACGGCACCAACAATCATCCAGAGCCCCTGGAGTCAGAACCAGCGACTTTATCGCCCACGCAAGAGCAGCAGCTTCCTCCTCAGCATCAGCAGCCCAAGAGCCTTTACTCGGACAGCCCGAGCCAGCAGGAGCTACCCTACATCCCCGTGATGGAGCAGAACGGCGTGGTGAACGGCAGCCTGCCCATGGAGCTCTCCTCAGAGACTCATCACACCAACCACTGCGAGTTTACACACCCTCATCCTATAGCACAGAACGGCCCGGTGTGTCCCACGCTTCCTTCTCCCGGCGGTGGCAGCGGTCAGCCGCAGGTTCCTGGCGCCAGCGTCGCCCGGCAGCAGTCCATCCCACAACAGATCAACTGCTCCCAGCTCGGTGGATCCATGCCGGCCTTCCAGCCCTTCTTCTTCACCAGCACTTTTCCTGTTAACGTACAAGGTACAGTGAGGGTTTCTTAGAAAACGAGTTGGTCAGTAAACGGAAGAGTATCTAAAGGCCCTTTCTTTCATGTGATTCGATGCTCCTCTGCTTTGACCTCCACATGAGAAGTGCTGCAGATAGCATCGCTGAAAGGCGGTTTTTATGAGGTTGCTAGGTAGCAAGAAAGCAGATAGTGTGGGATACTCAGTGAATAATGAAAATAGTGAAAGAAAATTAAAGTAACATTAATCTGTTACTAAAATTTTACTTTTTTGTATGAACTTGTAAAGCTGTAGTTTTAAAATTCTAATTTGTATAAAAAATTATAAATATACATAGTAAAACTTCTATATTTACAACAGCAGCAGATTAATGCTAATTAATCTTCATATATATATATATATATAAATGTATTTAATATTGAAACTTTTTTTCTTAAATATATACATGCATAATAAATATGCACAGTTTACACACATTATGTAAACACAAATTTGCTTGCAGTTTAATATATAAAATAAAAAGTAGTTACATATACACTCACGTCATCAGCAAATCAGTAAGATTTCTGATCTTAAACTTTTTAGTCTCTGCATTTATTTGATCAGAATTATTGTAATTAAAATACATTTTCTATTTTAATATTTTAACATAAAATTCATTCCTGTGATACAAAGCTGAATTGCTGAATTCCACAAAGCTGAATTTTCAACATCATTACTCATATCTTCAGTGTCACATGATCCTTTAGAAATGTTTCTACGCTGATTTGTGGCTGAATAAATGTTTTTTTTAATACTAGAAATATTTCAAATGGTTCTGCTGCATAATATTTTTGTGGAAACTGTGACATTTTTCCAGGAATCTTTGATGCATAGAAAGTTAAAAGAACAGTATTTATTTGAAATAGAAATCTTGTATAACATTATAAGTGTCTTTACTGTCACTTCGGATCCAGTTAATGCATCCTCACTAATTAAAATATACATTTCTCAAAAAAATCAAAGTGACCTCCAACAGTAATCTATTTCACTCGAAATCACAGCCGCTCATTTATATTTAAGGCATTTTTTAAATACATATTGACTCCTCTAACAAATTTCAGCAATCTCAGACTTGCCGTCTCTTTTCAGAGCTCGTCCTGAAGGTGCGCATCCAGAACTCCAACGTCAGAGAGAACGACTTCATCGAGGTGGAGCTGGACCGGCAGGAGCTGACGTACCGCGCTCTCCTCCGCGTCTGCTGCCGCGAGCTGGACATCAGCGCTGAACACGTGGAGAAGATCCGCAAGCTGCCCAACACTATGCTTAGAAAGGTGAGGCCCAAGACTATTAACAGCTAGGCCTTCTGAGGCAGTATCCCAACAAGAGAGAGCGGTTTGGACATTAGCAGCACTTACAATTCAGCATTCACCCAGTTTAGCATTAGCGTGTTGATGTCAGACACTTGCAAAATGGGTCTGTTTTTAATTCATTTGAATCAATTCTATTTTTATTATAATTTTGTTTTTGTTTTTGGTATTTAATTGGAAAGAGTTACTATTATCAGCTTTTATCATTGAGGGTAAGTAAATGACAGACTTTTAAACCTTTGGATGATAATTATTTCAGTCTATTTAAATATAAAATTGTGTTCCCCTAATATTTCTATGTTGTCATATCCATCTAAAAGCAAAAAAAAACACTTGAAGCTGTGCTGCATTTCTGAATATTATTATAGGTAAGGAATGTTGTTGGGCATGACAACAGAGCTTCCTGATTGTTTCCTCCTGGTGACAGTGTTGTTGTTTCATCTTACACTTGAATGAACACAAAAACAACACTTCCTGCACAAATGCACATTTCTAGCTGGTGAAGGAATGGGGATTTGGGTCTGTTTCTCATTGTTTAGTTCTTAGTCATCTTGATGCTACCTAAAAGTGACATTCTGTTTGGTTGAGTAAGATCCTCTCCTGTTTAAGCATGTCTGCATCTACAGGCTAGGTTTATCGAGCTGGTAAATCTATGCTTCTTAACATTGAGTAGATGCAGTTCTAGCTGCAGAAGGAACGACAAACTTGATTCAAAAGCTGAACTCCGACGCTACTTCTGCTAGTTTATTATATTAAACTGCAGACCTTGTGAAGTTGACGTTTCAGAGTTTTAAACCGAAAATGATGGGTACAAAAGCCTCAGGCAAGAATTCTTCTACAGCGCACTGAGCTAAGCAGCCCTACTGCATCATGGGAATGCCTCTGCTGCCATATCTAGTAGCGTTGCCTCATTTGCAGTCTCAAAAACAACAGAGGAATGGAGGGTACTTCAGATTTGGGCTGCACAATGGCTAATCATGATTATTTTGAGCACACAAATGAATATTGCACAAGCAGCAATCAATCAAATCATGGTTTATTTTACCTAATCATGCTTCAATGCGTCATGTTTGAAATGTAAATCAGCAAAATATCTAATTTTAAAGGGATAATTCACCCAAACATTTAAATTACCCCATGATTTACTCACTCCAAGCCATCCTAGGGGGGTATATTAAAAAATCTGAAAATATTTTAGGGCCTATTTTGTCTCAAAATGCACACCAGTAATGTTTTTTTTTTTTCTAAGGCATGTTTATAAGAATCATTTAAATGTCCTAATTGAACTATGGCCTAATCCTGGCTTAGTCTAAGCTCTGTCTGTGAAACCAGGCCTATAATTTATCATCTCTATAGCACGAGAGAGAGCGGATGACTTGGGTGTAGTAGTATACCTATCCCTATAACGCCAATCATTCCAAACTGTTAATGTTTACTATTAAAAACAAAGTTAGTTTATCCAGCAACCACAATTGCAAGAAATATAGTTGAGAGTCCTGCTCTGATTTATTACACTTTCATTTGAGCGAAATATTACAACAGAGCTGGGCATAAATGGGCCCAAGTTCTGAATGGTGGTTTTCTCGACATCTGGCAACCACATGTTTAAGATGCCATATACATCATTATTTCAGATCATTCAACATAACCTCTGTCTAAATGCATGCGTGTTTCTTTTAACAGGATAAAGACGTGGCCCGGCTACAGGATTTCCAGGAGTTGGAGGTGGTGCTGGAGAAGACCGAAAGCTTGTCTCTGTTCTCCGGGGGTCAGGGAGGTCTGACCGACAGGCCCTGCTACAACATGAAGGCCTCCAGGCTCACCTACTAGCTTCAGATTAGAGACTCAGAGCGGGTTTATCTAGGACCTGCTTCCAGAAATCCCAAAATACACTCCCGTGTTGGGTTGGTAAATGGTTCATACAAAGATGTTAGCCTTATTCCTCCTCCTTCATTAACAGACGTATCTTTAGTGCCTCCTCCTCCGTCGTAACCATAGCTTATTTTGGGTTTTCGATTTGTATATTCAAATCCATTCAGCGCACGACTGGACTTTTGCATACTGTCAGGCGGGGGTTCGGATTCATCCCACGGCCTTGCCTTCATATCGCGTCACTGTGTGAGAGTAGGCATTTCATCATACATCCAACCAAGAGGTCTGTCTAACATGCCGGCCAATCGGTTTGTACGCCTGCATTGATTAGAGGAAGCCACGCTAATGTCAAACCAATGCTCGTATAGTCATGAAATGTTTTGTTTGCCAGACAACTCTCTGTGCACTTTACCAAAACCTTGCCATTATGAGGGAAGCGTCCTTTATATTTAACCCTTGAGAATTCAGTGCTGTGTTTTGAATGCTGTTCTCTCAGTCACCTTAAGCCAAATAACTCGTTCTGTAAACTAGCATGGACTGTTCGGAGTAGATCGGCCTCGTGTGTGAACGCATAATGTCCTTGTTTCTCTTTAACTTAATGATGTAGCAAAAGATTTCTTGGTTTTTCCCCCCTTGGAGGAGCTGAATTGGAGATGAGTAATAGGATATTTAACCACAGAGAGCTTCCAGTCAGCATCATATCCACTTCCCTTGAGTGCTTAGTTCTCACATATTTGAGAAGCAGGATCTGTGTTCAAGGTATAGAGGTAGTGCCATTTTACTAAACACTTCGCTGCATTGTTATGAACATAAAAATACAATTTCTGGTCGCAGTTTTTGGGTGGGGAACGCTTGAGGTTAGGGTCAGAAGCGGTGCATAAACACTACTTTGTTGTAAATTTAGCTTTTTGAATTGATCGAGATTGTGTTAACTGTGAGAAGAATTTCTAAGGATTTGTCTTACGAATTGTTTTTAGTTTTCTCTGAGGGTTTGACTGTCTAACTAAGCATACGATCATTAAACATTTGTTAACAACATGCTACTATTGTTGAGATGTAACATTAGCCCTTTGGAAAGACAATGATAATTTATTGACATTAAGTTTGTTTTTTTTTTTATGTGCAGTTTTTAGTATTATATAATACTAGAACCTGACAATTAAAAGAAGTATCGTACACTTCAGTCAAATCTCGATTTCTGTTCTTTCATGTGTTCTCAATTAACTAAAGGTTAATGGACATCGCAGGATATTCCGCCATGATTCCAATTCGAAGTGAACTTGTACGTTCCATTCAAGGTGCATTTAAGTGTGCAACACGTATTTTAAATCGTACAGCGCAAATCCGTGAATGAATGTTCCGAAGTGAAGTAAACTTTAACTGATTTCCCCTGCTCAGGGAGAAGGGAGCAATGAACACTTTATAGGGACCGTGTCAATTGCAACAGCTCTCTTCTAATGAGCTGATTATCAGAATCAGGTGCGTTAACAAAGAGAGACTTGCAAAATATGCAATATATATACACACACAGACTTGAATTTGAAGTTCATATATTCTCAGTACTCTTATACATTTTCTAAAAAAAAAAACGTCTTTGCACAAACAAGGGTCAAAAGGTAAGTGGTTTCAAATGCACATGCCTTAAACATATCTTTCCTTAGGTTTAACAAAGAAAAAAAAAATCCAGTGCAGCATGCCATTGCTAAAGTTTGCCAATAGAGGACAGGCTTCGTCTTGTAGAACTGAGACCCCAGACAGCGCTAATGCTCTCTGTAGGAGGAAGGAAGTGTTTCCACTCCATTAAACTTTTCTGTAGGCTCCAGAGTTGCTGGACTTGACTACATGGAATCATCAGCATATAGGATGCCAAATTTAGCTTTGGATGAGAGTTTGAGGACGATTTGTGTTTTCACAAGTTTGAAATTCAGAAGGAAATATCGTGCAGAAGAACGGAGAATAAATAAATAAAACCGCTTGTTAGATCTGCGTTTTAATTAAGTGTCTCATTTAAATTGCAAATATAGAATGGGCTATAGGGGTTTTAGTCATGCTCATGGAAAAGAGGGGAGAAGTTGCCAAGAGCTTGCATAAATCTTAAGATTTAATGCAGATGAAGTTCTCGTTTTGAGCAATAGATTGTGAAGAATCGTTTGTGCTGAAAAAAAAATAAAAATAAAACATTCTTCAAGATGGAAGTTTTATTTGAATTTGTGCATTTGTTTAGCATCAGCCTATATGAGAAATGAGGGACTAACTCGGTTCACCAGCTGCCCTTTGACCTCTTTCGCTCAGTTGCACATTTTAAGGGAAATGCTATAGATCACACGAGCATCCAGGCCTCTCCAGGCAGGAAATTACAGAGGAAATTACACTAGAATCCTTGTATTTGTGCAGGAACAAAAAGGTTCCAATGCAAACTATCTGTTGTAACTAATATCTGAAGAAAAGCGTACAAACAACTGCGGTTGTATTAAAACGTGGAAAGTTCCTGAACATACAGTGCTCTCAGCTTGGTTTCGCATCTGAACTTTAAAAAAAAAAGTGGAATTATCTTTTCATGTTTTCATACCACGTCACGTATCTTGCCCCTTACGGTGAAACTAGCATGAGATCTGGCTCGGTTGTCAGTAAACACCTGCCTTCTCAGTGGGTCTGTCTCAAAACCAGACATCCAGCTGCATGTGGCAATCTCTGCTGATCAGCTGTCTCGGATTAACCTCAACTAATCGTTCTTATAAGACAAAGTGATGAACTGCTGAGAGAAAAACATATGTTTGTGTGTATATATAGTGACTTGTGGCCAGGTATACTTGGAATTCATGCTCTGCATTTAACCCATCTAAGTGCACACACCTAGAGCAGTGGGCAGCCATTGCTGTAGCACCCAGGGGTCAGTGGTCTCACCTCAGTCGTGGAGAGAGCACTGGTTATTCAGTCCCACCACCTACAATCCCTTTCGGACCTGGGACTCAAACCCACGACCTTTGGGTTACAAGGCCAGCTCCCTATCCATTAGGCCACGACTGCGACACATTACTAATTTGTGAATCTCAATTATCTCATTTCTCATTGTGATGGATGATTAACGGTTTTTGGGCTGCTTCTGTGAAACGGCAAGCCATAATGTCACATTCATTATCACCCTGGAGCTCAAAATTGTGAATATGAATGGGAGTTATAATATACTTTTGCTCAATAAGAATTTCTAGGGGTGCCAATAATTGTGTCCAAACATTTATTTCATCGTGATTATTTACCCCATTTTAAATTCTTATTGTTTTTTGGGTTTTTTACATTGGCCTAAACACAGTAAGTCTTAGGCTAAATTTTTTCAATGAAAACAGACGGCATGTGTTCTCCAGATGTAGCAACACACACTCTGCACCTCTTGCATAAGAACAGCCTGCTGTGTTGAGAATTGACAGTGACATTGAATCACTGCTCATCCTGCTGTGTGTGTGTGTGTGTGTGTGTGTGGCTCGTTTCTAGAAAGAACTTTTAATACAAAGCTCAGCTGAGTATTGCTAACTCTTGTGTGCAAGTCAGACAATATAATGAGCTTATGAGAGGTAATAAGATGTTGATTGTTTTTTATGACCCTTCCTGCAGGTGGGGAACCCTGGCATACAGACAGCGTTAATACCTTTCGGAAAGCTCATAAGTTCTCACAAAAGATTCAGCTTAAGCGCAAGTGGCGTTAAATCACTCTGCTGCGGGCCATTGATTTAGTGCAGGTGGTACATGTTTTCACAATTTAAAATAGAGACAGCTGCACATTTCTGTCATATATCAATATAGTGTGTTATTCTCAAAATATCAAACTGTTATGGATGGACTTGTAACCCTGGAGCACAAAAACTGTCATAAGTAGCACGGGTATAGCCAACAATACATTGTATGGGTCAGAATTATTATTTTTTCTTATATGCTAAAATCATTAGGATAATAAGTAAAGAGCATGCTCCATGAAAGTATTTTGTAAATTTCCTGCCATAAATATGTCAAAACTTAAGTTTTGGTTTGTAATATGCATTGCTAAGAACTTCATTTGGACATATTCTTCTATATCGTAACAAACCATACATGAATAGAAAGCTAGTCCTGGTCAATTCGGTTAAACTAACACAACCACATGTTATTTATTGTTTTTGTTCCAGTTAAATGATTTCAGTTAGAGCTCAAAAGACTACTAATAATCTTTCTCTTACAAATTCTAATATATTTTAAATAATTAAGTTTTTTTCAGAGAGAATTGTAACTCTCTTATTTGATCTGCTCTTGATGACACTATATAGGGAGACTAAAAACACTGTAAGACAGCTTCATATGCAGTCTGGTGTTTATTGCTGACAGCATTGGTTGTATGTTTGAACCACATGACCTCTACTCTGTACTCGCACAGCTGGAGGTAACGTTCCCATGTCTGCTAATGTCAGATGGGACACAGACTAACTTTTGGGTGAATATGTTCCTGGCGGCAGTGTTTTCATTGGTATTATAAGTCTGAACAACACTTAAGACTTTCATGCTTAATAACATGTGACAGACAGATTTAATGTATGTTCAAATTATAATATAATACACTATACCAGCAAGTGTACATAGTAAAAAAAAAAAGAAGTACTACTTTTATTTAGTAAGGCTGTATTTTAAACAAATGCTGTTCGTTTTAACTGTATTAAAGTTTCCAAACATGTTTTCTTATTCTTTGGTGCCAGAATGATGGGGAATAGTTACTATAGTTACTATTGTAACTGTTTTCACAATTACAAAAAAAAATAGTATTTATCAGTATAATATAATCTTTGTTTATATATACTTAAATATTTTAAATAAATAAGTAGTATGTTTTCGTATATGGCAAGTTTCATCTGTATTATTAATTAACCTTACATTAAAAGCCATACAAAAGAAAAGTCCTGTGACCAGTGTTGTTTATGTTACTCCAAAAAATACTTAATTACTATCTGCTAATTACATCTTCAATAGTGTAATTTGATTACTTTACTAATTAGCTACTCTCCAAAAAGTACTGCATTACAAAATTATTACCACTTTTTAAATCCCATATCCTGTATACTTTTTAATTCTTAAAAAAGAAAATTATATATATATATATATATATATATAAACTGCATAAAATACTCTTGAATTGACCATAGTATTTAAGCGAGAAGGTTATACTAAAATGTACATTTTAACAATAGATGTTATATTTGGATATTAAATACTGTTTTTTTTATAGAATTGTTTTATATTTCTAGTAGCTATTAATGCAATTACATCCAAAGGAACTGTAATGAAATTGCTCAGATGGTCAGGTTTCAAAGAAAGCTTCCCTTTCCTAATTCCAACTTTCTAGCGCTTTTAAGTGTACTCAATTTAGGGTACATTATTTTGATATGATTTTATGACATGCAAAGCGGCAAGTGTGTGTTTATCTTTGCACACTGCTTGTGCTTCACGTGCTACTTCAAAAGAAACTGAGTCGCCAGTTTTAAGTGAGCACTGCGCAGTGTGCACTATGCGCCATTCCAAACATAGACGACGTCGACTTCTTGTTGGGTTGTGAAGAGTTAAAAGGTGCTGTAGTGCGTCACTCAGGTGCCTCGTGCGTCTTAAATTTCAAAGACATTCGAGAAGTTACTGCACTTTTCACTGCGCGCCACAACATTAGCAAAAAAGAGTAGTTAGGCTTCGTTTACAAGTCTGTGAAATGTTTAGTAATAGGGTTGACCACGCAGCCTCTAATCCCCCGGCGCTGATGTGCGTCGCGCGCGCATCGACCTCTCCTCCACTCCACAAACCTCTTGAGCGGAACACACGTCCTCCACTTTAGCCGGGGTCCCTACTTACTTGTGCCCTGTTTTACGCACAGGGAAGTGACCGCGTAGTTTTTTTTACCCCTGGGACGTTTTCTCCTTCGAAAGGACCTTTTATCGCGTGGATATGTGGTGGATGCTGTTTCCCAGATGGATCTGGTTTTTGTTTGGACACTTTTGCGTCTTGCGTTTGGACTCGCGCGCAAGAGCGATGCCCATGACCCTGTCCAAAGTGGTTTATTCTCACGCGGGAATGTGTCCCAACGAGATGAACCCTAACCTATGGGTGGATGCCATGAGCACCTGCACCCGAGAGTGCGAGTCCGACCAGGTGAGGCTAAGCTGCTCCATTACAACATCCCTCTGTTAGTATCATTTGGTTATAAATGGGGAAAATACCTTGGTAACTATTTTTATCTGTACTAAAATAAAGTTTTGCATATTATTAAAATATGGGTTTCGTATTATTAGGAGACTACGGTTTCGTGGCATTTGGTGTCTAAAACATTGGTCATTTTTATATATTAATTTGTAATTTAGATTTGTAACTATGCGATTTGTAACGACAGCATTTCGGTTGAAACTGTTGTTAGCAATGTATATTTGAACAAATTTACCAGGGTAACCCTAGTTTTACGCCGAAGTACAATAGTTTGGTATAATTCTTGCCAGCCTGAAAAGTAACAAAGAGACATAAAAATGCTAAATAAAAAAAAATTGTTTAATTATTGATAACAGTTATTTTTGAAGAAACTATGGTTAGCATGGTCAATCTAACTATCTATCTTATCTATCTATCTATATAAAACATGTTATTTGACATTAGCCACTACTGTCATAAAAAAAGGAAAAGATGACAGAAAAATAAAAGAAACAACTATATGGAGATATACATTTTAAAAGTATTTTATGATTTTACTGTAGTAACAAATGCTTGGCTGTATATATACAAATGCATTGTAATTTCTGTAAGGGTGTTTTTGCAGAATATAATTTGCAGCTAAAAAAAAACAACAACAACAAAAAATCAAATGCATGACAAAAAGTATTTCATGTTCACATTAAAATAATATCTGTTAATATTATAAAAGTTTTTTTTTTTCTGAGCAAATATATATATATATATATATTTATAAGAATTTATTAATCCAGATGTCATTAAATGTACATGAGAAAAATGAAAACTGAAAAATGTCTAAAATATCTAAATATTTTTTATGAATATATTTTGGCCTTCACCCTATATATTTGGCCTTCACCCTATGCTAACATAGAAAAAAATGGACTTCTAACAGTCCTACATTTTCAGACATGATAATAACTTTCACAAAATGTGGGCACACTTCTAACGCCTTTTTTTGTTCCTTCAGGACTGTGAGCCATTTGAGAAGTGCTGTCCAAATGTTTGCGGACACAAAAGCTGTGTGGCTGCCCGCTACGTGGACATTAAGGGTAGAAAAGGTCCAGTGGGGATGCCTAAAGGGGTCACATGTGACAAATTCATGTGCACCCAGCAGGGCTCAGAGTGTGAAATCTGGGATGGACAGCCAGTGTGCAAGTGCCGGGACCGCTGTGGACGGGAGCCCTATTTCACATGCGCCTCGGATGGCATGACCTACTACAACAAGTGCTACATGGATGCCGAGGCCTGTACCAGGGGCGTCACCCTCACCGAAGTCACTTGCAGGTACCACTTCAGCTTGTCCAACACCAGTCCTCTTCCAGCGGAGACCACCGCCCGGCCCACCACCGCCCATCTTGAGACCACACCCATGGACGTTCAGCATCCCGTCATGGTCAGCAACCCAGCACACCACTTTGTGTTTGTGGGCGAAACGGCCAGCTTCCTCTGCGAGGTCACAGGAAAACCCAAGCCGGCGATTACGTGGGAAAAGCAGATCGAAGGTAAAGAGAACACTGTAATGCAACCCAACCATGTGCAAGGAAACATAGTAGTTACTAACATCGCCCAGCTGGTTATATACAACGCCCAGCTGCAAGATGCCGGGATCTACACCTGCACTGCCACGAACAAGGGTGGATCTGTGCAAGCCCATTTCCCGCTCTCTGTGGTCCCCAGGGAGCAGAGCAAACCGGAGCCGGTCATGAATTCAACTCGCTTACCTGCAGAGGAGTGTCTAAAAACACCCGACATGGGCGACTGTGGAGAGGAAAGCATGAGGTGGTACTACGAAGCCAAGCGCAACAACTGCTTTACCTTCACCTACAGCCAGTGCAATAAAAACCAAAACCATTTCAATACCTACGAGTTGTGCATGCTCTCCTGCGGAGCGGAGCTTGCTGCCCCTTGCTCCCTGCCTAGCGTGCAAGGTCCCTGCAAGGCTTACAAACCACGCTGGGCTTACAGCCCCGCGCTCAAGAAATGCCAGCCGTTTGTTTACGGAGGCTGCGGAGGCAACGAGAACAACTTCGAGAGCAAGGAAGCCTGTGAGGAGATGTGCCCCTTCCCCAAGACTCACAACTGCAAGCCGTGCAGACCCCGGCAGAAGATGGTCCCAAGCTTCTGCAAGAGCGACTTTGTGGTTTTGGGACGCATTTCGGAGTTGACCGAGGACCACGACTCGGGCCATGCGCTCATCACCGTGGAGGAGATCTTGAAGGACGAGAAGATGGGGCTACGGTTCTTTGGGCAAGAGCCTCTGGAGGTGACGCTGCTCAACATGGACTGGAACTGCCCCTGTCCGAACATAACAAGAGCCGAGGGACAGATGATCATCATGGGGGATGTTCACAACGGCATGGCCGTGCTGCAGCCCGATGGCTTCGTGGCCACTTCCAGCGTGCGGCGGGTTCGCAAACTCCGTGAGGTTATCAACAAAAAGACTTGTGACGTTTTGAAAGAGTTCAGCAGCACAAAGTACTAGGGCACTTATGGTACCGGAATCTCTGGACATCCTAAAGTAGGGGCGTCAAATCCTTCTCCCGAAGGGCAACTTTCCTGCACAGTCAGCTAGAGTGAAACTTTGCTGGAAGGTGGACCTCCAAGAGCAGGATTGGACCCCCCTGTCCCAAACCAACGTGCCTGCCTCTCACCTGCTTTTCTTCAGGAAGCAGACCCACAGACTTGACTTGTAGAATCTACAATCATAATGTCGTGCTTCCGCCGCAGCATGGAGCTGCTCTTCCATGGAGAGATAAAAATATGTGGATTACACTGTGTGAATGACACATAGACATACGTATATACTAGATGATTGAAAGTATTACCTTATTTACATCTACGTGTTGTAGAGTCCAGTTATTTTAGTTTGACTAAAAAGCCACGTTTGTTGTATTAAACCGGACTCATTCTACCTGTCTCAGAATAAATGCCTTGCAGGTGGTTTCAGTGGAAACAGGTGGTTAAACGTTACTAATCTGCAACTTTATTTATACTTCATGAAGATTTTATAAAGCTGAAGTGTGTCAAGTCGGAATAAGCCTAATAAGGCTTAATTTTCTTTGCGCACCAAAATATTATTTTAGCTTCTTAAAATTGAACTATTTTACCAATGTTCTTACTGCATTTCTGATCTTGAGCGTGCCTATGCAGCTTTCAGATTTCATCAAAAATATCTTAATCTGTGGTTAGAAGATGAACGGAATTAATGACTGAATGTTCACTTTTGAGTGAACTACTCCTTTAAACATTGGTTTTACCAACAGCTCTTTGTCCAACCAATGGGGGAGCATTTTGTTTTACCGTTTCATTTGGTGGTGCAGAAATTACACAATTCAGCTTTAAATATGAAGCCATGTCATTCTTAAACGTAAAAAGAATATGACATGTTAAATACTCTTGCACCTTATTTTAATTCACAGTTTTGTGTGTGTGCTGTAATTGTTGTACTTTGGTTCCGTCTATTTATGCTTTTTCATTACTACCATAAATTGAAACAAAGGTAGTCCTATGTATGTGCTTTACAAAGTATGTTGTGTGTTTTCTGTCAAACCATACAATGGCAAACGTATAATGAGATTATAACTATTATTTTATGAGCAGTTGAAAATGTATTAAAAGTTTATGGAACTACACTGGAGAGGCAATTAAAGACTTTTCCAATCAAATCCTGGGCTGTTCTTGTTGCAAAACATTTCAGCGAGTTGTGCGCTAACGTAGTTGTGGTTGTGGGGCTTCACGAGGCATCTTTGAATGAGCTTTGATAAGAGGGGACATATTTTATGATAGAGTCGCGATCCCACCCCCCCATCTCGATGGATTCTATTGTCAGTCAGTCCTGGCCTCGGTTCTGGAACAGGTCACATTCCAGCTGTTCTTTGGTGGGAAGTGTTGCGGCTAAGGGGGATGGGGGGCCAGTCTGATCCCTTGTGTTGTGTCTGGGTCTGGGACTCTCTCCTCGGCTGCAGACCTTTCATGTGAGAACCTCCGCCTCCCCCCTAGCCGCCCGGCCCTCTCATCTCCAGAGCTCCAACTCCAGCCAAGCTGTGACCCTGCATGGGAGGGGAGCCAGCACACACACCGCTCTCTGTTTTAAAGGCACGGCTTTGAACTTTTGACTGGAGCTGGATGGGAGGGAGAGGGATAACACATGCTTTTTCCCTAGGGTGGGCCTCCAATGTCTGCTACCTCAGGCAGGCTGACAGGGCCTCATCCATGACCCCGTAAGAGGCTAATGAAAGGAATGAAAAGAGCGAGGGAGAGAATCAGAGATGGGATTGGCTGGGGGGGTGGATGCTGGGAATGCGGAGTGGGGAAGTTTCATTAAAACTGTTGACAAGTGTCAAGGAAAGCACTCGGGCTCAAGTTCAGCGGGCTTAAAAGAAAGCTTGTTGTTTTCGAGGTTGCTAGCCGCTAGTTGTGAATATGCTAGTGAGACCGGATGCTCATTGAGCGACACTTTAAGTGCGCGTTCAAGATTTGGGGGAACAAAATGTAAGTGTAAGAACTAGACGTATCAATCACCTGCTAAACTGAATATCTGTGGGGAGCACATGTTACCCTAAAGTCATCTGTTGTAGTTAGTGTTTTTATAAGCATCTCAATTTCGGATCTCTATTACATCACAAAACCAAGCCAACAGCAGCACAAGAGATTATTATTTATTCCTTAGATATCTTCTGGACCCCCAGTCATCCCAAAATGTAATTGTTTAGCTCAACAGGAAGAGCAGAGTGCAAACAAGAGCATGGATTCGATCCATAGAGAACACATGTATATCTTAAATGCTCTTTTAGTTGCTTTGGACAGAAGTCACATGTTCTGTCAGTATTTAAAAACTCTTATAAACTCTTATTTAAAAACGTATTTGGTGAAATCACTTACTGAAGTGTAACACAGCAACCGGAGTTTCAGATAAAATACTGCAGGTAGTTTTGCTATTATACAACCATAGGCTAAATGCTAACATAACATGATCTCTGTTAAAAAACTGTTCATTTATATTATTGTTTATTTTGTTTTTTTTATCCCGTATCAAATCGTTCATAATAGTAGCCTAGTGTTTATTGTTCTGAAAGTACGTAATAACTATGGCGCTTTGGTGGAAATTATAGTTAAGTTTTGATCACTGACATCTATTGGTCAGCATTGGAAATGACTGCATAATTTAAGAACGGCGTTACAAACTGTCCCCATTAGTTTCTAAGGTAGGGAACGGTCTTCATCATAGTGGACTGGTACAGTTAAATTTGAAAGCAACTAGACTTTTTTGGCATTGTGAGATTTGCAACACCCCCTGGGTGAAACATCTTGACTGCTGCAGTCTCGATTCGGAGGGCCTCACGCACTTTACCATGTTCAAGTGCTTGTTCTTCAGATTTACCCTGCCTTCTTATTCCTGTCGCCTCAGAAGTCGCTCTCAGGCATTTTTCTTTGGTGTCCATTGATTTGCGTGCTCTGACAGGGGCATTCGTTTCTTCTCAGAGTAAATTATGTAAATAGGATGTCTCACTCTGTATGCAGAAGTGGGCGTGCATATGGTCTATTCATGGGGAGATGAGATTCCCACAGCGATCAGGAGTCTAGTGATGTCCCGTATAGGTGGGAGCCCCCAGAAATAGACAACTGATGTACAACATCAGTAGCTAATCAAGACCAGTTGTTTTCAGCTAAGCTTATCTAACACTTACAGCACATTAACTTGCTGTCTTACCATCTGAAATTCTTTATTCGTTTACTACTGGTATTAATTAATTAATTAATTAATTAATTTGATAAGATAGTTCTGCTGACTGGTCAGTATACTGTATTTTTTTTAAAGAAAATAGTATGTGAAACAGTATGTATTATGTAATCATTTTAAAGGAATAGTTCACTCAAAAATGATTTTTTTTTTAAAGCGCACTCCATGCTAGATATAGACAAGTTTGTTTTTCTCTGCAGTGAATGGGTGCCGTCAGAAGGAGGGTCCAAACAGCTGATAAAAACCTCACAATAATGCACAAGTAATCCATATGACTCCAGTCTATAAAGGTAAGTGAAAAGCTGTGTGATACAAATCTGCCATTAAGGTTTTAACGTTTGATAGTCACTTCTAAATAAAATATCAGCCCATAATGATGACTTTTCCTGTGAAAAAGTCACTTGTTGTCCTCAAAAGGCATCTTAGTCAAAAATGAGATAACCGTGAGTGAATGCTCTTCAAAAAAAAAAAAATGCTCTTCGTGGTATAACGTTCATCAAGTAATTTCACTTTAAATGCACTAAATCCCAGTTTAGCCACTGAAAAGTACCAGTTCTAACATATACAAAGTAGCCAGAAAGAAATGCTCATTTTAAAGAAAAGCATCACTTGACTGAAGTCTTCAAATCCACTGTTTTTCCTTTTAACAGTGCTTGATCTGTGCATATTTCTCACCTGATTCAGACAAGACCACTTTTCACTGGACAAAGCAATATTACGGATAGATTTAAGGTTACAAACTTCTGAATAGATTCTAATTATAGATCATTATTATTAACTGTATGAACTCTGATTCTGAACCCATTCACTGCAGAGGGTTCACTGGTTAACAAAATGCAGATTTTTTTTTTTTTTTAGCAAATCTGATGAAGAAAGACTTTTTTATTTTTCAGTCTTCATTACTGAAAACGTTGTTTTGCATTTAAAATGTTTACATTTCAAACGGCTTGATTCCTGCCAAGCTTTCAGCAGCTGCTGGATCAGATCCTGTTTCAGGGTCACTGAATCCTCCACTAGGTGGCGCAATTGCACCAGTGCTAGTGTCATTTATATAAACGGCCATGCGTCTGTAGCATTAAATCCAGTAGTGTATTCTCATTAACTGTCTTATGATTGTATGTTATACTGTCATAGGCTTTCAAATAAATTATGCAATACATATTATCATATTGAGCTGACATTACATGCAGTCTTAAAAATGAATGATTAAGTTGATGAATGAACAAGTTAAGGTAAGAATGAAAGATTCACACTGCCATAATCAATGTCTTATGAGTTTTCAAATCAATCTCCTGGGTGAGTGAGCAGAATAATGGGAAATTACAATGCTGTAGTCTTTTTTCTAGAAGAATCCTCCGCTTCAGTGCTTAATTCATCAATAAGGAATAATTTATGTGCAAGCTTAATGGGTCAGTATCTTCTTTTAGAAAGCTGGCCGAAATGGATAGTGGGAAATCTAGAACATGATACACCTAATCTGATTCCTGAAATTATATTGAACCTCTTGCAGAGTCATAGCTACATGCCTTAAACATGCCTAATGTAGTATCGATTTCAAACATGACTGTCATATGACTGTGAATATCAGCCTACCTGAAAACATTTCAAGTTCATATTTAACATTCTAAATATTTTGTCCTTAACAGAGAATATGGAACTGTTTTTTAGTACCATGGTTATTCCCAATGTGACCTTTTTGTTTTCGTGAAAATTAAGCATGTTTCCCCTCCATGGTTCCCATGGTTGTAATGCAAATCAAATAAAAATCTCAGTATTGTAATGCACAAAGTAGGCTACTAATTGCATTTATTTATTGATTGATGTTACATAATAAAATCTGCTTTTAAATTATGATTTAAGTAGAAAAAAAACACCATATTATAAAACATTATTTAATGCATAATACAGTAAATAGGATATTCTCTCTATTTTTATATTTTAAAAAATACATATTTAAAAATTAGTACAGTAAATTATATAATAAATAAAAGTAATAATTATATAATAATAATAATAATAATAATAATAATAATGTCTTGAGAAAAAATGTGTAAATTATTTTTAAATATGATTTTTTCCCCCCCTCTATTTTAGGTGAAATGTTAATCAGACAGTTTTTATTTTGTCTTTTTTATTTTGTTTAGCTACTTCATTGTGTTTGTTTTGTATGTTATAAGCCGATATTCTCTGACCCAGCTTGTTTTCCATTAGATACTGATATCTCTCTTCCTCTCGTTGTAATGCTAAACAAATAGCACAGATGGCCAGCAAACTCTCCTTTGTAAATGGATGATCTTCTCAGGCCGTCATCGCATCCCTGCTCTATAATTACTTTTAGCCAGTAGCAAGTGAGAAGAAATAGACGAGTACACTGTAATAACCAATGTGAGGGAGTAATCTAGCGCATAATCAACTGCATAAATCAGCTGCCTCATTGGTTCGGATGGCAGAATGTGTGTCCGCCGCTCAGCCTGGCATTGTTGTGCCAAAGTGTAGCCCATCTTTACCGTTTAACACATAACGCCGACCCCTGCAGCCATCGCTATCATAAATAACGCGCCTCTCCGCACACACATGCAATATTATTTGCGTTTGTCACCGCATGACACGGAGTCCATTCCCCTAAAAGTCATGGTTGGCTGTGCAAAATGAACTAACTGTCAGGACGTTATTTATTGCGCGTGTATAGGTGTGTTTTCCTTCCAGGATAAATCTCCAGGGAACTAAAAGCAAGGTCTCACTTTTAGCTATGGAGCCGAGAAAGCTGTGAGAACGTTCTCTGAAGGAAATGACATCATAATAGCTAGTTTCAGTCGTCTCTCTGGGCGTTTAGGCGCAATGTACCTTACAGTAAGAGAGACCTTCACACCACAGGAGTGTGTTTATGATTAATATTGCTCGTAGCGGGTGACTAATAGGCATTTTGCATGTAAATTATTGCAGTCGAGCCATGTGTTGGCGCGGAATCGCTACACGACTCATGGGGATTTTATCAAAGGCTTTTAATTCCAAAAGGAGGATAACTATAACTATAAAGTTGCCAGAATAAAACTGATATAAAGACGATGATATTTGCATCCACACCAGCGAAAGATACCGTCTATTTCGTCTAAGCCGCGTGCGTCTGTCACTTTAAATTCTCGAGCTCGTTATAGCAGGATGCATTCTGATTGGCTGTCATTTGTTCTGGAAAAAAAAGTTCTAGCAGGGATTGCAACAATATTGATTCTCTGTACCTTTACCAGTTGTGGCGTGGACACTGCTGATCTTTAATACTGAGAACGAATTTTAGAAAGGTTTAAAATTGTTATCTTTATAGTTTTACTTGGTTTGACCGGACTTTAAAGCGTAACTCCTCCCCAAAATGAACATTTTGTCATTAATCACTTAACTCCATGTCGTTCCAAACCCAGAAAAGCTTTTTTTTTTTGTCTTCGGAACACAATTTAAGATATTTTAGATGAAAACCGGGAGGCTTGTCCCATTGACGGCCAAATAATGAACACTGTCAAGGTCCAGTAGATGGATCAACATAATGAAAAGCTACCTTCAACGCATCCTGGTTATACAGTATGTGACTTAGTCCTATACTAACTATACTACTTTCAGGCAAATCCAATTGGAGTTATATTAAAAAGCAATGCAAACCAATATGCTATATATTTGTGCTTTTGTGATAAGTTTTTTCTGTAATATTTCTATTCTATTTAAGGGGATTTTATTAAATATTAGCATACGCAAAAGTTTTGGTCAGTGCACTGTATCGAATTATCTCATCAGAAACAACAAAGTGCAGATGTACCTACAACCCATACAAAGGATGTGGGGACGCACACTATGAAGTGCGCAAGAAAAATACAACTGCACTAGGCTATATATTTCTGGTCAGTTTAATAAAAAGTCTCAAAAATTGAGTATCTTGGGGATGATCAAGGGGCAAAAGGAAAATTTCAGACATGGCCCCATGGCCCTCTGTAGCAAACCCATGTGTTTTTGAAAGATAAATATTTTAGACATAATAATTTTATCACAGATATGCATACTTTTTTTCACGTCTTCTAAACTGTTGACAACAAATATATATATATATATATATATATATATATATATAGTTACTTGGAGATGTTGCTTCCTTGCTTGGCCTCGGCTGAATGAGAAATGAACTGGGAAAAATATCCCAAAAGAACACACAAACCCATTGTGTTATCGTTTTATCGTTCATCATTTGAGAAAAAAATGTCTAAAGTGATTCCATCTGTCATTCTTCTGCCTCACAGATAAAAGAATGCTCATCATTTTAAGTTGTTGTTTTAATCCTATGAGTAATTGGACTAGCTTGTGCTTTTATCTTTGAGCCCATGACCCTAACCCGTTTCCGCAAACACTAAGAAATCCTGTTATTTCTAGAAAAGAAATGCAGCAAGTAACTTATATAACAAATGTGTTTTGGCTTTTGGCCCATTCAGTGACCTCACTTTCCTGAAACAAACACAGCATGGTTTAATTTCATAAATAAATGTTTCCAACGTTATAGGAAATGCAGTCCAGTTAGCCAAGGTTTCTGTTTTGTTTTGGTCTTAATTAAGGTAGCTTGAATTTTCATTAGGAACCCTACAACCCTAAGAGAATTCTACATCATTTTGCACCAAAAACCTTACTCTTGGTGTTCTCTCATGGGTAGCTACAGCAAAGCAAGACTTCTTCATGGAGTTTGAGGAAGGATCATTCCGAGGGTGTTCTGATCCACCAGACGCTGAACAAAAGGCAATTCTGTGGAGTGGTGTTAGCTCTACACCCCCATGTGAATTACTGCGCCTGTCCTCTTTCCTTTTGTGTTCGAGCTGAGAACAGAAAGTCATAAATTTTGTGAATTTATAGGATCCAATTAAACAAGGAAAGGTGGGAAAAGCTTTATAGACTGCCAAAAATGAAAGAGCCTCACTGCAACAGAATTTAAATGTTGATGAGAAAGTTTGAAAACAAAACCAGACGGGAAAAAAAAAAATCTTTATTAGTGTCAAAATTGCATCTTTATAATAAGATTCATTTTGTACAACCTTATTAATGCAAACCTCATCAAATAAAAAAAGAAACACTTGCCAGTCAGTTTGCTTCTCAAGTAAACTATATGGTGTTTTAAGGATATTATAGAAAATAAGACAGAAATACTTTAAGGAAATAATCTTTTCCAGTGTATATTTTCTTCTAGCCTGAGCACTACAGTGTATATAAAACCCCAGCAAAAGATGAGAGATGAAGGGAATGTCACATCAATGAATTTTCTTAGAGCGCTTTACAGAGAATTTGCATCATCCTTATTTTGTTCAGGAGACAAGCAGAGGTCCTAGCTCAATCAAGTAAAAGCAACAGTTCAGCTATATAATACAAAGATAAATTGAAGCAAAAATGTCTAAATTCCTGATTGGGTTCTGTCAAAAAACCTGTAATTAGAACAATGTTTTAAAGGCAAACTATAGTGCTGTGACATGCAACTGAATTTTATTTTTACCCTGTTCAGGAAGCTGAGGCATGTATTTACCACGGCACACTCAGACATCTACAGAAAATACAGTTATCTCATTCAAACCATGTCTGCCCACTGGGGGAAAGAAGCAACAGCTAAATATTCATGCCGTTTCATTGTTTATATGTGGCAGCAGCGAGCATTAGATAAGATAAGAGTGTGTATGAGCAAGAGAGCAGGGAAGAGAGAAAGACTGATTTTTTTTAAGGAAGAGTGAGAAAAACACAAGGATTACATTGCCAGCTATTTAAAAATAACAATTATTTATTTGCACTATTAATAATAATAATTATTATTATTATTATTTTATGAAATAAAAAGTTTTTTTTAAATATTAAGCAACTGGATAATGGTGAGATTCTGAGAATACTAAAGTGCTAACATACTCCATATTTTGACATAGCCGAGTGAAACAGCTTCTTGAATGAGAAAAGAAAAGTATGGGCGGGGCTTCATTCTGTCCACTGGGAACTGATTGGATCATTGCTGGAGGAGAGAGGTTATTGCGCAAGAGAAGAGAAGAGAGGGGAAGTCATATTGAACAAAGATTATAAGGGCACACGAATTAGTAAAAAATAATGATAAATAATTTCCAATAAACATTGCAATGTTCCATAAAAACAAGAAATTTCCATTTTTGATTTCATGGTCACTTGAAATCCCCCAGCTTACTAGCGTCATAGTGTATTAAATGTCCACAAGTGCTGATGTATGCGGGTATACGTGCGCTGGCCGGGTGCCAGTGCCAGGACGGGTGAGTAGGAGTCCTTGCTGTGTTGTCAGCACAGAGAAATTCATGGAACGTGTGTACAGAGTGTTCCCTGGCAGCACCCGCACATTCTGAGCTGTGCGGGCCGGGGCAGCTGGGACTATTATTAGGCCTTGAGTAAATCTGATGCCGCTCTGGCCATGTTTGGTACCACAGCACTGACGACGCTAGACAGGCCGCTGGGTCTCTCCTTCCACCGCGGAGGTGAGGACACACACCGAGCAGGACGTTTATGATATAATATGTAAACCGCCAAACACATATTTGAAATGTTTTGCATTGATTTGTTTAGGTTATTGGCTTTGCAAACATATACTTGTCAAGGCCTCACCAAGAGTTTTTTACACCAATGGCCCTTTATCATGGACAAAAATGGATAAACATCGTCTTAAAGACAAGATGACTTTTGAAGCCTATGCAATCGGCAGAAGTCGAAAGCTAAATGTAACCCTTTTTTAGTTAAAAACATGTTAAAATAGTTTGCAAGAGTGCTGTAATGAACAAGATGAGGCTGTGAAAGGCAAACTATGAAGTGCGTGAGTTTCCAGCCTGATCTCGTGGCAATTCGTACATATTTTACGACGTGGCGTACAAATTTGTACGAATTTACTCGTAAGAATCATATGTATTATTGTATGAATTTGTACGAATAACCTACATCTAACCCCGTCTCTAAACATACCATCACTGGCGTTTTGGACAACTCATACAAAATCGTATGAGAGAGGTCGTACAAATTTGTATGAATTAGCACCGAATTGGTCGTGAAACGGGCGGTATGGTTTCCGATGCGTCATCGCATTACACCCGCCTCTCTGGTGCCGGGGGTGGGGCGGAGCTTGTTTCTCATTGTTTCCCATGTTTTTGGGAACAGAAATGCTCTAAAACGGCAGCTTGGCCAGACTGACTTTGCTCGCGAAATTGAATGTAGCGTCACAGGAAGGATGGGCGGGCCCAGGCTATCATTCTGCAGAAACTATTGCCCAGACACCCCCATCTTATGTTATTCATTATTACATTACGTTTGATTTAGCAGATGCTTTCTTCATTCTATCTACAGTTATTTATGGTAACTTTATAACTGGTACAGTCCTCTCAAAGCAACCAAAGGAGCTGAAATATAAAAACTGTACAGTTCGTCAGTCACCCAGCACCAATTTTTTGAAGGCAGAATGGTTTGCACCTGCAATGTTTGGGTTATCATCCCAGATCTTTCAACGTTAATCCAACATAACCGATTTTTCTGAGACACTATTAATGACAAACCATAAGTGGTTTGACTTCCGCTCACTTCCAACAGAAATGACTTTAGAAGATTCCCATTTTATTTCATTTTAGCGCAGTACAACACCTGGGTGAATTATTAAATGTTATATATATATATATATAAAATATTAAATTAAATACGTACGATTTAACAAAAATAATTTCAATTCGTATGAGAGAGGTTGCACGCATTTTTACGAATTATCCACCTCGTAAAATATGTACGAAATTGCCGTGATAAAATAAAACACTCAAACACCAAATGAGTCGTATGAAGCACTTTTATCACTGAAAGATGCAGTAATTATATTTTTCATCCTAAAAGATTTTACTCTAAACGCAATTAAGTATTTCTGACAAATATACATGCTCGCTTTAAATTCAGTCAGTGGCCTAAAACATGCTAAACACACTTTCATGATGTGTTCGTAATATGAGTTAATAAACATCACATTTCAGACAAACTTAGCTCAAACGGCATAGTTTTCCAGACAGTATTGAGTAACTGAAACATCTCATGAACACTCAGGGGTTCTCCAGAGCTGATGGAGGCAGTAGAGATGTTGATGCATCCAAATGTTCAAAAACACAAATAAAAGGCATTTTTTGCTTACTGTGTTATAAAAATCAGACATTCACAACAGTGTACACTTAATAGTGTGCAAAACAGTACATATTACTGAAGAGTAAATGTTTCAAAAACAGTGTTTATTTTATTAATAGTGCTAATATAGGTGTTTAAAATACCTACACTTTTCACAAATTTCATTTAGAAATTTTGAGAATAAAATAAAAAAAATCCTTTGTTTAATTTGATAGCATTGCAAATAGGTTCTATTTAACACTTGTACAATGTAAATTTTCTAATTAATTAACAAAATAATATACATACAAGATGCAAAATAAAATGCTCACAAGTGATATTTACCTTGATGTTTATCATAGAAAGATAATCCAGTTTTTTGTGATGGATTGTCATAGTTTAATATTAAAATTCCGATAAAACCGATAAAATCTAAACAGAACAGGCAGTTAAATATAGACATTTAATGTAATGTTCATTATACAAATGTTAGTTTTAATAAAAAGCCTTAGGGATATAAGAATGCTGATAGATAAAGAAACACCACAATTGCTACTGATTCCCTAGTTTCCACAAATACTTTATTAAATTGGATTTTGCTTTGCTGGCAGAGGAAGAACAACCCTGAGGAGAGATGTGCACTTCCCATTCCACTGCAGTGTGTGTGTGTGTGTGTGTGTGTGCTGACATCACTCCACGTCACATGCCACCTTCTCCCAGGCCGATGGCTCCATGCATTAATCTCATAGTTAAAAGACAAACAGATTAAAGTGGAAGTGGAGGTTTGAGCTCTTGAGAGGATCCCAGGGCAATATCCTGTTCCGATGAATCTGAAAGGATAAGTATCCCGGAGAATCGCACTACACATTGGCCCGCAACATACAAGCCATCTGTCACGAAGAGCACCTCAGCAGCCCCGCGCATTACCACGTACATTCTCTCTGTTTCTCATTTCAGAGTTCCTGAGGGGAAATGAAAGAGGGTCCAAAAAGGACAAGCTGTTCCTGGGACAGGAATTAGAGACGCCACACAGAGGAAAAAGTGCCATATGTACAGATTAGAGGCCCCACACATAGAAATCCTCCATATTACAAAATGAATGAACAAAACAGTCAAACAATAAACATAATAAAAACAGAGGTTGTAATTTTAGTAAACACAGAACCACAATTGTCTATTAAAAAAAAAAATAATAATAATAATAATAATAATAAAACTGCTGTCAAATTCAATCTTTGAAATGTATTACTGGAAAAAAATAAATAAATAAATAAAAATACTGAATGTGTCTTAAAATTGTTTTCGTAAGCACATGAAATGTATTATGATTGGAACAAGGTACTTTTGTATTTGCTCATGTTTTGGTTTTTCAAGCTTTTGACAGATGAATTAGCAGTAAAATTTCATTACGTTCGATGAAATGTATGACATTTGAACTTAGCACCAAACTATATGGAAAGTGCATCTTCCTTTTAAATGTTAATAACCTTGTTTATTTATAATTTTTATTATTAGATATTTGAATGGCTGTAAACAATATTATAAAATAGGTTACTATAGTTTAATGGTTACAAGTTATAATAGGTTATGTAGGCCTATTAACTAACATCAACAAAAAAAATATTTCTACTGTAAACATTTCTTACTGTATTTATTAATCTTTACCTAAAACATTATTTATTAAGAATCCAAATCTTCATTGTTAGCTCATGACAAAATAAATAATATTAACTGATACAACTGTTGTTTTTTATTAAATGAAAATAAATTAACATTAACTAAGATTAATAAATGCTTTCAGAGTATTTTTGATTTTTTTAAAGGTACTTGAGATGTCTTTGTTAGTCAATCGGTATCCAGGGTATTATAGTTAACTAGAACTGAAACTAAAACAATTTAAAATACTGTTACTTAAGATAAAATAAATGTTAGCTTTAACTAAAAATTTAAATTAAAATTGAAAATATAAAAAATAAAAACTATAATAGTATCTCTGCCTGTTAAACTACAAACATATTTTTTATCTATGCGTAAATGAGTTCTCCTGTTTCCCGCCGTGACATTGTAATTGACACTGTACACCATTACACCGTGACTTCGCCAAAATACGGTACACAGAGAGGCACACACGCAGCCCTCGAGGCTCAAAAATAGCATTAATTTGAAGTGTTCATCTTAGACTCCGCCAGAGTCTTTAAGACTATCAGACTCCAATTACAGGGCAAGTTTCCATAACCAGCAGCACACAAAAATACAGGACAAATCCAGCCCAGCTGAAGCTTTCCTCCTCCAAGTTGCGTCACCATGACAACCCGGCGAGCATTTGGTTTCATTACTTTTGATTTCTCCAGTCAGTGTAAACTCGGCTTAGCACTTAGCAAGAGGTATCCTGAGTGAAAGCTCATTACCACAGTCGAGAGGTATGGCAGAGAGCAGCTGTTAGGTGAACCCTGCTGCTGCATTATTAATACCAGGAAACAGTGACACGCTCCCACGTAAAACATGGTGCTGGAGCCACGCGGCATTTGGTCTTTCTTTGCCGTTAACTGCTTCACGATAGACATTTGTTCATTGCTGTGATATGGCAGCCACAAAGCTGCTGCCTTGAGCAAGACACCGGACATCAGTTTACTGCAGGGCAGGGTCACTGTCCCGTATTAGGCTGATGATACACCGAGCAATACATTTTGGAGCAATGTTGCTTGGGACACATTCCCAGTGAAAATGGGTAACATATTTATGACTTATTACACTTACAGAAAAAGAGATTTATTCTCTTGTCATTTCAGATTAGAATGATTTTCTTCCTCTTATTCCCAGGTTGCTCTTTTCTCTTTTGAAAACTAAAAGACTTGGCACAGGGGCAACAGAGGGCTGATAAAGCAAGACATTTAAAAAAAGATTCAGCTGGGAGAACATCTAGCTGTTAATTAAGTTGCTGACATCAGGTCTATAACATGATTAGCTATTAAAGGGATGTCTTAGAGAAGCAAAGATGGGCAGAGGCTCTCCAATCTGCGATAAAAAGATTGTGGAACATTTGAAAAACAACATTCCTCAATGTCAAATTGCAAAGGCTTAGCAAATCTCATCATCTGCAGTGCTTAACATCAATAAAGACTCAGAGAAACTGAATAATCTCTGTGTGTAAGGGACAAGGCTGAAGACCTCTGTTGGATGCCCATGGTCTTCGGGGCCCTCAGACGACTCTGCATCACTCATCAGCATAATCCGGTCATTGACATTACTCAGGAATACTTCCAGAAACCACTGTCGGTAAGCACAATCCACCGTGACAACTAAAGCAATTTCATGCAAAACAGATGCCATATGTGAACATGATCCAGAAGCACCATCATTTCCTGTGGGAAAAGGCTAGTTTAATGGGATAGTTCACCCAAAAATGAAAATTTGATGTTTATTTGCTTCCCCCCAGGCATCCATGATGTAGGTGACTTTGTTTCCTCAGCAGAACACAAACGAACATTTTTAACTTGAACCGTGGCAGTCTGGTAGTCATTTAATGGAAGTGGAATGGGCACCAAACCTTTCAAAGTAAAAAAACATGCACAGACAATTCCAAATAACACCCTGTGGCTCGTGACGATACACTGATGTCTTAAGACACGAAACGATCGTTTTTTGTGAGAAACTGAACGGTATTTATATCATTTTTTACCTCTGATAGACAACCATGTCAAAACCGTCTTTGGCGTAGGATACGTATACACTTCCGGCATTTGCGTATCCAAACGCTGGAAGTGATCTGTTGCGTGTATACCACTTCCATTAAATGACTACCAGACTGCCACGGTTAAAGTTAAAAATCTGCGTTTGTGTTCTGCTGAGGAAACAAAGTCACCTACATCATGGATGCCCTGGGGGGAAGCAAATAAACATCCAATCGTCATTTTTGGGTGAACTATCCCTTTAAGATGTACTGTTTTAAAGTGAAAAAGTGCTTTATGGTCCAAATTTGACAATCTTGTTGGAAATCACAGACGCTGTGACCTTCCAGCTTGTTATCTGCATCTCTGATGGTATGGGGGTGCATAAGTGGTATCGGCATGAGCAGCCTGCATGTTTACACTATGAAAGGTTTTAGAACAACATATGCTCCCCTCCAGATGACGTCTATTTCAGGGAAGGCCCTGTGTATTGTGAACAGCATGGCTTCGGGTGCTGAATTGGCCTGCTGCAGTCCAGATCTTTCACCTGTAGAGAACATTTGGTGCATCATTAAATACGGCCACAAACAGCAGCTGGAAACCTATATCAGGCAGAATAGAATAGAATAGAATAGAATAGCCAGAAACTCACAACTTCGAAGCCCAGCTGTCTTCAAACTGTTTTGAAAAGAAGAGGTGATGCTACACACTGGTAACCATGCTCCAGCTGTTTTGAGACCCTTAACAGGCATCATATTTGAGCTCATTTTGTGCATACATTTTAACATTTGCCATGAATATGTTTTTGCTTTGTGCGGTGAACGCTTATCAAACGGTCTCTCTCTGTTACTGTGTCTTTCAGAGCCATTGAAATGCGATGCAGAGATAACCACACATTGCCTTGACAATGCCTACTTGTTTGCTTTGAGTGTTGGGCAGTTTGCCTGCAGGACCTCTGGTTCTGACCTCACCCCTCACACACACACACACAATGCCAATGGCCCGTATGTAAGTGGGCTGCCACAGAGGAAGGGGTGCCTTTGTCAACACATTTCCAGAACAGACCTCATTTTAGTAGGTTTTGTGTAAGAGTGTACAGAACTCTTATGGCCCATTTAGCATTGTGCACCTCCTGTCCTGAAATGTCCTTTCATCATGTTTAAATGAACTTGAAAACTTAATTTGCATTCACAAAACTTTTTGCATACTAAAACAGGCGAGAAAAACCATCTGCAAGTCTCTATGATATTCTGGTCATAAGATGTAGAGATCTTTTTAGTCTACCTGGCAAAAACAAAGAAAGAGGAAGAGTTTTATTATCGGGAGTCGGGACAGTAATGATTATAATACCTATAAAATAACCTCATGCTGTAAAACTAAAGGAGAAGCACCATTCGTTTACATTTTTATTACCGTTAATTGTTTTTAGATTTGAAATGTGATTAATAGCCAATAGTAGAATTATCTTATTTACAATATTGACCATAATCGATGCAAACTGGATGTACATAATAATATGACAAATCAGTCTTACTCTCCCAGTGAAACCATAAAACTAAAACCAGAGAGTGAGAAAGAATAAATATAAAACCAGGAAGTGAGAAACATTAAAAATAAAACCAGACAGTGAGGAAAAAAATAAAATCAGAGAGTGTGAATAATAGACGGGTATTCCTTACAGATCATTATTCTCTCTGGTGCTGTTTTCTGTTACACGGTGAGGACACAAAATAAAACCTGTTTATTAACCAGAAAAGAGGCCAATTAAACTATAGACTATGTCCTCATTTCACATTTTATTTGGGACATTTTCTGCATGAAAAATCATGTGGGTGTAAAGTCCTGTTTCATTAACGCCTAAAGTAAAAAAAAAAAAAGGTGTGTATGTATGTGTGTGTGTGTTTATATAAATTCCTTTAAAATGTATACTCCTAATATATATTAATACAAAGACACACAGACAAACACAAAAGTGTGTGCGTGTGTGTTTGCATTTTGCATATATACACTGTATGTGTGTGTGTGTGTATACATATATATATATATATACACACTACCGTTCAAAAAATTGGGGTCAGTAAGATATTTAATGGTGTTTAAAGATGTTTCTTCTGCTCATCAAGGATCCTTTCAGAAATAATTCTAATCTGCTGATTTATTATTAGAATATATTTTTTGGAACTTGTGATTTTTTATTTATTTTTTTCCCCTCAGGATTCTTGAATAACAAGTAAAAAACAACATATTTTTTTACCAAATATTAAACATTTCTAAAATGTAAATCTATGCTATGACTTTTTTGTTCATTTAATAAATCCTTGGTTGATAAAAGTATTAATTTCTTTCAAAGTAGAAAGAATAAAAATGTACTGATCCCAGACTGATCCCAAACAGTAGTGTAACAGTAAACTACTGTAACAGTAGTTTTGAACATTATTATCCATTTTAAATAAACGCTTCTCTTTT
>JAUCMS010000062.1:18660098-18686451 GCA_032357445.1 Enteromius radiatus | reverse complement strand
GCTTGTCTCTGCATCTCGGTCTGATGACGGCTCACTCAGGGCGGGTCTGAGGTAAGACACCAGTTCAGTCTGTGTGATACGCTGCTGTCAATCAAATATTGTGGGAGTGGCCTCTGTCGGTGTGATGTCCCACCGACAGACATTTGAGAATGGCTTGATTTCAGAAGGGGCAACTTATTTTTATTAAATTAAAAGAAAGCTACTGGTGGACCTTTATCATTGTAGGGTGGTTGTGTACACACACTCCCAACACACATGTCGGTCCAAACAGCTTGATAAAGTGCATGTGCCACCGTATGACCCCTTTAAAGTGATGTATAGTTGACTAGTTGTCCCAAAAATGACACAAAACTGATCTCAGATCAGCTTCAAAAATAATCCAGAAGTGACCAAATAAGCCCAATATCAACCTATAGACCTCAGTCTATAATAATGACCTCAGATCAGCCCTAATGTTTATCCATAACTGATTCCATATTAGACCAAAAAAAAAAGCTGAAAATGACCAAATAAGCCCAAACGATAATAACAACAACTAACCCAGTATAACCCAGACCACAACTTATAATGACCTCAGATCAGCCTTAAGTGCAAACTAACTTGTGTGCATCACTAATAGTGACCGATAACTGTTCCCAGATCAGCCCAAAAGCCAAAAGTGACCAAAAAAGCCCAAACATGCATTATAATTGACCTCAACCTTACTGACCTCAGATCAGCCTCAATAATAGTGCACAGTAATCCAAGATCAGCCCTATTAACCCATAATTGATTCCAGATCAGACTGAAAAAATAAGCCAAAAGTGATTAAATAGGCCCAAACATTGATTATAATATATTGAATATCGGCCTAGACCAAAATAATGACCTCAATTCAGCCTAAATCATCATGCATTGTTAACCCCAAATCAGCCCAATAATGACCCCAGAACCCAGATGACCAGATAAGCACAAGTGCTGACTATAAATCACTCAATAACTAAGCGTAGATCACAAAGCCAAAACTAACCAAACAAAACCAATTGATAATCTAACCTGACCCAGTATCAGTCTGGACAGGCCCATAATGATGACCTCAGATCAGCCTAAATAATAATACATCATTAACCCTAAATCAGCCCAGTTATGACCCCAGATCTGGTCTTAGATCAGTCCAAAAAGATGACCAAATAATGATAAGCACTGGCTGTAATTCAACCTAGGCCATGATCCATAATAATAAGCTCAGACCAGCATAAATAATGCAGCATAACTGCCCCAGACCAGCTCGAAGCCAGAAGAGATGAAGCTCTTGGAGCGGCAGATTGCAGCTGAGTACAGGTCATCTCATCCACCCACCTCTGATTCTTCAAGGCACCGAGTTTCTTTGAAAGACAAACTCAGACTCTGTTTGTATTCATGCCTCGCATGCAACAGAATCATACTGAGTCCTTGAGCAGAGCAAAACAACAGAAAGCAACGTCTGTTTTAGCTGCTCGACACCTGAGGGAATTGACGTAATTGCAACAACAGATATTTCTGAAGAACAAACAAGCACACAGTGAGTTTATGGGAATTGGGGTTTTTTTTCTGCAAAGCGTGCCATCCTTTCCCCGCTAACGTGTTGTTGAATACAGCGGCATCCACGCAGTTATGCAACACCTCCCATGCCAGGCCGAGCAGAACCTCCTACGTTCATTCAGCGAGCTCCAGAACGGCCACGGGGTCCCAGCGGCACGGCTACATAAAATATTACAAGTGTTATGACGTTCACCGTTTGTTTAACATATCATCTCATGCATTGTAAAACAAAGCAGTTAACTCATTATCCAAAATGACAGAGTCAATGCAAATACCCATGCAATTCAAGGTTCTGGTTAAAGATTAAATGAAACAAACAATAATTAATTTGAGATATGACTACTGATTGCATAGTCCTTGTATGGCTTTATCTTCTAGTTTAATGTTTAAGCTGGCAGATGATGAGGGTTAATAGATAAGCTTTATTTATTGTGCTATATTTAGCAGTCAAAAACAATTTAATCAATTTGTTTTGTGTTGACTATACGGCTATTTAAGATTTGAATGTAATGTTCATGTATCGAAGTGTTAAAGATATATATAATGTTTGTTGTTGTTGTTACTGGTGTTTTTACCACATTTCTGGATCTGGGATTATTTCAGTGTTATTGCTGTCTATGGAGGGTCCGAATGCTCTCTGATATCATCAAAAATATCTTCATTTGTGTTCCGAAGATGAACGAAGGTCTTATGGGTTTGGAACGACATGAGGGTGAGTAATTAATGACAGAATTTTCATTTTTTGGGTGAACTAACCCTTTAAAAATGACAATTATCTAATATAAAATTGCATTCCATTAGGTTAAAATGTAAATTGTTGTAAGTATTGCTCGTAGCAATAAAAATGGCTATGATTGATTATGAAATTTGAGTGACTTTTTAAAACCTCCAGAATACATGGAAAATGTAGGGAGAAAAAAGTCATGACACACAAAATGGACATCTGGTCAGTCTAATTAGGTTCATTAATTAAACACAGACGCGAACAGTGTGAAACGAAACTTGTGAGAAGCCTGGAGTCAAAGCCCTTCCTTCTTTGGAAGAATGAAAACAGAACGTCAGCAAGCTAGCTGCAGCAGTGCTGAGTTTCATTCCTGTGGCACTGGGAACATCTCCCATCTGCACCACACAACTTCAGCCACTGTCACAGTCGCACCGTCGCAAAAACAAGGAATACTTCTGCTCTCTGAGTCTCTGAATTACTCAGACTTACAGAGTTCTTTAACTAGGCCAGTTCGATTCAGCAAAGGCATTTCAAAGAAAGTAAATTATTAAAGGAGAAAGCTTGTGGAAGGATTCGCACACTAAGGCTCTGTGTCTGTGATGCATGGATCATTTCTGCTGTCGTAACATGGGAAATTCAGGGTTCCCAAATGTCATTCAGTGACTCTGAAATCAGTTTTTACAAACATAGAAACAGCACAATTGTTTTCAACATTCATAATAAGAATAAAAAAATCAGTGTATTAGAATGAAGACACTGAAGACTTCATGATGCTGAAAATTCACATTGCATTACAGGAATAAATTATATTTTAAATTATATTAAAATAGAAACATTATTTTCTATTGTAATACTAATACTTCACAATATCATACTGTATTTTTAAATAAATGAATGCAGCCTTGGGAAGCATTATAAAGGGAAGAAAAGAAAATATAACACTTTTGTTTGAAACTTTTCATACGTATGTGATTCCCTTCAGTGACTAAGCACTCACATTTCCCATCATCCCCCACGGTTTCATCACCCACAAACTGTCAGCCCTCCGCCTCCTCCAAGGACAGAGGCTGAGGTATTCCCAATCTGTCGCTATCCTCTTCCCCCAGCGTTGGGTGATAAACAGCGAGTGTAATGGTATCTTCTGCTGTCACCCTGAAGCCTGCACCTGTCTCAGTGTAGTGCAACTCATCTCTCTGACTCACTGTGTTGGCTAAGTTCAGAGCTGCACTGAAAGGGAGCCGCCGAGCTTAACACCTACACACGGCCATGCAGCCACAGAGGCACATGAAGACGCCCTCCGAGGCCTTTATTTTCCTGACCTCCACTTAGACAATTAAGCCTGGCAAGCAGCCTTCTTTATTCTGTGTTTTGAGGCTATAGGAAGAGGCTGATGTTCTGACAGAAAATGGTAGCTTTGACTGTTGAGAGCAAGAGTGCATTAAAGATAATTACTTAAACCATATTTGGAGGAAGAATTTGGAATAAACTCAAAAAAAGAATGAGTTTTTTAATGCAATAAAAGATTAATTTTTAGGTTCTTAAAATAACCTTTCTTAGAGTGAAGAACTGTTCAGAAGAAATGTTACATTTGTTGAAAATGTACTCACTGTCAGACATCTAAAATATAGATGAGTTATAAAATACAGATTTTGATTTTGAGATATTCAGAATTACATCACTTGTTCACCAATGAATCCTCTGCAGTGAATGGGTGCCGTCAGAATGAGAGTCCAAACAGCTGATAAAAACATCACAATATCCCACAAAAGCAATTAACATCTTACAAAGTGAAGAAGAGCTGCATGTTTGTAAGAAAGAAATTAATCATTAAGGCGTTTTAACTTTAAACCATCACTTCTGGCTAAAATACATGTCCATAATCCGTAATAACGTTTTCTCCAGTGAAAATCTCCATACTGCCCTCTCACATCAAAAATCTCCAGCATATTTGTTTAAAATAAGCCATTAGCTTGCAAACAGTGCTTGACCTGTGCATATTTCTCTCCTGAATCACTTTGTCAATGGAGAAAGCAATATTATGGATGGACGAGCAGATTTTCACTTCATAAAACTGACAGACTTGAATTGTGATGTTTTTATCAGGTGTTTGGACTCCCATTCTGACGGCACCCATTCACTGCAGAGGATCCTCTGATGAGCAATTGCTACTAATACAATCTCCACTACATCCTGGATGGCCTGAGAGTGAGAAAACATTCACCAAACTTTCATTTTTGGCTAAACTATTCCTTAAATAATCTTAAGAATGTTTCCCCACTATAAAGAACCTTTTGTGGAATGGAAAGATTTCGTGGATGTTAAAGGTTCTTTTTTTAGAACCACAGATATTCACAAACAACCTTTAATTCTTATTTTGTGGACAAATTAATAAAAGTGCTGCTGCGCTTTGTCCTTATTTCCATTTCTTTCAGTGTGAAAGCTCGCTCTATTAGACGCCAACATTATACAGGAAAGGGAGGGTGACAAAATCTACCAGAGAAAGTGAGGTTGTGGGTTAACTCATCTGTGAATTCCCTCCTCAATTCACTTTGCTCAATCAACTTACTTAATTAGAGCTCTAAATATAGATCCATGTTGCTTACTGGAATCAGAAGAGCTGTTAAATGCTTGGACCAGCTAGCTGACAGTAATCGAACAGCCGTTCATGTTGAATCCAGCAGCACCTGTTTATACAGCTGTGAATAACACAAGGCACAGCAACAACGATACACTGCAAAACACAGCTCAGCCGTCACATAGTTCTGCTATAGAATCCAAAACCAATTCAAATGTACATCTCTAAAAGATACATGAAAACATATGAACTTGTTTTTGGTTTGGTCTTTATAAAGGTTTAGTGAACGCCTAGGGGGCAACTAGTATAAAAACAACCTGGAACCATTTAAATATCAACCTCTAATAATCCCATTATACAAAGCGCCTCTATTCTTCTGAAAGAACACTGCGCTCGCAACAACAAGGTCACAGTTCAATTCCCAGGCAATACATATACTGATAAAATGCTTTGGATAAAAGCATCTGGCAAATGGATACATGCAAACGAGGAGCGTAGCTTACAATTCATGACTATAAGAATAAATGGTGATCTGGCTACACTAGGAGTCATTGTGGAAACCCATTTATGGAGATGTACTCTTGCATCTGGACAAGACAAGGGGGAAACATTTTCTTAAGCAGACTGAAAGCGAGAACAGTAAAGCAGTAATCTTGTAGCATGCATACGAGTAATATTCCGTTTGTAATGAGAGCAGAGAAAGAGTAGAGATTTGAATAAAAAGCTTAAGACCAAGAGTATAATTTCAAGCATTTTAATACAAACTTATTAAACTATCAGTCCCTCTTTACATGTAAGACACTGACTCCAAATACTTTGTTATACTATTTGTTTTTGTCAAGTATTGCACAATGTTGGTACAAAATTAATATACGATTACATTTTGTCCATAGTATAGCAAAAATCTTTGAACTCTTAACAGAAAATACAACTCTTAATTTTTTCCTTTTTTTTCCCCCCAAAAAGCAAATATTTTTCAATCCCAACACAATGGAATATTCTGTACACAATCTTTAGAATAGTTGATGTTTTTAAAGATGGATTTCATTTTACAATTTCAATAAAAAAAAAATATAACAAAAGCTGCTGCAGCCATCACAGATCACTGGAGTAGTAAAAAGATATAAATGCAATATGTCGTAGAAACAATATATACTCTGATATTTTACAAACTTTCTACTAAATTAATTATACAGTTAGAAAAAAGACCAAGAAATCCCTCATTCAGCATTCAGGCCAATCCTCGGAAAACTGGCTGTGTAGCTATACCTTGAATACTATTAGAGGCCTTGATTTGTAGTTTTCGTCTTCATAAAGATATTTTAAAACAGTCAGTAAAAATAATTTTGTGCTTGGTTGGCAAAAGAAAACAACTTAAAAAAAACGAAAAATGAGTTTAGATAACTAAGCTTGATTGTACAACAAGCTTAATCGTAAAAAGAATGACAAAAAATACTCGAGGGAACAACCCTCGGGCTCATCGTTTGACTTATTCACCGGGACTTTACAGTTGAAGTGTTGCTTTGCGATTTTCTTTTTTTTTTTCAATTTTTTTTGGGGATTTTCCAAATGTGAACTTCTACCCGTCCCATCACATATCTCTGGTCGTTAGTAGTATTCTCGCTTTCTAGTTGGCCATCACTGGCTGGAATTGCTGGTTAGAATACTGCATGTTGCTCAAGCTGAAACTCAGACTGTCCATGAGGGACTTCTCGTTAAGGCCCCCATAGGCTGCAAACACGTCAAAGGCATTATTGTACGGGAGAGGGCTGAGATTGAGGGACGTTTCCCCGGGGAACATTGCACTTGGGCTGCCCTGCCCCTGGAGATTGGGGAACACAAACTCCTTGGCGTTGGGAGACAGGGCAGAGGGCTTCTGCGGCTGACTGCCCAAGCCGACGCTGTAGAGAGAATGCATGGATGTGGACATGGCTTTCTGCTTCAGGAGGTTGTTTACATTCAGGCCCAGGTTGGTGGGGGAGTTTCGGGTCACCTTGTTGGCGTTCCGCCCGTTGCTTTTCATTTTCGTGGAGCCAAATTTGGTGGCGGCGAAGCTGGCAGTGGTAAAGGTTAAAGGTTGCGTGGAACGGTGCATGAAGGTGGGGCTGACCGCTGCCGACTGGCCAAACGGAGGGGACGGGGAACTGGAGGTGGGGGACATGCCTAGCGGTTCGCTAATGGGCATGAAAACCTGGGCCTCTGGGTTAAAGCTGTTCTTGATTTCCTTGTCCAACTCCAGGCCGTTCTCATTACTGTCGTCCACATAGAGCACCTTGACGGGTCCCTTCTCCCCAATCTGATAAGACACCTCAAAAGGATCAATCCAGACACTGAGGTCCTGAGGCAGGTTGTTGCGGACATCCACAATGTCCAACCCACTTTCTTTGGCTGCTTGCTCTACAACTGGGTCCACTTTCTCCCCGACATGTATACACCTGAATCCAGACCCTTTATATGGCTTGTCTGGGTACCAGTGTCCCTCGTATTTCTGTTTCAACTGTCGCTCCAACTCCTCGCCGAAAATGTTGACACGTCGCCTGGGCAGCTTATTGTACAAGTACGAAATTATGAAGTTGAGTGCTACTTTGATTTCAAGCTGCATAGCTGCTGCGCTGCCCTGGAGTTTCACCGCTGTTGGCTGTTTGAATTCACGTATTGTGTTGTAAGCCACCAGAGGGCAAGGCTCGGCTGGAGCCAGGCAAATAAACAGAAACTTGGGGTGGGGGTGAACGGTTCAAAACAAAGTGCTGGTTGCAGAGGGAACGTTTCAGTCCACAAATGGCTGATCTGGTTCCTAGAGAGAAGCAAAAACAAATAGCGTAAATAACTCTAGCTCATTATTCTCAGTTGGAAATATGAAACTGGAACATGGTACAGTCTGTCAGGTTTCTTAATAGAGTTCATTAGAATAGCATTAATGTTTTAATAAAACAGCTTGCGCCATGGTATTTGTAGTGAAACTGTGCTTATGCACACGGTAGTCAATACGCCAAAAACCATAGTTATTACTACAATTGTACTATAATAAAACCATGGATAATAGGCTTGCGAGCAGATTAGATTTTACACAAGCACACAAACAATCCTAAGCTTCAGTGCACTGGCTGAATAGTACTTCCACTCTAGTTAAATTCAAGACAACACCTTCTCTCGAGCATATATTAGCACTAAACCAGTCCTATAATTGCAGTTTACCATTATAGGAAGGATGCACTGGGACTCGCGGAGCTGATAGAGTTACGTAATAACGAACTTGCCCTGACTAGACCCTGCACAACTGTAACCAATCTACTGATGTCGTCATAATCGAACTTTATCCTTAGCTCGTCATGTATGTCTGTAAAATAGAGAGTTTCGTGAGGAAATCAGACACAGGAATGCGAGACTTTAATAATTAAACCTGGACGTGTCACGAGGAGAAATGAAACCAGGCAGCACGCGCACATATCGGCGTACGGTCGTCGATGAAGCGGATAAAAATAAAGAAAATGCGCGTGCATTTTAAACCAAACTGATAAATTGTTCGCTTTACGCCTTGGTTGGCAAATATAAAAGCAGACAGTGTTTGGTTTGTACATTTAAAGCGAGTATAGGGACGTCAGAGATCGTATCGTCGCTCCCACCCAGTTCACTGGGAAGATTAAAGCGTTCGCGAGGACACAATGTACGGTTTAAAACAGATACATATATGCTATAGTACTAATGTATGCATTAAATGCACCGTATAAAGGTATACATTTAGGACAAAAGAGCAGTAGATGATGCAGGCTATTCTGTGCTATTCGGCTAGGATGTGTTGACAAATTAAATCTAGCCTATACCATATTCTATAGTGATCGTTTGCACTTCTATAGTGCATACCTTCTGGGGTAAGAAGGTATTTTGCCATAGTTTGCAATCCCTGCGAGCTCCTAAAGTCAGCCCACGACTGACGCAGCAAGCTGCCTTCATTTAAATTCACTTAAGGTTTCAATAAACTATTACAGACAGCGCTTTGCAATAACCAATGCAACCAGTAATACTTTACAAATAGGGCAAATCACAAAAATAGCAATGCCAGACAAAGAAACGGAATACTTACTTGAGTTTACAAAATGACGATTTTCAGTAGTTGCAGTAGCTTTAACTAGTGCAAATAGAAAACTTCAGATATAAATACTTTCTTCACATTAACATAAAGGTATTCCAGTTGGTAGACTTGAAATGTTTTATTTTTTTGTTGTTTTTCTTCTTCTTCGTATCTTGCTCCCAGTTATCTGTAAGGTATTTGCTGTTTCACCTTCCCAATAAGCTCCTCTCCACCCCCTCTATCTGGGTGTTTTACAATTTCGTCCCCTACTGCTGTCATCCGCCTCTATTTATAGTTTTCCTCCGCCACGGACACGCGGTGGGCGGTGATGCGCTTCCAAAGGTCACAACAAAACGAACATCGAATCCACGGAAGATGATTGGTCAGGCTTGAGCGAGAGGCGGGTCCTACTCCTGACGTCCTTCAAGCCCATTGGCTCATTTTACCATAGAGCAAAGAAGGGGTAGGATTTAATACACTTACGTTGAGCCCGTCATGAAGGCTCTTTACGTCACGCGTTACCTAGTACCACAAAAAAGACAGGCTATTCATGGAGGTATCGTATATCATTTCCATGTTCATATTTCGCAAACATGACTGTTAAAGCGACATTTATGCCCCTAAGTGGATCAAATGACTGAATAAATATAAAGGCTAAGTAGTGAGCAGACATGGCAGAAGAGCATAGCTTTAATTCAACCTTTGCTAATCTGTTTATCGCTGTTTTGTATGACCAGACGAGCAAACGCTGTTATTGTGCAGGGGAAATTGTATTTGTATTACATTTCATCAAACACAACATGCCAAGCTTTTTTAAGCAAAGAAGCGCTACCAAAGGCAGTTTCCCTTTTATCTACTGTAAGAGTGCATCTCATACATTTACGTTAGTGTTACGTCAGTACACATATAAAACATAACAATCTATATTAAGCATGAAGCTGGTTTATAATAACAATAGGGTAAACAATTATATCACTGGTAGCAGAAGAATACAATACATCGTTTTTGATTGGCTGCATTAAAATATTAAATATATTACATATATAATTGTCATTTAAAGTGACAACTATATATGTATATATTATATGAAATTTAAATTACAATTGCATATATTTGATGGCAATGTTGACTTTAATCATGTAAATGCAGGATTAACGGGGGGATAGGTTTAATTAGGTAAAAATATTTTATCCCTTGTCATGTGGTGCTTTAAACCCTTTACCTAACTTTATGTTGTTGGCCAAAAATTATCAGTATTTGAAAAATCTGTAATTATGCTATATTATTACCAAATCTTAGATTCAACCTTTTTGTCAACTTGTAAAAATGTGGATAATTTAATGTTCACTCAAAAATTGAGCTACATATTAAGCTCTGATCAATGAGGTCATTGATCAATCAGTTCCCAAAATAAATAAAAAACCTGTTCTAAGTAAAAGAAAACAAGTCAATAAAAATATTTAATTTAATATATGGTAATAGCAAGACATAAGCATTTATTTGTAGGCCAGTCATTTTTACCTGCAAGTCTAACAAGGTAGGAATATCACTTTTTTTTCTGGAGAGGTTGTTATACTCTGTTTGAGTCAGTAAGTTTTAGTCCAATGCAATAACATTAATTAGAAATTAGTTTTAATTATTTTCAGTCATTTTGATGCTATTGTATCCATGGACTTTTTAATGCAGTGTAACTAATTTTGTTGGCGTCACTGTTAGCTCATGGGTGCAATTCAAATAAGGATCACACATCACATTATTATCTGCCCGGGCAACCAGTCTTAATGATGGGGATATGATGGGACAAGAGTGGACCTGGGGTATGACTCAGTTAGACATCACTCTGACAGTGCTCTCCATGTTATTTATACAGCAAACAACCTACCAAAAGCCAGTCATGTGATTGTCTGGCCAGAGGATTGAAGTATGAAAGGCCACGCAAATAAAGATTCACATGTGCCTGTCACTGTTTTATTGTACTTTGGTGTTAGAAACTACCTTCCACAGCAAATGGCTCCAGACTTGAAATAATATGTAAATGAGTTCACAACTATCTCAATGAAAAAACCTTTGTCTTAACTCTTTGTTCTGTCAGTTTTAGAACTCCTGGTTATACAGTTATATTCTACTACCTTTCTATATATATTAATGAGATTAACTTTGAAGATTCAGCAAGGCCTGCAAAGAGTGATTCACATTTCTAAAAGAAATCTATCTATCTATATCCGGTGTTATTATTATGAGAAGGCATTTCTCCGATGTGGAACTGTACACTATAGCATAATAAGAACAGTGCTCATGTGTTTCTGTGGCTAATGGCCTGTGATTTTTCTGCCCCGCTGCAGCTAGGAGAAAAGCAGCCTAATTTCCTGGGAAAAGCAAAGCCTACTTCTGTTCCCTGATTGGACGCACCGCTGGTTTTTCATACGAGAGTCACACGTAAACATACTCGCACGCATATACAGAAAGCACACAGTATGCAACCTTAACTCTCTCCCTCTCTTAGAAACTGGTCTCAGATGAAGAACTTTTGACATTGCTGAGTGCTACGGCTTAACGTGGAGTTCAGAGGCGGGTTTGCACAACAAACAGATGTTCTTTGATGTCAGCTGCAGTGAGGGGGAGGCAAAAAAAAAAAAAAAATGGAAACGCTAAAAAGAAGTAGGAGGAAGGTGTCAGAACTCTAATCACCATGCAGCGCTCAGAAACAAATCTATTGTATCTCTCAGCACAAACACTGGATTGTATTCACCATAACCTTGCCCGCTATATGATTTATTTGATTTGTTATATCACTAAGAAATGATTCTAATTGTTTTGAACTGTATTGCCTTGGCATTTCTTTCAGGATTACAAAGCTGACAGTGACCTGTTACACTGACCTTATCTTCTCTTTAAATAGGCTTTGAGTCACAGTTACAATGCCGGCTCGCTGATCCAGAGGAGCTAAATTACACAGGCTGTCAACCAAACCAACGTACAGCTCCGTTCGGGCTCGTAATAAATTATGTAAAAGAGCCTAACAGCAAGAAAATGACCGTGCCATTTGCTGTCACTTCAGACAATTTGTATTATGACATTTCACGAACGCTTGGCCAATTACACTGGAAAGATCTGTTGCATAAACTAAATAATAGTCTTTCCACTCCAGCTATGTGATTTAGTTATTCATTAAACCACCCACATCACAAGTGCAAAATACAACTCAGGACGTGTACTCCATGAACAGCTCATTTAGGTTAGAGTGTGTGTGTGTGTGTGTGTGTGTGTGTGTCAGCGCTGTATAAGTTATAGACCTGCATGCCTACAAAAGCAGGAGTATTTTCCAAAACAACTACGTTTACATAACATCTCACAATTTATTTCCACTGCAGTCAGCCTTAAAAAATGTAAAGAGTACTGGTATAAAAGAGTACTAGTGTTTGTTAAAAGCTAAATCTGCTATCATATTGCAACAAATATATTTACTGTCTATATAATATCTAGTTTGAAACATTGATACATGTTTATTTGTTGAGCCGTGTTTAGTACATGTACGTCTGCAAGATATCTGTTGAAGGTCTGGAAAACATCTGCTGTCTACAAATGTCTGACATACATTCATAAGCATCTAATAGTCATCTATCTATCTATCTATTCCCCAAGTAACCATGTTCTGCCATTTTGGAGAGTAACCCCAGAACAAAATTTAACGCTATTTACGTTTAGCATGGGTGCTAAACGCTAACAACGCTAATTATATTCAGTGAAAGCATGACATGAGGGTGAATAATTAATGACAGAATTTAATTTTTTATTTGAACTAACCCTTTAAGAATTTGTATTAATATTAATGTATTTAAAATTAATTTCCATAATTTTAATTCAGTACACACTTTCTGAGTTTTGCTATCCTTTTACACTAACTGTAGTAAGAAAAATGTATCGTCATGCTTTTCAGTTTAATCTTAATGGTATTGTTTTGTTTGGATAAAAGATACTAGCTGTGTAAGATCTCTCAGGTACAGGCTTGTTTCCAATACTAACGAATGTCTCAACTTCAATTGCAATATTAGTTACAGTTTAAACAGACCTTCATTCACTGACCGACATTTTAGCTTTAACTAGTCAGCTGCCTTTGTGTTGGATGAACTGTCATAAGATGCAATAAAAGCACTTACGCATGCATACTATCTGACACCGATGGCGTGACGTGTCAAGACATGTAGGCATTACCATTGTTTAGGCTTAGTTACCGATGTTATCTTATCTTGACAATAAGATGAGGAATCTCCCATCAGTAACTAAACAGTTCACCCATAATTGAAAAATCATTTAGTCGTGTTGCTCCAATCTTTATGGCATTTTTCTGTTTAGAATGTTTGCGCTGCTGCTTTCTGTACATTTAAAGTGAAAGCTGACAGACAATGAATGGCTTTAAGTTTTGCTGTGTTCATCAAATATTGCCAATACTTCTATGGTGTATTCCATTTTTTTTTGAAGATTATCTGCTCATGATCACTTTATATATTCACTGTATTGATCTTTTTTCTTGTTCTATGGAGGGGACCTGGAACAATATAATATTCGGACATAATCTTTTGATACACTCTAAAAAAAAAAAATAAAGGTTCTTCATGATGCCATAGAAAAACCTAAATGGTTCCATTAAGATCCTTTCTGTTTAACAAGAAGGTTCTACCTTATGGTTCTTTAAAGAACCTTTGACTGAATAGTTCTTTGTGGAACCAAAAATGGTTCTTCTTTGGCTTTACTGTGAAGAACCTTATAAGCACCTTTATCTTTTCAGAGTGTAATCAGTTACATACTAACAGTTCTTCAAAAATCTAATGAGTTTGTATTGTTTTACAGGTGACAGGTCAGTTTTCATTTTCATGTTATTTCTTTATTTTTAAACTAGGTTGCAGTTTCAGGAACAATCTGGAATTCTTACAGTGTTTTCTGTCCTGGAAGAACATCTCAAATTATTTCCAAGTGCTTCCTGAAGAAGAGGAGATGCAACAGAAACGTGTCCTTGTTGGCACGTCCACGACTTCTATCTGGCATGTGGCTTTGTCTTTACTGCAGTTGCAGTTGCTCGTCCTGAGGCACTGTCATTTGAAGTTGAGAAAGAGCTGTAAGATGTGGAAATGGCCTCTGAAGATCAAACAACTATCCCTTTCCCCTGTGTTACAAGAAAAGAGGAAGAAATGACATGCTGAGACACCAGTCCAGTCAAAAAACAAAACAAAAAAAACTTGGAGGTGTCAAGAGAGCAACTCGATTTGTGGATGGAATTGGAAGTTAGAGTGTGAAGGAAGGGTGTGAGGTAAAAAAGAAATGGTTGACTTAAATCTAATGGCGATGGAGACCAAGCCCTGTCATATGGCTCGGGGTTTTCTGAACCTGCTGTGCTTGGAGAGGAAAGCACATCATCTTTTTCTGCATTCCATCCACACATGTCTCAAATCAGCACACTGGACACCAGTGCAAAGTTTAAGCCAGCTAATATATTTGCCAGTTTTGTACTTTCGGAAGTAAGACGGTACGGTAATCTGGTGGAGGAGCATAAAATAAAACTATAACCCATATCCACCCACTGAGCTCTTGTGTCTAACCTGGCCCCAAAAGTGAAGTGTGTCTTTGTTTTGGTCAAAATGTGTATTCATTTGGGGGACACTCTGCTTCTATTTGTTGTGATGCACACATACTCCAGCCATTTCATTTGACCTGTTTATAAGAAATTAATCACAATTACCATTCACGAGCTGATTGCTATGAATTTAAAGAACATCACACCATTACATCAAAGCTAGATTGTAATGGCAAAAAAGTTCCTGAAAAATATTCAAAACAAGGACTTTTAAGGCATGTGAGCAAAGACTATGATTTTCTATGTGGAAAGTGGTTCTTCTGAATATTATAATGTTCTTCATACAAAGGAGATATTTTAAGAATTGTTCTCTGAATTATGGCACCACTCCAAAAAATAAAATAAAAAAGTGTAATACATACTTATTATTCTGAGAGAGGTTTAGTCGAGCAACCAGCTTCATCACCTGCACCATTTGAGAAGAAAAAAGTTAATATTGAAAAATGTTTCAAAGAAACTCATGGAAGCAGTTAAGAAAAAGTCAGACTGACCTTACTGGAAGGACAAAGCTCAGAAAGATCAAAGTTGGAATTGAAGACAACAGTCCTTGGGAGATGAAAACAGTCACAGAAAGAGAGGAGACAGCAAAGGGGCATGTTTAGTTTGCCTCAGCACTAGAATCAGAGTTTCTCAGTATTCACGACAGGAGGACAATCCATGGAAACCAGATGCTCCTAAACTTGTTTCATATATCCACCTCTTTTAAAGCTCCAGATTTAATTTCCTGCTGCAAAATCCACCAGTATACACAGTAAGCTTGAATTGGTGGCGTGCTAGCAGGCTAAACTGCATTAGATGTTTACTGAAGCAGAGTCTTGGCAAATTTTACGGTATATAAGTGTGTAGAATATCTGAACAACTATTTCTTGTCTTTTAGACACGGGGGTTTGGGCTTCTTTTGTGATTGGTGCATCTTAAAGCTTTGCAATGTTAGAATATATCTAATCCATTTTTTATCCATGACGATATCAAAATAGAGCATAGAATTAGCTTCAATGTGCTCGCGATCACTGAAACCAATCAGCTGATATTTATTTAAATTTTCCTTAGGAGTTGAATGAAAGACTTGTTTTTAGATGCATGCTTTGATGTAGCCAAAGACGACACATACTTTGCCCTGACATTTATTGTGTCGAAGCATACCGGTCGCAAGACATTTACACCTCGTAACAAGCCTACCTGGCATTCTGACAAATTCCCCCACTGTTCCGAGGTCAGATTAACATGAAAAATGTCACAAGTCTCCCCGGCCCCTTCTCATTATTCCAGCTCTTAAAGCACAAACACCTCTGTCTCCTTCAAAACAGTGACCTTTGCTGCTTTTCCCTGCTGTTAGAACCTAAATTATTTTCTCAATGGCTCACTTTCTGCTTAACGCTATAGTCTGCGAATAAAAAAAAGGAAATTAGATCTACAAAAATTAATACATACATAAAAATACATTTAAAAATGTACATTTTTGTAGAATTTAAATAAATGTTGACTGTAATAAAATAAAATTGGAAAACTATGAAAACAGTGAAGTATATATATATATATATATATATATATATATATATATATATATATACACACTGTATAGTAGTCAACATTAGTAGTGGATCATAAAGGTTCATCAAATATGCATTTAGTTTTTAGGTTTTAGAACAAAGTTGGTGAATGGTTTTGATTCACTTCAAACATTGACTAATGTATATTTAAAAAAAATATATATATATATATATATATATATATATATGGGCAGTTGACAAATAAAAAGTGTACTGAAAAAAATAATGATAAAAAAAAAAAATATATATATATATATATATAAAGCCACTATAATTCATTTTTATATATATAAGAACAATTATATGTATTAGATATATAAAGTTAGTCATTTTGTTGAGTAACTAATGGAAAGAATGTCAAGGTTTTGTCCAGCAAAGCTGTTTACAGATCGATCAGTGTGAGAATAAACATGTGGCTCTGCATGTTCCTTAATTTCTGTTCCATATGTCTCCTATTGTGAAACTTTAGATATTTCTCAAGACTTTAGACATTACAGACCGTCATTCAATGTGAAATCCTTACAGACATTTATAAAGCAAAATATTCTCAACACATACAATGAGTAATCCAGTAACTCCGTCCATATTACCAACACAGTTGTAACAAAGTCTCAGCTCCACATAGATGAGGCATGTCTGATGCATTTCAGCAGTAATGTATCAGAGGCAGTGCTATAACGTTTATATAGTCAGAACTAAAGTCACAATGTTCAGCGGTCTGCATAAATCTTCCGTTTTTATATTCACAATACAACACATTCCTGAGATTCTCTGAGAGGTGCTACAGGGTCACACAGGGCTGTTGTAGTGAATGCTGGTCATGTAGGCTGCCGCCTGTAAGTGGGTGACACTAGCAGCTGGGGCATGACCGGTCACCTTGACCCCAAAGACAAGTCAATATCCCTTTCTCAATTCTCCTGCCAATCATGTTCGAAGACTATTGCTCAAGCGTCCCTCACAACAACCAAATAACTCCCACAGCTGCAAAGTCACACCGAAAGCATGTTAAACAAGTAGTGTTTCCACTAAACTAGGAGGCTCCCATTTCTAGAGAATTGCTCTTGTGTGTAAATGAAATCAGCCCACCATAACAGAACACAAAGGCCATGCCAACTGAAGCATATAAGCTTTCTTTGCCTGGTTCAGTCGATTCAAAACAGCACAGATCGGTCTGTGCATAATTTGGTTAACTGATCTGGGCTGCATTTCCCAAAAGCATCGTAAGCTTAAGTACATCGTAGACCCATTGAAACCAATGGAGCTACGATCAACAATGCTTTCGGGAAACGCAGCCCGTAAATGTGTATTTTCAAGATAACTTTAGTATAACAGAGTATACAGACTGTAGTAATGACTACCCGATCTCATGAATGTCCGTATAAGTAGTATGCCAAATAAAAACGAAAACTTGTGGTATTAATACGCAAAAATGGACTTTGGCATGTATATGGGTAAAATTAGGGATGTGAGGGAAAACTGCGTATCATATGCATGACAACAAATTTCATATCATACACACATGAAACTGCATATTACAGTATATGCACACCAAACACATGTGTGTCATATATAGCAAAGTCCATTTTTGTGTGTCAATGCCACAAGTTTTTGTTTTTATTTGGTGTACTATTTATATGCATTTTCATGAGACCAGGCTAGTAATGATGTTGAAAATTCAAAAACAGTTATTTTACGGTATTACAGTTTTTACTGTATTTTTATGAAATAAATGCAGCCTTGGTAAACCTCTCTATCACTGATTTTTATGTATTAGGCATGGCATGATACATGTATTCATACTGAACGGTCACAGTACGGACACCTCAGTTCGGGGCATGCAGCCTTACGATGAATACAGGCAAATCACTGTTTGCACCATTTGCATGTTTCTCTTATTGCTTCAAACTCTTGCTCTATATTAACGTATTTGCCCTGCGAAGTGGACATCAGGATATTCCGACATAATTCCAGTTAGAAGTGAACGTATATGTTCCATTCAAAGGACACAGTTGTTAGTCACACTTGTTTGCGTGTAAAGTAAACTTTAATGGATTTCCACCTCTCAGGGAGTAGGAAGCAATGAATACCATGTAGGGACCATGTCAATTGGAACACAGTTCATGCACGGAGCTCACTTCTGACAAGCTGAGTATGGGAATCAGGTGTGTTAAGTAAGAGAGACATACAAAATATGCAGAGTGGGGGTATGCGAGGACTGAGATTGAGAACCCCTGCCCTAGACAGTGACCATGCGCTGATCCTGAATGCGTCTCTCACATGGACTGAGAAAGGAGTGCACTTTAAAGACTTGCACTCCACTGTTTGCAAAATGGAGCTTTGTGCTCGTGTATCCTACCTCTCTCATTATACTTCATAATATTTCTATTATTGCAATGTAATGCATCCGAATGCTAAACTATTATTTATTATGTAAATTAAAGGCTTTGTAATTCAGTTGCATTCCAACGATGAAACGCAGATGTTTGCTTCCCTGTATTTTATTTTGATAACATACCAACTGCGCTGTCGAGTTCATTTGTTCTTCTGTCTGTTCAAAATAAAAGAAACCAAGCATAGTATATTTTTTTTTTCCTGTTGTGCCAAAATGGTATCGAAATGTGACCCCCATACAGAGGGGCTAGTGACATCTATGCACTTAAAGTTTTTTTTCCACGGTTAGGCTATAACAGGTTTAAGTTTAAAGACACTCAGGTCATGCACTCTCAGTGACGAGATTAATGTTGTTAATGTTTGATTTTGAAGTCTACCAGCGTCACAGGAGATGTCCTGTCCGTGCCAGTCATTCTACATGGCTATTTCCTGTTTGCCTAAAGTGCAGACTCTATCATCAGCACAAACACAAATTCCGGCCAGAAAACCCCAATCCTGTTTGGAAGCAGTGATGTCAAAGTCACCATGGCAACTGCTCTTACAAATTATGTCTCTTCTTTCACTCTCCCCTTCTGCCTTTGTCCATGTGACATTCACATGCAATATCTTTTTGTCACAATGCTCTGGGCATCAATGTGCCGATGCCAAGGACACAGAAGGGGAATAACATGACCTTTTGCAGCACATTGAATGCAAGAAGAGAGCAAGGTCAGGAGGTGTGTTTGTGAGCCTTGAGTGGCGTGGGTGGTTGAGTCAATGGCATTGTCGAACCGTCTCTCTCTCTTTGTCACTCGCTCATTTATACCATTCAACTGCCATTCTTTGCGTTCAACATCTCTGGAAGAGCAGTGAAGAATTAAAATACCAGTTCGGCCAAAAAAAAATTAATTTATACATGGGAATGGAAGTTAATGGAAGTTTTTTGCTTTTTTAAAATGTTTTTAAAACAACAATTTTTTTTAATATTAAAAACGTTTTGGATGTACCGAAATAACAATATTTATAACTAAACGTTAGCACAAGGTTTCCAAAACATATTTTTATTAGCTAGGGGTACTGCTTTTTTCCACTTAACTTGAAAGTACAGTGAAAAGTAGCATAGCTTAGACATTCTTATAAACGCGAATGAAGAAAATGGTCATACAGGAGAAATTGATGACTAAATGTTCATTTTTAACTGAAGTATTCCTTTAAACAATCTCTTATATTCCAGCTTTACAGCTGATTAATGGAATACAATGAACAGCAGCTGACAAGCGCAACATGATGGAAACGGATGAGTGTGATTGCCATGGTAATAGATGACGGCTCAAAGAGTGTGAGCAATACATACAAATTCATAGACTTTCATCAAGACAATGACAGCGCAGGTGGCCTTTCTTTCCTCACCAGACATCACCCAGGCCACTCTGCAGTATTTTACAATTCCACCTGACTTTAAAATGATATAAAATCAGCAGAAATATCTGTTTAGATGAGGCAGAGAAAAGTGGAAATGTAGATGCGATGTTGCCTATTTGCACAGCCAGATGCCAGATACGCTTTGTCAAAACAACATCTGACTCATACTCTTAAGCTCTCTTCCGAATACTAGTGGGCTGCATAGCTTTCTTCAACTTATAAAGGCAGCTAACTGTGCAACATAGATAACAGAGAAAAAGTGACATCAATAACATTTTAATGCAGCTGAGATCATTTTTTTGAACTTTCACCATAGTCTCTGATTTATAAACTTATACATTTTGTCATTTAAATCCCATTACCATCTCTATATGTATGGCTTTTCTGATGTAAACTTGCTTGGAAGCCCACCTGGTACAGCATTGGACACCTAATAAAACAACCCAAAAACCTAAAGGTTTTAGTGTAGGCAGTATTTCATTTTCAAACCCAACAGAGCATTAACCTTTTAGTCCCACAACTCCGACATTTCATTTCCACAAATACGCGATAGAACGCTCGGTTTATTGGTTTCATCTAGTATACACAACCAACACAATAAAACACATACATCTGTTTGAAACAGAATATGCTTTTAGTGCCACTCACTGGACATTTAACTTTGAAAGTGTCAAAAAACATGCAAAGAAAAATCGTTTTGCAGAATTTGACATATAACTATGTAAAGTGCACACACGAAAACCCAATTAACCATTCAGGTTGGCCTACAAAGCTGTATTTATATTCAACATTTTTTGCGGTGTATTAAGGGATTGCCTTCTCTGTGTAGAATACACTTATAATTTCACTAAAACAAGGCATCTCACTTACACTGAGCTAGTTTATCTTCAGGAATAGCCATTAGCATCTGTAGCTCGCCTACGATGCATTAAAATGCTGCCTCCGTGGGCAGCTCACAAGGTTTTGGAAGAGAGCATTAGTGTTTTCTTTTTTTCTTCTCGGTTTATTGGGTTCGTCTAGTATATTCTTTCACTGCTGTGTTTATCAGTTCAATAAAACAACAGGCAAATGCATTTTACACCAGCATATCTGAATCCCTCAAAGAGCTCCAAGGCATTTGCAACCGCATTTTGCACTCACAATTATATTATCATCCAAAACACTGCAGCCAGTGTCAGCCTTTAAAGCTTTTTATATGCAACACACGCAACCCCAGTTGATTGTCGGGAGATCCTCTATTGATTCGCCACCGACACACGCATTACGCAATACGATGGCTATTCATAGAGCATAGACTCCATGACGAATTAACAACACCCGCGCATCTCTGGATAATGGATGACGATGATGCTGCTGGTGTGCTGGGATCATTAAATGCTTGAGTCGTGAATGAATGATAATCCAATAAAGCATGTCATCAAATCTCTTTTTTTAAATCCTCAGATCAGTAAACACAGCCTCCGAGGTCCACATCTGTTCTTTACAAACCTCCTGTCCAAATACGGTATGGTTGTAACCTTAAACTGAAGATACAAACGCAATACATTGTTGCCACTGTGAACGGTGCTCAGGTTGAGCTGTGATTGCTGGGATCTAATTACAATGCGCTTATTAGGCAGCAGTGTAATAAATATTATGCAAACATTATGGTTGGGGTTTGTTCTTTACTATTATAATTCATAACATTATAAATACTGTTCTTCTGAACATTCTATTCAGCCTCAATTCTGAAAAATGTAATGTTTCTACAGCAAATCAGCATATTTAATCAGCAGTAGTTGCTAGAAATTCAACTTTGCTCACTGGAATAAATTATATTTGCAAAGATATATTCAAATATAAAACACTGTATTAATAATATTTTACAATATTATCATTTTCACAAGAGACTCCCGAAATCTCCCACTGAGTTGCATTCTAAGAATGTGGAATGCCCCCGACTGCAATGATGTCACTGTAATATTTGAATTCTTAACTGTGATTGGTGCTTTGAAGCAGATGTCTGTACTTCCTTGTTACAAAGTGACACATTTCCTTAACCAATGGCATGTGTTTAGGAAAGGACAATCATTTTGGCTGACCAATGGCAGATGAGAGGATCGCTTAGGAAACTTGTATAAAAACGACACCTGTTTTTATGCACATTTTAGAATCTCACATTAAAACACTGGATGGAAATACCAAGATCTGCATGAATAGAAAAACTGCACATAAAAAACGTATGCGCACATTTGAGTAGGATCAACTTAACTTGTTCCAATTCCTCCATTCACATCCAAAAGGTCATGTGACTTTTTATGTTGTTATAGTCATTCTGAATTGCCTGAGCAAAGTCTGTCATCAAAGTATATCTGTATAACTGTCTTACACGACTGCGTTCCAAGCATCCGCCTCCAAAAGCAGTGACAGCATCTTTTGTGTTTTGTTCGCTCACTCTGAGGTATAAGCAATTTATTTGGTGCCTGTTTAGCAGGAAGTGACGTTATTTGTTCTCCTGGACTTGTGAATTGAATACTCCCCTGATATTTGCTTTAGGAAATGCGAATCTGAATTGTAACCTGGCGTTATCATTGAATCCAAGAGAGTGGGAACATTATGACAGTACGATGCATAACGTATCCGATTTAGAGGTCAAACTAAAATACAGGCTTTTATAGGGACTGCTCTTCCATCATTTATTAATGGTGTCCGGAAGCTAAATTGATTTTGCCCTCTCTTATGTTTGTCAAAAAAAGAAGCTTCTGAGAAAGTAAGATTACTGTTAGAGGAGGAACCGGAGATGAAAAGAGGGAGGGCAAGGGATTAGGTGAGAGAAAAGTCAGACTAGGGTCCATTTAAGAGTAACTTTAATGGCTCTTGATAAAGCTGGAGCTCGATCTATAAAAGTTTTGATTAAAAGAGGTATCTTATGACACATTAAAGCATTTAATGAGCGCTGTAAAGCATTTATATTGAATTTAATGGATTATATATGAACATCATAACATGTTTCCTAAAAATATACTTTTCCAGTGTTGTTGTTAAGTGAAATCAGGCTTGAATAAAATATAAAAAAAATAAATAAAAAAAAACTAACATATAAATAAGAATTGTTATCATGCACTAAAAAACAAACGCTGTTATTTATTTATTTATTTTAATGATACAAAAAAAGTAGTTCTCCTCACTAAACAAATGTCAATGGAGCAGGGCCTTTTCAAACAGTACTAATATGTACTTTTCGAATGGATGCCATCCCAGCTTTTGTAGCTTTATTTTTACTGAGAGTGCTGGTGTCAAGACTTTCCTGAAAAATCACTATGAGGTCCTTACATAAACTCTAAAACCGCTCCTGCCAATAAACCCATCCATCATTAAAAGTATTGGACTCATTTGGGCTTGTACTGTAATTACCATGTGAGGGCAGCGTGTTGGGCTGCTTTTGTCTTTGATCATGGCTGATTGAATGGGAAGCTGGTTAAAATGTGCGCCTTGTTAAGAGCCACGGCCCTGGAAATGAGTCTTTGTGCATATGAAATTCCTCCCATTACGGCTGATGGAAGATAATAGCGCAGAGATAGTAGACAATGCTGACATACTCAGTCGTTTTTCCAAAATAGCAATCAGGCCAGAAAGGAGAGAATTAGATGTGTGGAGCCGTCACCTGCGGGGCAAGAATTCTGAACAGAATTTATAGAGATGGGGTGCACTCAGAGTGTCAGACGAAGAAGAAGAGAATGGTTTGCTTTATGTTTTCATCAGGTTACAATCAATCTCTTTGGCGCCTAATGCTGTCACAATAGAATGAAGGGTGACACTTCTACATAATTTGACCTAATTATCCAACAGAAAAGCAAATATGCACATACTTTCACATTGTAGAAGCTTTAGTTTTACAGTTTGTTCGTTAGTAACTAGGGTTCTTATAAATAATCAACAGTTGCACATTTTTAACGAGGTTGCAGATGTATTGACGTCAGAGTGCACAGGTTTATGTGCATCAAACTCCTGAAGGTTAAAATCCTACAGAAATGGTTAAAGTTTTAACAGTGCAAATGAAACACACACTTCCAAAATGAAAAATTTACTTACCCTCAAGCCATCCAAGACAAGGATGAGTTTGTTTCTTCGTCAGAACAGATTTGGAGAAATATAGCATTGCATCACTTGCTCTGCAGTGAATGCGTGCCGTCAAGATAAGTCCAAACAGCTGATAAAAAAACATCACAATAATCCACAAGTAATCTACATCACTCCAGCCCGTCAATTAACATCTTGTGAACAGAAAAGTTGTTTTTGTAATAAACCACCCATCATTAACTTTCTTTTGGCTTAAATTTGACTCCCCTATCCATAAAATTGCTTTACCCAGTAAAAAATAATCTCATCTGAATCAGGAGAGAAATGTGCACAGATCAAGCAGCATTTACAGTACGAAACAGCTCTATGCATTTTAATGTGAGAGGACAACATGGGAAGACTTTTGCACTGGAGAAAGTGTTATGGATATGGTATCAATGCATAATTTAGCCAGAAATGACAGTTTAAAGTTAAAATGCCTTGATGATGGATTCGTTAATTACGAACATGCATTGATGACGTGGAGTATTATTTTGATGTTTTAATCAGCTGTTTGGACTCTGACGGCACCCATTCACTCCACTGGTGAGCAAGTGATGTACAGTAATGCTACATTTCTCCAAAACTTGCTGTAATATTTTTCTTGCATTTTTAACATATACTATATATATATGTGCTATATTTTTATGTATAAGTTGTCGGTATAGTTTCGCTGTACTTAAATCCGAAAATAATGCCCAGTTTAGCAGATGTCAAATAAACGTAAAAGCACCTGTCAGAAACTCTCTACGTCTTGCTTGTTGATGCCAAGGGCCCCGTTACAGATATAATGAAGGGTGTTTCTGTTGGTGTAGTTTTATGTTCGTTCACATTCATCAGCGTTTGTTCTCGGAGCGGCCCTGCGCCTCTCTAGCTCAGCCAAGTGACGTCACACGTGTCCAACACAGCTGCGCAAACACAAACGCAGGAATAACTAAGAGCTGTCCACATGGTCTGTCAAGATGTCGTGCTATTTCTAAAAAACAAGAGTGACTGTTTATTTTTAAAGCACTGAAGGTGAGGAGAAGAAAGCAGAAGAGAGGACAAGAGCGAGGGGTAGGAATAACTACAAGCGTTACCATGATTCAAAAGCAGATGTAAATTAATAAAACACTATTTAAATCACTGGATTTCTGGTTTATGCAAAAGGATTAGACAGACAGACAGAATTATAGATAGATAGATAATCAATGGTATAATATTAAATTTGATAAAGTGGGTTGGATTCATACATTTGGACATGTCACAGCATTAAGATCCTGATATTTCAGGATATGTTTCAATATTAATTCTTTAGACACTGTTCTTTAAATACAGAAAGTATCAGTATGCAAAGTGACCCACCTGTGGTTTCAGACCACTGAATATGTGTACAATTTAACAATTTACTCCTGGAGGCAAATTGAGATCCCAGTATTTCTGGAACTGAACCATACAGTGACTTACATATGAAGATACCAAAAGATTTAAGAATTAAGATATATTTAATACTCCTTGAGTTCCAAAAACGTGCAAACTTACTAAATAAAAGTGCTTTTTCTAATTTTTGAACAGTCACCATTGGCAATGTAACAAAGATTGCTAAATTTTACTAACAGTCCTACCAATCTTGCTGAATAACATAATGATGCTGCCAGTTTTCTGAAGTCTTTTTTACCACCCCAGTAATTTGACTCCAAATCTCAAGTGAAATTTGAGCTGAGGACTGTTGGTTGAGTTGAATATGGAAAGCATTTATTAGAAATACATTGTTTTGTTACAATGTAAAAATCAGTTTTGATTAATTTCATTCATAAATAAAAGTATTTCTTTGAAATATTATACTCTGTCCATAGAACAGTAGTGTATAATTGAAGTAAACATGATTGGCTGTTAAACAAGCCTTTCAAGACAAGATTTCAGTGCATAATAGCCAAAAATTAGATCTGACATACTCAAAGCTATGATATAACTTGAGATGACTTGGAAAGAAGAAAGCATCTTTTTTTGATGTTTTTATGTTCTGTTTTTAGCATGATAGCCATTCATTCATAATGGAAGAAACCAGCTTGGGCATCCTGCAAAACAGCTTCTTATGTTGTTCTAGAGAAACAAGAAAGATTTGGACAGACATGAGAGTGAGTAAATAATGACACTTCTGTCTCTTTGAACATCTTTTCTGCTGTGTGGATTTCTGTGGACTGAGAGGAACAGATGACCAGACCACCTCAGGATACCAAAACGTCACGTTTACCTCCAACAGTGGGTCACTGTTACCTCTCATTAAACCCCTGTGCTGCGTCCGAAATCACTTACTTCCCTACTATATAGCACGTGAAAAACAGTATGCGAGGCGAGTAGTATGTCCGAATTCATA
>JAUCMS010000062.1:18645166-18655567 GCA_032357445.1 Enteromius radiatus | reverse complement strand
ATATTTCTGTCCCTTCTCTTATATATATTTTTTAAAAATTGGAAAGAACTTCAAAAACTTTGGAAATAACAAAAAACAAAAATGTTCTGCTATCAGAGCTCTGCCTGAGTTAAATACCATTTAAAGTAAAAAAATAAAGATAGGAAACATATCTGACCAGAATTTGTCCAAAACCATGATGTAACCGGATGATGTCAACAATTTTAGCTATTCTGCTTTTATTAAGCACATGGCTGGACATAACCAGCTAGCCTGAAGGTGACTTTGAAGTATTTTGGAGTTTCTCCTAAATTTTTGGAGAAAAAAATATTTACTTTTCAGATTTTCACACTGACAGGGTGGACATGTTATGCTTGACCACATCAAACAATGAACATATAATGATGATAAACATGAAAAACCGAACCGAACACTGCTGAACAAACTCATGTCTGCCAGTAAATTAAAGCTGACGCTAGACACTCAACATCATGTTGTTTGAAATCAATTTGACTTAATTTCTTTTGTGGAACACAACAGGTTAATTTTTTCAGAATATTCTGTTCCCTTTCAGTCAGTCACTATGACGTTATGTCATTGACTGACATCATGGGATCCCGCCTGGGAAACCAATTGACTCTTATTGAAAAAATGACCTCGGTATTTAAAAAATCCTGGCTACGCACCTGCTCCAGATGGGCGTTTTCCCAAAGTGCCGCCACTTATTTAGTCCATGGACAAAACCTATCTTCCTACGGGCCGGGGTGCCCTTAGGACAGGTGTCGAGGACAGGTGGTAGTCTCCACGGATGCTTCTCTGATAGGCTGGGGCACAGTGTGCAACAGGCAAGCAGCTTCGGGCTCCTGGACAGGACCCTGACTGCAGTGGCATATAAATTGCCTTGAGTTGATGGCCGTACTGCTTGCCATGCGGTGGTTTCGACCGATGTTTCAGGGCTGGCATGTGCTGGTCCGGACAGTCATTTGCGTTTGAAATCACTGCGAGTCATTCACATTCCAGGAGACCTAAATCATGCAGCGGACTCGTTTTCACAATATCTCACTTTACCCAGAGAATGGAGACTCCTTCCTGGGATAATCCAGCAGATTTGGAGGCGATTCGGAGAGGCCCAGGTGGATCTGTTTGTCTCCCAAGAATCCTCCCACTGCCAGTTTTTTTATTCCCTGACCGAGGCCCCCCTCGGCATGGATGCTCTGGCACACAGCTGGCCCCTGGGATCTTTCGCAAGTACGCCTTTCCCCCAGTGAGCCTCCTTGCACAGACTCTGTGCAAGATAAGGGAGGACCAGGAGCAGGTTCTGTTGGTTGCGCCACTCTGGTCCTCCCGAACCTGTTATCCGGACCTCATGCTCCTGTCGGCAGCCCCTCCCTGTAAGATTCCCCTGAGGAAGGACCTTCTTTCAGGGGATGGGCACAATTTGGCACCCGCGTCCCGATCTATGGAACCTACACGTTTAGCTTCTGGACGGGACTCGTTAGACCTCTCAGTCCTTCCCCAGGCCGTGGTGGATACCCCTCTATGAGGTAGGCCTACGCCCTGAAGTGGGATCTTTTCACTAACTGGTGCTCCTCTGTGGTTTAGATCTGGTGTTTTCCTTCCTTCAGGAGAAGTTGAAACGGAGGCTGTCCCCTTTCACTCTTAAAGTCTATGTCGCTGCTATCACAGCCTATCATGACACAGTTGACGGGCTTTCCCTGGGAATACACCATCTTATCGTCAACCAGACCGCACCTAATCCCTTCTTGGGACCTCTCTGTTGTCCTGGCTGGACTACGAAGAGCTCCTTTCGAGCCACTTGATGCAGTTGAGCTGAAGTTTTTGTCTATAAAAACTCTGCTCCTGTTCACGCTCGCTTCCATGAAGAAGATGGGAGACCAGCACGCATTTTCAGTCAGCGATTTGTGCTTTGAATTTGGTCCGGCCTACTCTCATGTTATCCTGAGACCCAGACCTGGTTATGTGCACAAAGTTCCCACTACCCCTTTTCAAGATCAACTGGTGAATTTGCAAGCGCTGCCCTCGGAGGAGGCAAACCTGACCCTCAAGTTGCTGTGTCTTGTACACGCTCTGTGCTTTTACGTGGAACACACCCGGAGTTTCAGAAGCTCCAAGCACCTCTTTGTTTGCTTTGGAGGACTGCAGAAGGAGAATGCTGTGGTTGATGCCATCACCCTGGCGTATCAGGCCCAAGGTGAGCCGTGCCCCCTAGAGGTGAGAGCCCACTCCACCCGGAGTGTCGCCCCCTCCCGGGCGTTGGCGCACTGTGCCTCTATAGCAGACATGTGCAGAGCTGTGAGTTGGGAGACACTCAATACCTTCGCTAGACTCTACAATCTTTGCTTAGATCCTGTGTCCTCTCGTGTTGTGGGTAACATCGGGTAATTCTGGGAGGCTAGGCATGCAAAAACCACTGGCCAATTCTCATGGCTTTTTCTCCAAAGATCAGAGTCGATTGGTCTCCCAGGCAGGATCCGATGAGGTCAGTCAATGACGTAATATCTCCGTTCCCTATTTCTATAATGTTTAATAATGCATTGAAATAAAAAAGGTCAAATTGGGATTGGAATATCATAAGGTTGAGAAAACTATGATAGAACGTTCAATTTTGGGTGAACTCTTCTTTGAATGTCACATTTACCATTATTCAGTGTCAGAAAGGTGAGAAATGGTTGTTAAATAGTGAACAAGGAAGCGAAAGTCATTCTCTAATCAGTTAAAGGTCAAAGTATCTGCAGTGAATAAATCAAAAAGGGTGTCCATTTAATCTTATTCATCTTATCACAGCCAGCAAAACGCGAAGCTGTTCAACAGAGGGTCATTCACAGCACATGGTGTGAAGCATGTGCACTCTTTCTTCATTTTTCAGTGCAAATCCTTCCCCCACCCCTTCGCTCCGGTCCATCCATCTGTTGCTACTCACAAGCGGTGCGAGGATAATTATGGAGACGTACAGGAGGAAAAATCAACAGAAGTTGGATAAGGCCTATCGGATATTTGCAATGCAAACAGCCGGAGCATGGTGTGCTTCTGACCTCTCAGGATTCAGGTCACTGGCAATCATTTACTAGACTGTAGCCAAAAAGTACTTCTACAGGGCATGCGGAGTGTAATTAGCATGTCAGCTGTGTGTCTTGTAAATGACAGGTTCAGCATAAACATTTGATAGTCATAATGTATTTGAACAGTCCCATAAGCAGCTAGTGCATCAAACAAATGGGAAATAAGCAGTGAATAACTTGTGGCCAGGTTTTAAGGGCAGTATTTTAAAAAAATATTTAGAAGAGACCTGTGCACGTCCTGAGTTCGCCAAGTTGGATATTTTGTTGACCCTTGAACAACAAGCATATTTTTCCTAAATACATACATGCATATGTTTGTTTTCATATATACATAATACATATACACAGTACACGCTCATATATTATGTAAACAAAAACCTTTATATAAGATGCTATTTTATTGCTATTAAATATTTGACAGCACTAATATATATATATTATAATTTCTATACTCATATACACACATATATATTTATACACACACACACACACACAAATATATATACACAGATATACAGATAGATATATAGATAGATTGATAGATGCAGTGAGCCCCGTGAAGTTTAATGATATTAATAAATTACATTATTCCTCCACCAAACAATGTAGTCCCTCAGAAATGGCTGAGGCTGGAACAAAGCTGTATGTTTGTAGACTATTTTAAAGCAGATTTGAACATGGCTGAACAAAACCGAATCAGTGACCAGATCTATCCATTTAATAAAGATAGATAAAAGCCAAAGCAATAAGATATAAATACTAGGTATAATAATAAAGCATTTTATCTGTGTACTGTGCTAACAAGCCATATGTTTAACTCTCCTCCTCAGCAGTCCAGAAGCCTCTCAAGGTGAATCAACGCACATGCTACCAAACATATAAGCTAGCACACTGCATTCAGGTCCCAGTCAACAGATGGCCGCCATTGAAGTAGTCTTGTTAAATACTGAGATTTCAATAATGAATCGACATGCACAGCACATGTCTACAGACCTGTTCAGAGGGCAACTGCTGTATGTGGGGATGTGCAGTATTTTTAGCATTTACAAGCACAAGCCTTTTCTGCCACCCACCAGGGGAAAAGGACAAATTAACAGTGTTTACAATGGAAGAAATAGCCTGAATTTGGGTATTTGTTTCCATATAAATTAGCATATTACCCTGAGAAATGTTATTTACCACAATGCACATGGTGAAAGCTTAGGCATTTTGTTTGTGATCAGGAGTGTTAGTTGAAGTGACATTAAGCAAACTGACTATGCAAACAGCTCCATGACTTTAAATATTTGAGAACATGATATTTGATACATGAAAATAAGCTGTCCCATTATATATCCAATACATTCAGTATAAGACAATGACTCATAGCTTTGCTATATTATGTTACTGTTTTGATGAGCAATAGTTAGTATTTACTACTTTTCACCATGCTGCACAGAGTTTAGGATTAGCTTGATGTACAAGCACCATATTTATTAAGTACAGTAACAGTTCATGTGATAACGCACTGTCCCTATTTTTTAACTCTGATAACCCCAAATGAGATTTCAGCTATATTTTGACCACTGAAGTAGGAAATGTTCCTGGTCTCCATTTCAGAAATCTGGCCACCTTAGCTCACTTGCACCTTAATCGGCTTGTTTTTAAAGAGCCTGTAGCAGGTATCAGGGCTTTCAGTGAATAGCACAACTCTGTGGAATAGGCCAGAAAGAACAAGGTAATTACTTTGAGTGTCTATCTATCTTTGGTTTAGCTTGACTGCTTCAGAAACAGCCACTTTTAGCCCCCTAGTGACACATAATGGACACAGCACTCTTACTGCCCTTGTTTAAAGGTGAAGTTTACAATTTTTCATGCTAAAATACTTCCTTCTGTGCCAACTTAATATGCAGAGACAAATATAGGCCCTTCGTAGGTTAATTTCTCAGCAAAAACATTGGTGTCCAAACAAAAGCTCTATTTCAGCATCTCAACTCTGAGATTGACTGTTGGCTTAAGCAACTATGTTTGGGGCCGGGATTATCGGTTTGTCTAAACAATGAAATGCAGGGTGTGTGTTCAGGAATCCTGTCTGAAAATATTAGTTTTGATGTTGAAGGAATAGTTTACAAACCTTGAGGCTTCTAAGATTTTTAGAAATGCATTACATCATTTTCTCACCATTGGATCCTCTGCAGCAAATGGGTGCCGTCAGAATCCAAATCTGACTGAAACATCACAATAATCCACAAATGATCCACATGACTGAAGTCTATCATTTAAACATTGTATGTATCAAAACGTTTGTAAGAAACAAATCATTGTCTTGTTTGAATCAAATGCACTCTGGATTCTGACGGCACCCATTCACTGCTGAGGGTCGATTTGTGAGCATGTGATGTAATGCTACATAATGAAATGACCAACCTGTAGCTTTAACCTTGGTCATGCTTTTGCTGCTGCTCTTTTCCTCTCAATATTGTGCTGGCATACTGAAATTATCCTAAAAAGAAGTTTTACAAATTATATTAAAATTTCACCAAAGGTGACTAGATATCCTTTTTCAGGACAGTTCTGCAAACAAGACACTTATCTTTTGTCCTGACATATATTATGTACTCTTTACTAATACAATATAAGAATATACAATATAAGGTTGTGAAATCAGACTAAATAAATGAAGGTGAAAGCTGATCAGCAGTTTTACATGCACAGAAAAGGTCAGCCCAGGCAACAGCATGGTAACCAGCGCTGTCACCACAGACTGATGATGCACGGGGAAACAGAATTAGTTGAGACAAGAGACCTGACACACTCCTGAGAATGAAATCACACACACGCACTGCAGCGACCGGCTCCCCGGTGGGAGTTGTGTTGATATTGCAGTCAGAGGCTCAGTGGCTGGAGTTGCCAGCAAAATCAGAGAACTAAAACCACTGAGTGTAGCGCTCCAAAAAATGATGCAGCACTTTTAGAGGACATAGTTTTTCCTCTTCCAAAATGTTTCAGCAGTGCAGTGCTTCTAAAGAAGCTGAACAGAAAATCTCCTACAGGGTATTTCTCTACAGTTAGCTATGAAGCTATGAAATCTTGGCATATAAAAATACCTATATACTGTACATATATATTTCATCTTTAAAACAGAAATTTTCTCAGAATGTGTTTAATGTTCTTTAAATGATTGTCATTTGGTTGACACTCAGTCTCAGTATTTGGTTGATAGTGCACACTTCAGATTTTATGGCTCATTTAATAAGTGTAACATTGTCATAGCTATAGACAATAAAAAAAATGCAATATTGTGGACTGGGGAATTTTTGCACAATAGAGATCGACTCATTATTTTAAGCTTTCAGACTATTTAGATTCAAACCAGCTCCTGTAGTTCAATCAGCTTATTTAGGTAATTGGATGAGCTGGTCCTGGCAACTTCCCTATTTTCACTGTAAACACTGGTTAAAAATACTCAGTGCCAGCACAATATTACACAGGTTGACCGCAGAATACACTACAATGCAGAGACACTTAATTTCTTTTCTTATGAACTTGAAAATCTGCCTGAATACTTGGTGAAATGCTATGCAAAACTGTAATCTAGACAAAGACGGAGAAGCTCTATAATAGAAGCATTATATTATTGGTGGGTTACGTTAAAACATCATTAATTGATGGACTGGAGTGGTGTGGCTTACTTGTAATTGTTAATTGCAATGTTTTTATCAGCTGTTTGGCCTCTCATTCTGACGGCACCCATTTACTCCATTAGTGAGCAAGTGATGCAATGCTCTTATGATGAAAAACCATACTCCCCTACATCTTTAACAGCCTGTCTTCTATATCCACCTTCACAATTGTACATTTCAAAACATTTCCTGTAGCTTCCGGTTGTACACCAGCAAGGTCATAGTAATATTATCCCAGACAAATCCCTCAGGCCCCACAAATGAATACTAAAGCTTAAGCTAAACTCGTTATTCGCTAATAGTGTACACAGACCACATTAGCCCCGCCTAGCATCACATTACCATACTTAGCTTGTGTCACAGAGGAAAGCTGACCCTAATACCTCACTATACCATGTCTGTGGGTCAGAATGGACAATCTCCTTTTCATCTGGCTCTTATTCACCTGTTCTTAGCGCTTAGCTTTCCCTTGATTAGAAGTACTATTTATATAGCGCAAAATCCTTAGGCTCCGCCCACACGCGTCCACAAATTCAGCCGAGCTCATCCTGTTAGCCAGTTAACCTCTGCAACCCAGCTAGATTAGAAAGCTTGTTAATTGCCTGTGAGTATTTACTATTGTTCGCGGAGGACAAAATAATACCAGTGAAGGATCAGCTAGCTGTATTTTCACAATTCCTGAAGAAGCTGTGCGGTGGTACAAACACTAAACCCTACTACCCCACGTCTCTCAGCTCTCAGTTTAGGACGGAGACACTGTTCCTCCTCCCTCAGCTGTTATTGTGTTGTATATTTCTATATCACGGGAGTTCATTAGCAGAGAGCAAGAGCACAGGCCGGAGAACACGAGGAGATCCAGAACGGCTGAACCCTCAGGAGCGCCGCACACCGCAGGGAACCCGAGAGTCAATATCAGCTCTCAGCACAGACAAAGGCAGGAAAGGAAGGAGAGAGTCTTTCCTGCTCACCATGCAGAGTTGAGTAGTAGTGGATTCCCCAATGAGTTCATTACCTCTTCAGCAAAACAGCCAATAATAAAGTTTACTCTGCTGCTCTTCGAGGGGAAATGTTTTCTGAATGTGTCTGTTAAAGGTCACAATAATGTTTTGTTTGTTACGAGTGCAGTTATGTCATCTGCCGCTTTAAATGCTCGAGGTGGATTCTGATTGGCTATCAATGTATTTATTGTTCATCAGCTGGAGAAAATCTGAGTTTGAGTGGAAATGCTCCTCTGTTGTTTGTGCTGGCTTTAATACTTTAATAATAGTTACCATTATAGTTGTAGACTTTTTTTCCCCGTAACAATGCACAACTAATGCTAAATGTTGAAGTTATTAACTTGAAGTGAAGTTGTGTAACAATGAAGTTATAAAACAACAATGACAACACAACAGTTTCAAATGTTCATCTTGACATGATGTGTATTGTTTCACGTACTAAAATAGTAGGACGTAGTATTTGCAGCACAGTACAGCTATGCTAGTATTCTGAATATAGCCCATGTGTCTGAATATGCAAACTTCCTTGCTTCATGCAAAAAAGCATTATGTCAGATTAAATATACATCCAGCATATGCTTCAATAACGAACAAGAAATCAGCACATACTATGAAAGTATTATATTAGCATACTACTGTTTCTGCAATATGCTGGATAATACACGTGCACATTTTCTTTATGCACGGAATAGCCTAGGTTAGCCAAAATGTACTTATTCAAAACATAAACGAAATAAAAATTGCTTAATAATGTATCAATTAGTATATTTAACTGCCACCTTTTGCACTCGGTGTAACATTTTCAACTTTTCTACAGCTGTCACAAACAGAATCAATTAAAGTCAAGCAGGTAAAAGTAGATTTAAAGTTAGCAGCGAGACACCTCCTGACAACTGCTTGTCCAGCAGAAACTTTTCCACAAGACTGCTCATATTTAATTCAGAGCAACCTCAAGGAAGAGTCAGACCTGTCTGCTGACAAATCTGAAGCTTCTAGAATATGAGCCGCAGCCATATACGCCCACACAGACCCCATTGTGCTGCGACTCAAAGCTAGCTTCCCTCCGCATCCCATGGGATCTGATTCCCCTCCACGTGACAAATGCCGGGATTTCAATGTGGTTTTGCTGATTATGAAAAGCCAACCGGCATTTAAGGCCACTTCAGATATGACGGTACGATAAAGGAAGGACGATGGCAGACTAATCGAATGTCTTGCAATCACACAGCAGTGTCAAAAACTGCTTTTGTTTGGATTTTGTTACACTTTTTATCGCTTGTGAAGCGCGAGCATCTGTTAGCAGTCAAATCAAACGCGTAAAAGTGAAACACGAAGCGTTTTCTGTACGCCTGGAGTATGAGTCATCACAGCTATGCTTCAAAAGCACAATTGCATTTTCTATTTTCGGTCATTGCGACAAATTACCAAACAGGAAAAATGTAAATGAACTGTTAATAAGAACTAATCAGAGGACAGCGGAGAAGAATAATGTGTTTAATTAAGAAATTAATCATTCAGAGGCTTTTTGTGTAAATTAGCAAGGGAAGGATTGTTGCAAGGAAATCAGAACTGTTTTCAATGTTGTCCCAATCAGATTCACTTTTTAAAAAACGCTCTCAGAAAAAAAAGGTGGGCCGGTAACAGTTTAATAGACTAAAATGTACCTTTAAAGGGATAGTTCACCCAAAAATGTAAATGACCCCATGATTTACTCACCCTCAAGCCATCCCAGGTGTGTATGACTTTCCTCTTTCAGATGAATACAATCAGAGGTATATTAAAAAATGTCCTGGCTCTTCTGCTTTATAATGGCAGTGAATGGTGGTTGAGATTTTGAAGCCCAAAAATGTGCATCCATCCATGATGAAAAGTGCTCCACATGGCTCCAGGGGAGAATAAAGATCTTCTGAAGTGAATCGATGCTTTTGTATAAGAAAATATCCAAATTTAAAATTTAATTAATAGTCATAATCTCATGAATTCATGAGAGAGTGGTGTTCCAGCAATACTTTTCTCCGCTGTACTCTTATTAAACTGTTTTAATTGTAATATATTTCACAATATTACTGTTTTGATCAAATAAATGCAGCCTTGGTGAGAATAAAAGTAAGATACTGTAATACTTGCAGTATGCAAATTATGCCAAATTGTCATTTTTGAAACTCTCTCTTTAACCGTTTTGAACCCAGAGCATTCCTTTAACCGAAGGTCAGTGGTGTTTGGTTTTATTATGTTGGGACGGTGGTGGAGTGGACTAACAGACGCAGGTGCTGGTTGGTGTCTGTCAAGAGGCCCAGTTAAGTCATGGTTGAGCTAATCACTCTGTTGCTGCCTTCTGGCACCGTTATGAGTCATAGAGCCTCTCAAAATCAGACCAATCACAGCACACAGACGGGAGAATCTCTTGCACTTACTCAGAGACGCGCTCCTGTTTGGCCGCTGTCCAAGGTGCTGAAAACACCAACAGTGAAAGTCAGAACAATGCTGACATAGAGAGAGAAAGGTCACATTAACTAAGAACCTGTGCCGTGCTTATTTCCAACATGCAGATGCAAACTAGTCAGATATCAAGTTTGGGGTTAAAACAAAATCATATAGGGCCGGATTTCCCGGATAGGAATTAGATTAAGCCAGGACTAGACCTTTGCTAATTTAGGACATTTAAGAATTTTTTAGAAACAT
>JAUCMS010000062.1:18566522-18593878 GCA_032357445.1 Enteromius radiatus | reverse complement strand
CCCCCCCCCCCCCCCCCTTTAATTTACATGAGTCACCCATACTAAAATGACTGGGACTTTCCGATACTATGCATATACTGATATCAATTTTAAGAGTTTACATGATTATTGCTTCAGTTCTACGCAATGCGCCTTAAATAACAGTAGTGAGTGACGATTTGTTGGTTGGAAAGAGTGTCTCGTTGCTAGAAAAGAGCTATTCTGTTTTGAAACCAGCTACTGGCAGCGCTATAGCCCAACACTGGTTTACAAAAAATCCAACCACCATCAGAGAAACCAGCTGCCAACACCGCTGCCTTTCACCTGGCAGACCTTCTGACTCACTTCAAGAGAGTTTATGGCCCATTATCATGCTTCTTTTCCCTCCTGCAAACCCGAGGTGATGCAAGTCGCAGAGCAATCAGGCAGTTAAACCTTGACCCTTGGACAAGGAACGCATGAATGAAGGTGAAGGAGCAGCATATAAAGCTCAGGCGAGAGGCTGTCGAGCTTCAATGATTTCCTTTTAGCCGTGCAGCGTTTTTGCAGAGGCATGTTTCAACATGAGCTGCTTTTTAAACAATGAGGCAGGCTGATTTGTTTTTGTTTTTAGTGTGAATGTTTGCTTTGGAAGACGATGGGTGTCATGCAGTAAACTGTACATATTTAGATTTATATGCATAATAACCAGCGTCTGCATACACCACAATAAAGTTGCTAGGGCTTGGTGCTTTTTGAGCTATTTTAGGCCTTTCTTTGTTCACTACAGCAATAGTTGCACTCATGCTGCATTGCAGCAGAAGTATATTAAAATCAATTAGTCTCAGACAGTCACTCGCTTTCTTGCTATCTGCAGCAAGCCCCAAAAAAGGAACAGAGAGGAGTGTGAAAGATGAGAGATTGTGTGAAAGAAGAAGGTGAGTGTCCAAAGGGTCCAAAGGTCAACAGAGATACTCACAGAAAGCAAGAGAGACATTTAGAGAAGCTCATGAATAACAATAAGAGCTAATGTCAAACATCTGCTTTGTTATGCCTTAATATTGATTAATATGACTGCATACAGAAGACATGTAAAAGATCCTCTACGATCTGATAAATATACTGCAGTCTTTTTGACCAAAAAAGAAAACAAATAAATAGTAAATATTAATATATTGATGAATAAATGTTATGTAAGGGAAAAGGGCTGTGGGGAGATACGAAAGGCACAGTGGTTAATTATATAGTTTGAAATCATTATGCAAAAATATTTGACGGCTGAATCAGAATCAAGTATTCCAAAGAGCCATGAAATAAAACATTATACTCATATTTTTAAAGGTGGAATAATGATTTATATGATCTTAATTGCCTAAAATTAGAATATTATATATATATATTTATTTATATATTTAATAGTATACACATAATACTAAAATAACACTGGTGACTTCAGACTGGAATGCTGGGTTATTTGTGCAGTCCTTCATAGTTGTGACAGTCATGATCAAGTCATGGAAAAACTAAATATTTAAATATTCACCACAAGAAGGTCGTCATTCAGTACTTCTGTCTTCTCTGCTCTGTGGACAAAAAAAAGGGATATATTGTGTTATATTGACAGACTAAATGTGACTCTGGATGACTGTGAAAGCAGGTTAGGCCAGTATCACTATAAAAAGACTAACAAGCAACACAGACATGCAAGAAGTCTGCACTTCTCGTGTAAAATTCACTGGACATCATCATCATTAACACCGCCCATTCAAAATATCCACTGCACTTCACTTTTTCTAAATTGCACCTCATTTAATTTCCAACTGTGTCAACAAACTGTCGGTCTGGCACACGTCAGAAGAAAAAAAAAAAAACTTCCTGCTTTCTGCATTCCACAGTGTTTGTTATGGGAACAGCAGTAAAAGGGGCGTGGCTGTTGATGCTTTACACACTCGCCATGCAAAAAGGGGTGGAGCTTAATAAATGAGCAGAGGCTCCCTTCGACCAGAGGCCATAAAACTATCACAAATCATACCACAGGGACACTGTACAGTCAGAACCTTAATGCGGCATCAATGATAGTTCCAGCATTTATAGTACAATAGTTATATGCAGATTTGCAGCTATGCATGTTATTTTAAACTAATAAAACATCTTGAAAACGTCTTAAACTCTTCAGTAAGAATATTTATAATTATTATATAATTAACTAATAATTATAAAATATTTTATCTTTATAATTTGCTGTTTTTTTCCCTAATATTAGTTTTGTTTTATGCAACAACAAAAAAAATACCTTATGTCTTAAAAAAAAAGAATAAGGTATAAAATTAGCCCTAATATTTTGATGCTGTTTGTCTTCTCACAAATTAGTTCAAAATAATAAGCCTGTTTTACTAGAGCCAACATATCTTGAAGACTACTAATACTTCGAGAGCACTACTACTACTAATAAAGTTTGTTTACAATTAATAATAATAATCTATTACTCTGTTGTGGATCTGGCTTGCCTTCAAAAACTAGGAACAAATACTATTGCTTTATGTTAAAACTGCTGAGCCAGCAGTGTAGTTAAAAAAGAAAAAAGAAAGGTATCGTTTTTTATAACAAAGATTTTTTATCACCACACAAGCCGAGCAACTGCTTTTATGTCTACAACTTTCATGTGATATGACACACAGATAATGCCTCAAGGTAAAAGGGACCTTTCTCAAGGTCAAGCACCATGGTGATTATTTTGATTGATTATATCAGATATTAGATGTTGCTGAATGCCATGTACAACCATTTTTACAAAAGATAGAACCCACAATAAATAACAAGAGCGACTCCATCTACATGCAGTACGGAAAAGCCACAAAATTGGTCATGTAACAAGAGAAAAGATCCTGTTACGCAGGCTTGAGAATGACCTCACGTTTGGCAGGAGGGAATTTTTAGATTTCCATCAATACTGAATTAGCATTGATCCTGCGTTGAGCAAATGCGTATCGGGTTATGCGTCAACCTCCAGAAATACCTCAGCTAACATTTCACACACATTCAAAGTTGAGAAAACAGCATAAGTGCTATTATTTAGATCCATCTAAATGTCTTTTAAGGAACAAGATTGCCCACTAAAGACCTTAAATATCTCTGAGTAATCCAATTCTGAATGCAAGACAAACTGCATCATAATAATTATTCAGCACAGCCAAGCTTTCTTTAGGAGTGAAATCACACATAACTGCATAATTCAAAAAGCAGAAGTTAATTGCTATACACAAAAACTTACGTTTAAAATTGATATGTATGCAGAAGTATTGGGTGTTTAAAGCTATGAGTTATGAAAGGTTCATATTTTGGTTTTGGGAGTCCCTGATAAGAGGTTAACATGCATGCCAGGTTTCTTATAATATGCAAAACGACTTGTTTCAAAGATTCAGAGTCAACTCTTCCTTTTGACAGCGCACTTTCTTATTTAAAACTTTGCCGGATGTTTTCTTTCAGTTACAAACTGCAATGAAAGCCATTTTCAAAAATCCACAATAGGGGCACTTTAATTGTCGGTAAACATGTCAAACTTAGTTTTCTCTTTTTAGTTTGCACTAACAAAGGCATAACAGCAGGCCCTACAAAACAAGGGGTTTAAGTGGCGATATGTTTATTTGGAAAGATTAACATTTCTACAGATTATGTTAGTTGGTATTTGGTCAGTTAACAAGAGAGATATTGTCACCTCCTTTTTAATCTCTGATGACTAAATGTTTGCTATCAAAACTGCTCTAAATCCAGTTGCTAGCTAACAATATATACTGTAACAAAGTTACTTCTGAATGCCATTAGAGGGAACATTCTGCTTTATCATTTTGCAGACATTATGTGAACATTTCTTTTAACATTCAAAAGTCGTAAGACGAACATCCAACTGAAACATTGCATTAACCATGTATACTTATTGTGCTAACGTTGTGAGAACTTAATAAGCATTCTTTTAATGTTACTGAAAGAACCTTTGAGAACCCTTCCAGAACGTTAGCCAAAGTTCTAAGAATGTTCCCTGTTGTTAGATCAACTACTAAGATCAATGACATATAATAAAGCTTGTAGACAGAGTGCCTTTTGCCACGATTTTCTTTTGAGCTCACTGAACATCTGGTTTTGGTTTCAGGAAAAGAAGGAAATTCTATGTTTATCAGCAAGCTTAAAAAGCTTGTATCCAGGATCTAAATGGACAGTTTTGATGAGTATACGGGCCTGCTGTCTGCACCATGTTTGTGTGACTTATACAGAAACACAAAACCAGCAAGAAATGACCCAGTTTTACACAATGCAACCAGAGTGTGATGTTTTCTATGTATTTTTATGCCATTTCTTATGCGCGTTACATTCTATATTTTACATGTTGGTACATTTTCAAAACTTCACTAAATTATGTAGCACCAACTACAGCATTTATCATTTCTAATGTGACTAAACGTGACCCAAGTTAAAATGATGAATATCAAGCAATGTCCTATGTACTTCATCACTGTGAAATCTCTGACAGTGTTTCCTTTTGCAGTGGAGGCAAAGCTAACTGGGGCCGTAACTTAACCGACTGTATCAAAACGTGGCGTCTCTCTGGCCTGGAAAGCTGCCATGAGAGCTGGCCTTACTATTATACCTCCGACTCTGGATTACCCTGGATCTGCATTCTGCATCAGAAGCTCTGATACGACTGCGACAGGCGAGTGATGAATCTAGCAGCTGCCTGAGATGCTTAACTCACATGAGTGAATGTAAATAGACTTTTTTTTTTTTTGGCAAAAACAAAATGCAAGCTCAACGTGAAAAGCATCTCAGATATTCTGACCTTGTAAATGCTTTTTCATTGTTGGTGCATCACTAATTATTGTTAAATTACGTTATTGAATACTAGCTATATCATATTAATAAATAAAATGTCAGACACATGCCTAGTCACTTCACTAAAAAAAAAAAAAAGAAGTAACAGGTATACAGATTTATCATTTTTCATATATTTCATTATTTCAGTCAAATATATGTTTGATGATCCTGATAGAGAAGTTAATATTAAACAGAGAAGACTCCAGAATCTCATTCTGTCAGTCCAGTTCTGTAATGTAGCCTACATACAGTAGGGGACTTCTACACGCAATAACAAACACACTAGTGATTTCATTAATAAAATAACGCATTATGACCAAATAGCATGCAGGGCCTATAGTTTATAACAATTACCACCTCGCTCGGACCTTGCTTTTGTTCTGTGCACTTCGGTTTTATCACAACTCTCAGTCCTGCGTGCGCGCACACAGTGACACTCCCCAACTTTACAGTGAACATTTTTACACGAACCACAGTAGAAACATTCAAAATATCCAGTATATAACACACTAACCTGCCAACGGTCTGGTTGGCGAGCTGTTTCATGCGGTTGAACTGTTTCTTCATCTTGAATTTTCTTCAGCCACCAACATATAAAACTTAAGAGAAGTCGCTCTTTTATCAAACTGCCACTCGCACGCGCGACGCTCCCATTGCGCGCGCAGAACTGGACCAGAACCGGACTATCTGTGTCATTTACTGCTCATATTCATTTATAAACCGTGCGTCAAACGTGTTCCTTTCGTTTCTCATCCTCTCGATTTCTGGTTTAGTCAGTAGACAGAAGACGCCGAGGAAATAGGAAGTGCAGTTCACTTCCCTATTGTGGAGCGCAGTGGGTTGTGACACATGACACCTTGACTGAAGTATTCTGATTAAACTGGATGGTTAACGCTCTGCTTTGTGTAATCAGAAGACAAACGTTTTGTGCATAAGTTATATTTTTTAGGTCCAGATTTAGGAAAACAATCGTTTTTTTATTGAAATAAAGTTCTAAATAACAATTCACTTTGTTTAAAAGTCATTCATTGTGTGCTGTAATGGTACGTTAGGCCTATTTATCTTTCTCTGCAATAGCGCCATCTACCGTCCGAAGCGTAACAGCAGCTGAACGCGAATAAGTTGACCTTACATCTGCACTCGTCACATGGTCAAAAAAATTGCACTTAAAATTTGACGAAACCCAACATGAAATCTTAAAATTCTTTGGGTTAAGAAATTATGTATTTTTATTATTATTATTATAGCAAGCAACATTAAAAGTGCAGATTGGGCAAAAATGAAAAATAAAGAGAAAGAATGGGGAAAAAAGATTTAGAAGAAAGTTTGCGCAAATATAGAAATAAATGCTTGTGTTTAAAACAAGCAACAGGGAATTATCTGCTATATAAAATGCTCTTGAACTAACGTTATAAAGCCCAACTTTTGACAAAAAGTTACTTACTACTAGACAAAATGTAGTAGTTTATGTGTTTATATTTGATCCATGTTTCTATATATAGTATATCTATACTATCTATATAGTATAGATATAGTATGATGTATGAGAACTGACTTTTTTTTTTAAATCACACGACCAAAATTAATAAAGCTACGGAATTTATTGCAGTTGTTGATATTTAGGCCTATATGGCCAAATGTAACATTTTGATAGTTTGTAATGTAAGATCTTCATAACAGTAGGACAGACTAGTTTAATGAATTAATGGTCAAGTAGACATTGTAAATTTTCGGGAGTCACAACCGCTGAGGACAGAGGAAACCATAGCAACGCACTGTAGTTATCAAAACAATGGAAGCCCGCAGTTTAGCTAGTTTTGTTTTAGCTGCTGATAACAAAACAAACATCAGACAGAAGAGACGTGATAGTCCAATCGCACTAAACTTCTATCGGCAGAGGCGTCGTTATGTATTTCTGTTATTTAAATCGCTGCTACTAAGCAACCTGCTCTCGCTTGACCGTTTGAGACCTCTCTCCGCGATCCTGCAGTGTCTGAGGTAAAAGCTAGCCGCCTGGCGGTACGCGGTCATCGGGCAGAAATCCCGTGACGTTATCATGAACAACCGGTTAAGTTCGGTTCCGTACTTACACACTGCACAACATTTCCGGAAATGCAGTTGTCACTAACGTTACCTGCATTTGGCGGGAGTTAATTGGGTAGTAGAATGTGGTTGTCACTCCGGCAAAATACTGCACTGTGTGTGTACACAACAGGATTAAGCACTAAAAGGTGAACTGACAACCAAATTGAAATGCAGTGTGTACGTGGCCATTACGCTATTTAAAAGCTCAATTGTACGATCAAAGCTCTAGTTATAATTTTGGGGCTCAACACATGTAATTTAATACAACGATGATTGGGAGATGTAACAATTAAACGTCCAAATTTACAAATAAAAGAGGATGGATCACATTTAAGCATGTGTAGTGTATGGCTGAAGTAAAGGAGTTCTTCTTCTCCCCACGGTCTCTCTGAACTCTGTCACTCTGACACACACACACACACACACACACACACACACACACTCTCTCTCACACTGTCCTGCACCAGTCACTTTTGTACTTCTCACATATACAAGCTCCATTTGCACCATATTGTCTAGATTTGCACTATGTCTGGTTTGCACTCAATGCCATGTGCCCTTACTTGAATATTGTAGCCCATATTGTATTGTATTGTTTTCTTGTTATATGTACAATTTGTATTTATTTAAATTTTTACTTTTTACTTTATAAATCCTAAAAAAATTTTACTTGCATTTTTAAAATTATTTTTGTATTTAATGTTTAATTTCTGCTACCCGGCAAGGGTTTGAGAGTAACGTAATTTCAGTTCTCCTGTACATGTGGCAGAATTGACAAATAAAGCTGACTTGAACATGTAAAATAAACTGTAAGCAATATGGCTTTTAGCAGGTCAAAATAATCTATTTGCATATTTGCTAATTACATATATAAATGTGATCGATCACATACAGCTTTTGCAATGCGTGAGCATACAAAATCAGTGTGATTATGATTATTATTAAAACGCAATCAAAACAAAGAGCGTTTGTTTTTGTAGCCTATCTAGAGCGGAATAATAATTTTCATTATTAAGTTACTGTTTCAGGTAGTTTTCCTTGTAATCTACGGGTTTCTCTTTAGTTTCTCGTCTAAATTAGCTGAGTGCACAAGCATGTTAAATTTTAATTGTGTTCTTTACCACTGGTCAACATTTGGCGTTTATTATTAGTCTTTTCAATCATCAATTGCCCTTAAAGGTCACTGAGCTATTCACTCCCATGAGAAGACGTCCTCCAGCAGCATATTAAGAGTCTGGAGATGCAGGGGTGCCAGAAAGTGAAAGAATGGCTGAAGTGGAGCTCCATCACATAGAGAAAGCTCTGGTGGATAAGATGGGACCGCACGGTACGAGGGAGCCCAAGCTGTTTGAGCGGCTCGTTCAGCCGTGTGTGGCCGAGCTGCTGGGGACCGCTTTCTTCGTCTTCATCGGGTGTGTGTCTGTGATTGAAGACGTGCCCGACGCCGGAAGACTCCAGCCCGCGCTGGCTCACGGGCTCGCGGTGGCGGTGCTCATCGCGTGTATGGCAGAGATCAGGTGAGGAGAAATGTGTGTAGCGTGCTGCCAAAACAGAACAAAAATATTAATGCATATAAAAATAACAGCCCGAGTGTGACCTTTGGAAAACGTGTTTTTTTTTTATTGCTTTCTTATTGATGAGCAAAAAACGTATACAGGAGAAGTGGGTTTAAACAAAACTAATCTTTATTATTTTATTGTAAAATTTAAACTGAATATTGTCTTCACTTATGCAAAACCATGCAATACTGATATAAATGTGTAGAGTAGTGTATAGGGTTATATATATGTGTGTGTGTGTGTGTGTGTAGGCCTACATATAATGTGTGTGTGTCAGTATCTGACTGTGTAAAATGATTAAATATATAATTTACACAAATATATAATAAAATAAATTACAAATAATATAATTTATACACACACATATATGATATAGGCCTACATATATAACTTACAAATGTATATAAAATAAATTACAAACAATATTTTTTTTTCATTAACACACCTTGTGATGTAATATCTAATAAAATACATATTTTTTTAGAAAATATATTTTACATGTTGTTACATTTTATTAAAATATATTGCTATAACAAATAAAATTCAATCAATTTTAAAACGACATATATAATTATGTAATATGTATATAATTATCTATAATTACAAAAAATAGCTACTAAGTCGGTTTTTATGGAAACTATGTAATTATATATCAAGAATTACTTTTTAATACATCTTTGATTATATTATTTTGTAATTAATTATTTATCACATTTTACATTTAATTTGATATATTAATTATATTTTTTAGATATATTTATTCATTTTATATTTTATTTTGCTTTTTATTTATATTAAACCTGATTTTCAATAAATACAATTAATAATACGTTTCTTATTTAATATAAAATAATCTTATACAGTAGTCAACAATTGAAGTGGATAAAAAACCTAAAAGCATTCTCCTGTCTCGGGACAAATTCGATGCAGCACTTTTTTGATCCACTTTAAATGTTGACTACTGTATATCTATATAGATTATTCAGGACTGTTAACCTCTTATATTTGCTTCTAATCCACTGACCTCTGCAGTCTTTGGCTCTCTTGATTTGGTCTGGTCTATTCTGGTGGTTTCTCCAAAGGTTTTGTCCCAATCCTGAGCATGCCCTAGATGTCACCTCGGATAAAAAGCATCTTATTGATGGATTTTGCAATGTTTTTTTTCCCCCCCCTCTTCTGACAGTGGTTCACATTTCAATCCAGCATTCACCATAGCCATCTACCTCTGCGGTGGATTGAAGCTGAAAATGGTGGTGCCGTACCTGCTGTCCCAGCTGACTGGAGGTTTACTGGGTGCAGTCATGGCCAGCGTGAGTAAGACACACGCGCTTTTTAAAACACCCAATTCACTGCATTTGACATGTTTTTCTTGCTTGTTTTCAGGGAATGACCTCAAATGAGAAATACGCACAAGCTCAAGGTGCTGCATTCACGGTTCTCCAGGCTGACGACCTTATTATGAAAGCGTTGTTTGGAGAAATTGCCATGACGTGTTTAGTCACCATGGTGGTCTTACTGGGTGCAGTTAATGCCAAGAGCAAAAGTCCTTTGGTCCCATTTTTGGTGGGCTGCACAGTCATTATTAATATACTAGTGGGGTGAGTTCATTGATTATGCTACACATAACTCCTTGTCTGCGGAGGTTAATATCTTCTGTGGGTTTCAGCGGTGATGTGTCTGGCACATGCTTGAATCCAGCACGAGCTCTGGGTCCTGCAGTGCTGACCAACTACTGGACGCACCACTGGGTTTACTGGGTGGGACCCATTACTGGTGGCCTTATTGCTGCTGCTTTAGTCAGGTCAGACTATCATCATTAACTAGCCCTTTATTATGTTGCTCAGTCCGACTGGATTAATGTACATTAATTAAGCCATTTTGTCCTTTCAGAATATTGCTTGGAGACAGCAACACTCGTCTACTGATGAAGTAACATCTTCCAAACAGATTTTCAATGTTTGTTTTCCTAATTTTCTGTCTTCTTTTAAGTGAACAAGAGTCGAACTTGTTCTAAACTACATTAAATAATTTGCCCATCATTTGTATTTAATTTCCAGCTTTGTAACTTAAATAAGAAGTTTAAGATCCTGCTACGTGAAGCTGGAAAGGGTTAAGGCTAGAAGGGATACAGCAAAAATAACTGGACATACACACATCAGTGTAATATTTTTGGCATAATTATAGATCTAATATAGGTAGAAAATGTCATGTATTGTTAGCTTACGGTTTTTGCTGCATGTCTTCCAGTCATAAACGGAATATAGGGAAAGGATGCTAATTAGAATTTTTATATTTTAATATTGAAAATGTGGGGTTAATTCTATTCTAGCAAAATAAATTATATTCACACTTTATACATTAATTCTTTATACATTAATTTATGTTCAATCATGCACATTGTTTATGCCTAATGTTGCTGTAATTAATAAATAGAATAAACTCTTCAGTACAAAATTAAAAGATTTTTTTTTTCCCATATATTTTGAAAGATCAAAAAGGATACTGAAAATTCAAAAACAAGCCCATGTATTAGGTATAATACGTAATGTAATGTTTTTGATCCTATTAGCATGTACAGATTTGACATAGGTTATACATGAACACATTTTGGGAATCTAAAAGCACCATGTCAAAGGTGATGACCCTGTCATTATCAGTAGTTACAGAGGTTAGTCATCAGCTGAGTAAAAAAGGTGAACATGGGGACTATTGGTAACACTAAAAAATAAATGATTAAATAAAGTCTTCTCAAACAATTAAATAATGCATAAGACATCAAATTTAAACTTGATATAGATTAAAGGTGTTAAAAAATAGCCCGATTAAGTTGAATTATATTTATTATTATATTTATTTTCTGGACGAACATGGCGCAAATATTGGTCGCAAAGTGTAAGAAACATAACTTGTTTCTTTTTTCCCCTGTAAAAAAAAACATTTTTAATGTTACACTTAAATTATGGTTATCGGAATACAATATAGCCTAGGTATCAAATATTTGGACATTTAAATGTATCCGTCGGACTAAAAATCAAACAGTGTGACCTAATGCGCTAAAATAGCTAGATAGGCTATTCATTGCAGTGAAACAAATATAGCGCAGTTTTTCTTTAAAAGGAAATTTAAAAAAACTAAAAACAGTAGAAGTAATTTCACATGTATTTCAGTTATAAGTGTTGAATTCTTAATGTTTCAGATGTTTATTTTTACATTTGAATTACAAAACACATAGTCCAAAATTGTCTAATGAAATCACACAGTACAGACACGGGGACATTTGACACACTGACCAGTCTGAATATATAATAATGGAGCAAAAATCACAGTTCATCAGTGATAGACGGAATTAAAGGGATTATTAAAAGGAATACGGAACTGTTGTATCAAGTTCATGGCGACATCTTGTGGTTTTTGGTGGACTGAACTTCCTCAATAAGCGCTTATTATAGAATTTTGAGTGAAACCTAACCACCTTTGGATTTTTGGAATTACTGAAAAACATCGAGGGTGTCTGAGAGTTGTGTTTGTTGACGGGCATTAAGCGCCAGTCTTCTTTCCTTAAAGATCTTTAAAAATAGAAATAGGAAATTACAAATTATTGTTTGCTACGACACTTATGGCAGTGCAGTGGCTCATTACTCTTAAAAATGAAATGTATAGAATTTAATAATTGTATCTAATAATAGCCTATTATATAATTTTACGTGTACGATAACTTATTTAATAGAAATAAGTTTAAAACGAAGTGAGCTATCTGGGCTACAACGAATGATTGAATTTTGCGAGCTTGCATCCCTCCATTGTATAATTTAAATGTATTTATTTATTTTAAGGTAATTACAACATTGCAAAAAACTCTGAGATGATGATCTGATCTCTTCAAAATATGCCGACATGCTGTTTAAAATATATAACTATTTTTTTCAGTCTTTGTTTACAAGAACTCGGTTTAAAGAGCTGTCGGGTTTTAATTAAATGATTTTTAAAAATCATAAAATGGCTCGTTTTTCAATAGGTTTCAATCAGTTGTACAGACATAGCTAAATTACCTTTATTTTCGATCTCTGCAAAAGCACTGAAATCATGTTTACACTAAACCGTTAATAAAACAGGTTGACATCATTTAAATGTAATAAAATATTTAATTTCATCACTTAGGTATTCCGCATGTTTGCAGTTATTTGTACCAAACACTCTTTCTTTCGTTCATTCATTAAATGGGAAAATGATGGTAAAGCAGCTTCATATTAAAATGTTTAAATCCGCGTCAATTAGACGTTCAACAGAAAAAATACCAATCTAAACCCTAAATGCTTGTGCCTTACATATTTAGGCCTAAATGAGCCTAAAACGGGTTTATTTATATATTTGTATAGCCTATATAGGCCTATATATATATATATATATATGTAGCTTATTTCTCGTCACTCTTTTTAAAGGGTGTGCTTTAATACAGTCTACTGTTTGGCCCTTCAAATATATACAAAATCTAACCAGAAAAATACCATAGGCTCATAAAAGAGGGACTGAACATGTCCCTTAAAAAGGTGCATTAAGTTGAAACGTTAATAATGTGTTAACAGCATCTATACCTACATTCATAATAAAGCTGAAGAAGGCAACCAAACGAAGGAACCAACAGGTGTACGTTACATAAAATCTGGGAAATAGAAAAATAAACTTCATTTTCATAGAAAATGTGAATGGAAATGTAAGCTAAACATAAACTATATATTTTTGCATTATGTACATGATTGCAAGACTTTACATTTATAGACTAGAAATGATATAGAAATGTAGGTTGTTTCTAATTTGATTACAATATTTCATAGACACCAACATACATACATACATACATAAGCTAAAAAAAAACAACACATCATCTGTTTTCTTTAAAGAAACCTTTGTCTGTTGAACTCTCTTTTATGGTTACAGTCAAAGAGTTACTTGTTACATCAGTAACAATAATCTTCTCCATATTCTTCAAAGAAGGCAACCAGGACTGATCGGTTTCATCTACAAAACTCAGAGACAGCTGCTCTCTGGTTTGTTTGGTGGATCGAAATAGATTGTTTTTGGAAGGATGCTTCACCTTGGATTGGTTTGAGCTGTCCTTCCGTCTATGTCCCAAAACACCAAGCCTAGATTTTAAGATGGTGCCACCGTGTGTGAACCTGACATCACTTGACCTGCTTCCCATTTGCTTTTGAACGTGGCTGGACTCGGCTTGAAACTTATGGGTTAAATGAATAACATCACAGTTCAAGGTCTCTCCTGATCTTTCGGGTTTGGAAGGTCGATAAGATAACGGTTCATCTGCCTTTCTTTTACCACCTTCGGTGGATGGACGCAACTTTGGCTTTGGTCCTCGCTTTTTTGGTGAGCTGGCAAAATCCAGCGGTGTTCCTTGAATCAGTGGGTCAAGGTCCGGTGGACGCACGCGGACACTTTCCCCTCTGTTGACGGTGCTCGGGGGGAAAATCGTTGGCACGACTGTCCTCAGACCCTCACGTGCTCTGGGTGTCACAACCGGTTCAGCTACTGGGTATGACACTCGTAAGTCTCGAGACATTTCCCGTTTGTACTCATAACTTTTGCCTTTTGCTTTAGCTTTTGCCTATGAAAAGATGTAAAACATAATTAAACATTTTAAGCACATCATATCATTATTACAATGCATTATTGCAACAGATTTTTTTTTTTAAGTATAACTGCATTAAAAAGAAGACCAAGGAAAAAAGGCAGCAAAGAAAAATTAAGAATACAAGTAAAAAGAAATGTATAGAATTTCTTTTCTCACCTTCATTAAAAATGTTTCTGGTTTAGGTCCCCTCTTTTTTGGCCCATACATCTCCCTCTCACGCTCTCTGCAGTGTAAAAGAAATTAAGAAAATAAGTCGCAGACAAACCTTTTTAAACGAAGTTACAGAAATAACGAAGAAACGTTTACCTTTCTTCAAATGCAGCAAAAAGACGCTCATCCAGAATATTTTCCTCCGGTTCCCAGGTGCTGTATCTGCACCAATAATTGCATTTTCAATTATTCGCAAATCATAACCTCATTTCAAAGCAGAGTTTTCTTTTTACACATTTATTACCAATGCGTGCATTTTTATCACTTATTTCAAGAGATCTATTAAGAATAATTATTGATACATGTATAAACGGATACATTCTGTGTAGTCGTGTCTTTTTTTCAATTATAATCGGTATATTGATTTTGCTTTTTGGACGTTTTATCTTGACTGTCTCCCATCACTGGCCTTGTCAGCTAACATTCACGGGAGCCCCGTTACACAGTCCCCGCTTCAGCCGTGCTAACGCTCAGCGAGCACGGGGAGCCCGACACCACTCCTTCCGCTGCAATAACTGCCGTTAACGTGTCATTACCACTCACTTTTGAGACCAGCCTTTCCATTTGACCAGATACTCCATCCGTCCCTGTGGGTAAAAGCACAGGGAGACTCAAATTAGCAAGCTAACGCTGCTAGGCTAACCTATCGCGTATAAAATGTCACTTGAGCGAGCATAAACCAATAACCAGGCGCCTCTGTAACAGCGCCGAGGCCCCGATGAGCAGTCTGGGGTGAGCACTTACTCTCCTTATGCGCCGTTTAATGATGGATTCGGCGGCGAAGACGCGCTCCCCGACGGCTGAGAGCTCCATGTTTACTTCAACCTCGCAGCTATTTTTTCCCTCAGCTCTCTGCTTCAATAATGCTGGATAGCCCATAATACTCTAGCTGAAGAGACGTCATCACGTTCTAAACTGTTGCCATGGCACAGCAGAATGGTGGTAGAGTGTGAGTGGAGCGGCGCTCGAGAAGGAGGAGTCAAACGGCGCCAAACCAGAAATGTCATTTATGACTGCTGTTTTGGAAATAAATATGTCGTGTTTATTTCGTACACTAGTCTAGAGTTAGTGCGGTCAGGACTTTTTGATAAATCCCCAATTAGCCACATATTTACGGAAATTTAACGGCACTCTTCCGTGAGTATACATAGGCTACGGCTTGTTTATTTTGTTGGCGAAGCGTTGCGAGTAGGCTATATATTGCGATAAATAGCGTTTTATTTGTTTGTTTGTTCGTTTTTATTTAAACCCAATCAAAATGCAAATATGTGCCTCCATGCAGAGTGTCTCCATATTACAAGTCATGTGTCATCTTTCCAATTAAAGCGTTATTTATTTTATTTTTTTAAATATTAAATACATATTAAAAAATAAAATATAATAAAACAGACCTACATAAATACATAACTGTAAGGCTGGTCATAAATCCGCTTTTATATATCCACATTATAGGCCACATATAATAAATCCACACAGTTATATAAGCCTATCGATATATTATCCGCCCGCTCCGAAATCTCCCTGTTCAGGCAAGCTAGGTCAACTGTCGATATATATAGGCCTATGGGCTAGCTAATAATATATTTTTTATCGTTTTATTTTTTCTTTCTTGCTTTCTCAAAAATATAGGTAATGACAATTAGGCCTATTTAGCCTATTTTAAATGTTTTTTCGTCTAAAAGTCGTTTAAATATATGACTGTCAAGTGTATATAAAAATGTATAGCCTATGAAATTATTGGATTTTGCTGCATGTCGTGTGTAATTTTAATAATAGATTGCCCTCGACTTGGAAACGGAAATGATCTGCGATCTGAAATACAGCGACTAATCTTTTATTTGGTTTATTTGATTTGAAAGATTTATTCGATTTCTTTTGTCCGAATTCGATGCAAAGGATAAGAACAAACTAAGAAAATCATGTCGTTTTCAGTTTGTTTCGATTCAATAGATTTAAATTAGCTGTGCTAATCGGAAAAAAAAATCCTATTAAAAAATCGATATAATTAGGTATATTATTATTATTATTATTATTATTACAAGTCTATTATTTCGACTGTCACAAAATAAATTTCCACCATTAGGCTTTTAGGCTACTACCAATAAAAAACCTAGTTCTCAAGCTCGTTATTTATCGAAAAAAAAAACGGTTCCATTATTTGTAATGACAAGAATGACGAGAGATCTCCGAAATTCAGCCTAAAGAAAACTAAATTTAAATGTACTATCCAAATAATCCAACATTATTTTCAACAGTGATAGAAATATTCAGATTCATAAAGCATTCGAACTGGAGTCAAAACAAAATTAAACACGACAAATAGGCCTACACAACGAATACACTGAATAGCTGAGCTAAGTCAGTCTACTTGCGACGTGATTCATTACAGGTCTTCAATAATATCGCTTAGGTTAGGCTATTATTTAGCTAGTTATTAGTCACATTTACTTTTTTTCCTTTTCATCCATTTAGCCTAGCAGCCTATTTTTATCTTCTGACAAATTAAATTATACAAAGAGATATACGCTTCTTCATTCATGTCATTTTAATTACTTTTTAGAATAGTTAGGCTACCATAAGCGGATTTTATTTTTCCACATATTATATTTATATGGAAACAGGTCACACATAGTCTATAATCTAATTTAACCTAACCTAATATAATATAAACAATAAACCTTCTCCCTCATGTATCTGATGCATTGTTATAGGCCTATCTTGTAACATAATGTGGGGCAGAATTATAATAACAACACATCTGGGACAGCTCGTTATAATACATGGATCCTTGGTTACCGCTTTACCTGCTAATATCACATTTTAATAATAATAATGTATGTTAAATTCACGATCTTATTGACATAGATGCAATGGTATTTAGCTGGCACTCAGAAAGACGAATTTTAGATCACTTGTACATTTAATACATCTGCTCTATCTACTTTAATGCATCTATAGCAAAACATTAACTTACCGTTTATTTTATACGGGAGCCTAATCAGGGCAGCAGGATGATGAGGGGTTGCTTTCCGGTCAATAAAAGGCACAGATAGGGAAGCGTTTTATGACCATGGTACTGCACCTAGGAGGCAGCATTGCTAAAATTCACCAATTTCTAATAGCCTCAACTATAAAAGCAAATTATAAACTGGTCAGATATTTTAAATTGGATGCAGTTGATCAGGCATGATGAACAAAAAAGGAAAGACACATTATAACACAAATTATTCATGTTTATTATTCAAGATTTGAGAAGCATTTTCAAACTGACAATTGAAAGTTCACTATGCATAAAACAATATGCATATAAATGGCCTTAACCTTAATGGCATTATTGTGTAACTTGTACATTACATACCGTGCATCTCATTGTGTACCTACAGTACATTGCATTGACTGTAAATTGATTCCAATTCATACAAAATCTATAGCATTACACTGTAAGCATCAATCTTACATTTACTCTCCGGACATATATAACAGTTTGCATGTTCTGATGATCTCTAAAACAGTCATACTGCTGTTACAGAATTATTCTGCAAGGTTAAACGGAGTTACTTCTAAAACTGAATTTATCTACGAGAGATCCAGGAGATGATAAAGTGCAACTTAAACTTCTTACAGAGAGTGAACACCAAACAATCCAGTCGTTTATCTAGCATTGCACAGGAAGACCTCACAGGCCAACAGCATCTAGAAATCCAGTCAAGAAAAATAGTTTGGGAAATCTGAAAACTTTTTAAAGGTACATTCATCTACATTTCCAAGCGACTCCAAATTTATAGATCTCAATTATATGTACGACTAAAAATCATCAAAATTGGAAGAAATTTTCAACGTGGTCCATGGTGTAGATGAACAGAGAAAAGTGTGAGTATAAGTGCATTAAACTTCAACTTTAAATCAATTCAATCAGTGTGCTTTCTACAATATCCCGCTGTGTTTCATCATGTAGCATTCAAATTAAAAGCTTTATAAACTATATTACACACTATACAATAGGGTTTTAAATTCCATTTCCACAGCAGCAAATGTCAACCATCTCAATTTTATGCATTAGAAAACATACATCAGTCATGTAAACAAACAAACCCTATATAAAGGTTTGTTTGCTTGAATGTCTCCATATGTTAACAGGAATGGCTATGATCAGTGCTTCTGCAATGAGTCAACTCTGAGCTGGTAAAGATGAACAAATGATGTATTGTAGTCATTATCCTTGAACGTATTCCTTAAAGGTCACGGTTGAGCAGTTCGTAGTGATATCGGTGATGATAACGTTCCCCACAAATGGCTTAACATGGCTGTTTGTTTTCTCCACTTGCGCAGAGTTTCCTGAAACCTTCTCCGCCACGGGAAACCGCTTAAGAGTTTTGGTTGGACCGCAGCTTAAATCAATGGGCTCTTCAGGAATGGTGTTGCTAAAGTCATAACTGTAGGCTCTGCTGGCGAGGCCGCCTCTGTAATGCAGGTTTATAGGTTCTCTCTGAGGGGAAGAAAGCACTGTGTTTGGTGCACTGATGCTCCTGGAGCTAAAGAACTGCTTACAGTTTGTCACGGCGTCCGTGTTGGGTTCTGAGAAGTTTCTCTTGCGGGGATTGAGTCCGGTGTCCATGTGAGCTGGGGCAGCTTTCTCTGAGTTTGGTTGGTCACATAAATCGATCACTATTTGTTTAGTGTCTGTAGGCGTATTTTTTGGAAGTTCAGCCTTTTTGATGGAGCTGGTGTTCTCGACAGAGCCATTCTTGCGGCCTCCTGAAGTTTCACCTTCAGACAGATTGTCCGTATTAGATTCCTCATTGTGCTGCGCTTCCACTTGAGAAACATCCTTGTTTTTTACTTTAGACGAGCGCATCCCTTTGTCCATGTATTTGCTCATTACAATGACAATACGTCCATTTTTGTTTTTGTTCTTGATTATTTTCATCTTACTGCTGATACCGTTGGGAAGTGCGAACTCTTTGGCGCTCGTCTTGAGCGTCCGCTCTGCTTTTTCAGCATTATCCGGCAGGCTCTTGAGCTCGATGGACAGATCTTTCACTTTATTCAGGCAGCCGGTGTCTTTGTTCCGAATCCACTTCTGTTGCAAGGCTGGAGGGAGGTTCCAGCCTTTGTTGGAAGGGTCTTGAACCTTGACCTCTTTGGGTCCCGTGAATGGCGTGTCGTACATCTTGGGGTCTGGCTGGTAGTGGTGATGTTTCTTGCTGTTCAGCTGGTAGAAGTGCTTCTTTTTCCCGCTCGCGTGCTGTTCGACGGAGATCTCCTTGCAGCTGGGCTGGTACTGGTGGTGTTTCTTGCTGTTGAGCTGGTAGTGCTGTGGCCGCGAGCGGTGGATCTGGAGGGGCTCTACTTTGGGCTGGTTCTCCTCGTCCAGTGAGGTGACTAGACCACCCATGATGCTTGATCTACGAGCAAACGCAGGAAGCTGGAACAAAGGGAGAATATATATATATTGACTTCTCAAAAGAACTGAAAGTTCATCATTGGCTGACTATTTTAAAACACATTTAGCTCTAGAGATAATAATGGGAGATTATAAAGTATGGGTCTTCCTATGTTTTGAGCATAGAGATGCCGTTCTTATGAATTTTTTATAGGTAAAACACTGAAATCAACTACAGCAGTCCATAACGATCTTCATCAAGTACATTAAGATGCATGCCGACAGTAAGGAGCCATTGATCTTGCAATTATTGATTCATAATGAAATGGAAGATTTAACCTAGATCATAAATAAGCAATGCTTTGACAAAAAATATTGTCAACTTATGTACAAAAACTGCAATTGGAGTAACAAAATACCTGGACAAGGGGGTGTTTGGGTTTAGGCCCTCTTTTGCGATATCCCACCATTTGCTCCTGCCTTTCTCTGAAAACGATACAGAAAAAATATAAATATAAATTGGCTGTTTTCAACACAACACACTGGATAGTGCCAAAACTGCTGGCTTTGAGAACAACTACAACTGCAATGTTAAAATGCTCATTAATCTATTCATTAAGTGAAGTTCTTAGAATTAAGGTTTATTTATTAGCATGAGCTTTTCCATGAAGAAACTTTAACATCCACAGAAGTATTCAATTGCACAAAATGGGTTACACTTTACTTTGGTAGTCCACTTAACACAATCTACGTACTATAAGTAACTTTGTAACTACATGTCAATTACATGTCAGCTAATTTTTGTTAATTTTCTACTACGTGTCTACTAACTCAGAGGGTAGATTTAGGGTTATTAGAATAAGACATATACTTGCAAAGTCTCTAATCGTCAGTATGTTGTATGTCTGTTGACCCATCAAAAGAAAGTGGTAGAAGATCTTAAGCAGAAAGTCTACTAATACTCTAATGACTGCTAGTTGACATGAGTTTAAAAAGTTATTTACTTTTAGTAAAGTGGGCTATTGAAACAAAGTGTAAATATGTTCTATAGTGGAAAAAAATATTCATCCCCCAAAAAATAGTTATCCCCCAGAATGGTTCTTCTATGGCAGTTTGGAACCAGTATTTTATCAACACTAGTGCAACATTTAGATCCCAAGCCACAGTGGATCTCTTTGATCACCAGGTTACAACACAAAACAAGAGCACAATGGGTAACATGATACTCTCAAACTTCTAGTGCAGCTAAAACAGCGAGCGTCACTCAAAAAACATCTCACGAAAAAATGCTATCTAAACTGAACACTTATTTTCCAAGAGATCCTGGAATGCTTTGATACTCAATCGACTTTTATCTTTAGGACAGAACAGTGGGCTCAGAGAGGGGTGTGTGAACATCACAAGACCACTGACCCAGCAGATTAGATCACAGACTTGAGCGTAGAAGGGTATGTCCACTTGTGAGAACACTGCTACTGACGTGTTTTTCACATATGAATGTATGAAATTATTTGACCTAAGCTGTTCCAAAGCATGCTTATTATTTCGAAACAGTGGTTCTCAAAATGTTTGCCTTAAGATAACACTTTTTTTTTCTTCTGAAATGAGGAATGCCAGTGTATTAAAAGTCATGTTTGCAATTTATTTTGTGATTACAGAAGTCTCATTTATTGAAATGCATAAATATAGTCATCTTCTAGCCCCAAAGGAATCTTAATGGGGTCCCCAGAGGGTTATGGTCCCCTGCCCTAGAACTGATAGGTAGAAAATTAAATCTTATTTCAGTCAATATACAATGGCACATTCATTTTGTATGACTAGCACTGGGTAATAACAATGGGGTGTTTCCAAAACCGGATAAAAGGCAAGCATCAAGAGGGTCTTTGTAGCAGTCAGACCTGACCCGTGGGGCTACCATTAATCTTCAGCTACACTGTGCAGGGACTTGGCCCCGCCTCCCGTGACCATATATGGTCATCACCACAAGTTCAGTTATTCGTCCTCCATCTCACCTGTTTTGGAAAGCCACAAGAAGGCGCGGGTCAAGAATGTTTTCCTCGGGTTCCCATGTGTTATATCTGCAATATTGACGAGAGAATATGAAAATGTAATAAACCATATGGTAAATGCAACGCGCGTTGCGATATAATATAGAATTTTTACGGATTACCGCGCAAACAAAGCACATTTATAGCCTATAGATAATGCAAACAAATAACGTACAGTAAGATCATCACAACGATGACATTCACTCGCCTAAAATTTGTGATGGAATCCATAAAAAAGAGCCTAGCGCGACCGATGTTGGATATCAGACGTTCAAGACCGACATCGCTCGGCATTTATTGTTAATGTCTCTAAAAATAACGCATATAAACCAATTAAACACTTACTTGGCTGGCCAGCCTCGCCACTTCACCAGATACTCGATTCTGCCCTGGAAAACGACGAAAATGCATTGGGTACAGTACAGGAACAACAAATGCATGCTCCGCACCATTTACGGTAACGTTAGTTCTAGTTTGCGGCAGTTTTACCTTCCGTAGGCGCTTCTTCTCGATGCCCTCCACCGCGAAGACGTGCTCCCCGACGGCAGGTAGATCCATGCCGTCTCTGCCGCCTGTCTGAAGAAAACCAGCTCAATATTCTTCGCTGCAACGCTGTACTGTCTCGCGTTGTGCCACCGCTGTGGCCCGAGATTAATTTGTCCCTCACCCCTCCTCTCTCCCTCGTATTTGTCTCCACGTTAAGTGGCGGGCACTGGAAAAGCTCACTGGTGTTGGTGCTACTACAGAAAATAGTTCATGCAATAATGAGCCGAGGCAGGCGCGTGACGTCAGCGCGCGAGGAGGGGGAGGCTGAGAACTGTGCCAAATGCAGAATGTAAAGCTGTAGTGAGTGCGTTTATAAACGATGTTTGCTTGCGGTAATTAAGAACAAGTTTGAAATCGACGTGCATGAGTACAGCTATGGCATAGCATCTCACCTAACGTGCTATATCATATCATATCTATCCATCATCTATATGTCCGTATAGTTGTAATGCATTTCATACCCAAAAGTAGATTATTTATGTGCAAGAAACAGCTTGTGATCATCTCTGCATCTGAAATGCACTGTATAGTCAACTTAACGCAATTCTATTCTATTTCCAAAAATACTTTTATTTTTTCCCCCCACGCAAAACGCCCACAGCAACCATATAGAGACTAAACACCTATATTTGCAGCTTTAAACATGTCACCAGGCAGGTTTAACGCTAGTATAGATAAATTAACCTCTAGATTACCGTCAACACAGCTCTATTAAAAGCTTAAAGCCATATAAAGATAAAACACCTGCGTACATCTCCACATCTGTCATGTTAAGGAGTTATTCTATTAAAGGCTTCATAGTTTAACCCCAGAAGGTAAATTAACCACTCGTTTACCACCAGCATAGCCTACTTACTATCTGAGCTCATTAACACCGATAATGTGTTCAGTTACAGCCTAAAACTGTACGTGAAGCAGAAAGATGAGACAAGTTTTCGCACAGCTGTCAGTTTTAAATCGCAATATGTGCAGTACATCAATTATAACACCTTTATCTTTATGATTATTAGGCTACCAGCGAATAAAATTAATTCAGCAGCTAAAGGGTTAAAACGAGGTTGGCGCGTCAACAGTCAATCTAATCTCCATATATGGCCATGAAAAAGAAAGCGCAAATATATCTGATTCTTGCGGTTTTATTGCATTCTTTACATGCACACTGAAATGTTCACACAAAAACACAATATGTAACACATTGTATTGGCGAAAAGTGCGTTTTGATGAAGAGAAATTGATCGTCGCGCTGCATTTCTCCTCCTCAGAGGAACACTCCCTGCTGCAGTAAACAGACAGAAAATGGGTGAATATATTAACGACGGAGATTGGTGGGTCTACGATATGAATATCGATTGCATGTAGTTGAGGTTTACATTTGAAAAATGAGGTTAAAATTTAAGCTCATGAAATCAACTCTCTTCTATTTAGTCAACATGAAGGCTGTTAGAAAATAAATCAGTAACTTCCATTGCGATGCCACATTCAGTATTTCATCTCCTTTAATCAGCATGCAGTAGTTAACAAGACTATTAACATTTTCAGTATGCTACTGCAGCAGAATCAGAAACACTTCAGGAGCTGCACACTTTATATATCTACAGTCAGTGCTGCTCTAAACAATACTTTTTGGTCAGGTTCAAAACCATTATTTCAGATAGTCTTATTGTTGTTTAATGTCATGCAAGATAGGCCTTTTTTTGTGTGTGTTATCAAGGAAAGTTGTAATGGTCCCTGCATCTAAATATGCATACTTCATGTTATAGTACTTGCAGTAAATATTCCAAAATCTTTATTATTATATCTGGATATGAAGTATTTATTAAGAGTACCAACAATATTCAGATGACATATTGCTTCCAATTTTAGATTATTAAAAAAATCTTTAAACCAAGAAAACAAACATTTCTGTGAGAAGAAGAACTGTGCACTGAAAATATCTTTTGGAAACCTGTGCAAAAACACCCTTTTGGAAAGTTTATTTTTAAGTTTGCAGGTGGACCTTTTCAAGTTAATGTTGTTCCTCATGGTTAAATTGCACTTATTATTTAATAAATTATTTTCATATGCCACGCATCAAAGAACCCAAAAGGACAATAACAACATGATGGATGCAGTATTCCTGGCAATATATTTATACTACACAATGAGACGTAAATTCTTCAATAAATTCAGCACATACTCCAAGTGCAAAGGAATTCCTGGACACAGCTCATGATAATGACAATGACCTTAACCATTTCAAGTGTGCACTGGTTGGCAGCAAAAGACAGCTGACTGGATGGAAACCTCTAAAAGAGATCTTAAACTGCGATTGTTGCAGAGCTTTTCCATGTATGGAAAACACCCAAAATAGGGGTTCCACATATTGAGTGCCTGGCACCAGAGCGCTAAAGAAAGAAAGGGATTGAAAGCGAGAGAGAGAGCAGTGTGTGCCAGACTATAAGTGTAGCCTCTATTGCCCAACCAAGCGTCACATTTATCCCACTATAAAGGGTCATAGAAGAGGACTGGTCGAGGGCTGGAAGGGTATTAGAAAATGTTAAGAGGGGCCTACAGGCAGTCTATCTCAGCTTAGTGGGAGCTCATTAAATCCCAGTATCCTAATGAGCTGATGTCAAAACAGCAAGCAATATGACAGAAAATACATTTCTGAAGAAGTTATCTTGAGCTTTATTTAAAAGAGCATTCAAAAATGGTGCTATATGCAATGTTTTATCTAGATTTTCCACATAACAAGCCTTAAGAAAGAAATGTGATTACATCAGAAAGTCATTTCCAATTTATTCTTCATAGCTGCAAAGCATTTCGCATGCAGTCAGAATGCATCCATGTAATTTCCACCCAGCGCTGCGAGCTTCAACTTCTATTATTTTTCAATTATTACACGATTGGTCAGATAAAATAGAGTGTCTCGGTTAATTTTCTGTCTTTTATCAATTATTGAGATGCTCTCTCTATGTCATTGTCATGCACGTCGCTCGTAGGAGTGTCTGCTCATCAGAAAGTACCACGGCACACTGCTCTTCTTCCCCCAGAGCACATGAAGGGGGTTGGGATTGTCGGCTGAGGGGGAGGGGGTCCAAAACAGACAGAGGAGTTCCCCAGGGTGCAGAGGGATCCGGCAGGACTGCGGTGGCTGACCTGTCAATACTATATCAGGCAATGAACCATGCTCTCTCCTCCATCCATCTACACTGACTGCCTTTGGTCTCAAATACTGTATACTGTCAGTAAAGATGAAGAGCTGAATACATGTATGCGCTGGTATGGTGGGCATCAGTAATGTCACACATATAAAAAAACACATTTGAGATATTAATATTTCAAATTTCTTTTACTCAGCAAATGGTTAAAATGGATACTATTGCTTAAAGTGGTACTTCACCCAAAAATAGACATTCAGTTAACATCTTGTCAGGCCAAACATGCTTTTTTAGGTTGAACACATATGAAGATATTTAGAAAGAAACAGTTTCAGTTCTCATTTGTTTCCATTACATGGACAGAAAAAATTACAATGGAAGTCAACAGGAACCAAAACTGTTTCAAAATATTATTTTGAAATATATTTTTTGGTTTCACAGAAGAAAGTCATACCAGTTAGAAATTTTAAGTTTTTGTTGGAATATCCCTTTGAAGTGATGGTTTACTCATGAAATAAACATTTTTTTCACTTACGCACCTTTGTGTCATTCTAAACCAGATATTGAGAAGTCTGTGTTTTGTTCATATACTGAATGTAAGAGCATCAGATGTTGTTTGGAATAAGAAAGAAATTTAAATAAATAATGGTGGGAGTTTTAATTTTGGCTAAGCTACACTCTTGAAAGTAAAGGCTACAAAAATTCTGTAAAATTTTCTGTTGTTGCCGGAATTCTACCGTAAAAAAAAATCTGATTTAAGTTAAATTCACAGTTAAATACTGTAATTTCATTAACTGACATAATGTTAATATACCAAACTATAAGTACTGAAATCTGTTTGCACCTTTGAAATACACTGATAACCACCAAATACAGGCGATGACGAGAAAGTCACATGATAAACCAAAGCCCATCACAAGCAGCTTTTAAATATGAACTTATATAGAAGGTGCTCAGTGTCGTTCACACAAACACTAAACACCATCACAGTGACACTCATAAACTGAAATATGCAATAAACATTAATTTAACAACATTACATGTAATATACAACCCTAATAAATCTAACTGATTAAAAAAAAAAAACTAAGAAGAAATGCAATGCAATGCAGGAAATTCTGGTAATGTCAATTTATCGTTTTCCCCTGTAAATTTGACAGGAATTTAACTGTTGAACTGTGTTTAAATTATACTCTTTTTTTTCTCAGTATGAATAACATTTTAATAAACAGAAGAAACTTTTTCCACTATAAAGAACTTTTAATGCAGTGTTTCCATGGGTGTTAAATGTTCTTCAAAGTTGCCTTAGATCTTTGTCCTAATGAATAACGAAATACATGGCAACATACTAGTCTAATCTGATGTCAAAAATAACTGAATCAACCTGAAAACACTAGGTTACAGTAACAAAAGCATTTAATCCATTAGAAAGAACAACCTCTCAAACACTCCTCAGGGTTTGTCAAGATCCCTATGATCTTGAACATTTCTCATCAAGATCTCACTTGACTGACTGTTCTCCTTGCATTTTAATTTCCCTGGCAGCTAAGCTTCCTCCATCCATCTCAGCCTTGGTCTCAGGGTCACTGCGGCTATTCCACACAGCAACCTTGAGGTCTTGGTGCCTGATAACCATTAAGCTGACGTTACATATAGCGCTTTCACTTGGGCAGATGAAACCAATCACATACATAATAAAAGGACGATGTTGGATGTGCCGGGGAAGATGAAGCATATTAGAAAAGAATATCTTAAACACACGGTGATAGGATAAATGGACAATGTAATGCAGTTTAATGTGGCGCTCCATCTATATGGAAATGCATAGGAATCTGCCAGGGAACGTCGAGCGGCCCACGCTGTGGTGATTGGATGGGGGGGGGGGGGGGGGGGAAATGTTTAAAAAATTGATTTAAA
>JAUCMS010000062.1:18483470-18494068 GCA_032357445.1 Enteromius radiatus | reverse complement strand
CAATTTGTCCGGAGACAGTGTAAGGAGGAGAGAGCCAGTAAGAAGACAACTATTACTCTTACTATTATAACTTTTTTTAATACTGTATACTAAATTGTGGATAATTAAGCTATATAGCATATGCTGAAGTACATTTCTGGAGGGTTAAAGATTAAAATAAAAAATAACAAGAACCGAAAACCGTGACCCTAAAACCGTGATACAAACCGAACCGTGGGTTTTGTGAACCGTGCCACCCCTAATTCTAATAATACAGGCATACAATTTTTTTTATGATTTAAGCATAGACTATGCATGGGAAGGTAGGCAGCCTAGTAGCTTTGGGAATGAAGATGTATCAAGTGAATTTCGCCAGAGCCAAGTCACCACTGTTAATTGTGACAGGAAAATGTATATACAAAGGATCCCCGTCCCTCTCATAGACCTCCATCTGGGCTGGTGCAGCTTCAGAGGAAACGTTTGGATTGATGTTGTCCGACAGAAGGGTCAAACCGACAGCCTCAAGCTTGTGTCTGATATTAATAGTGTTGACCTAAATAAGCAAACAAGACAGGTTTCCTCTGTACTGATGGTGAATAGTTCACTCTGCATTAGCACAGTTTCTCGGTTCTCGCTTTACAGCGTGGTCAAGGTCACGCTTAATTTCTCTCTGAGAGTTTTCACTGATATGTCCTGGAAAAATCCCATGTCCAAAGAGGTATTTTCAGCATGCTGACAGGTCGTCTATTGATTTATAACGTTCACACCTCTATAGGAGCATTTAACCTCTGTTTAACCTCTCTGTTTGTGCTAGTCTTATTAATCGGGTTGATTATATCTTTTGTTGTGTGGCCTCTTGCTGTCTCTAAGGAAAGATTATGTGAAAAGTGTATTTAGTGGCCAGAATACCTGACGTGTGGAGAATGTGGACTCTTCCTGAGCAATTTTCTGTTCTGAAGTGTTAAAGCTGTCATTTGGTATATTGGTTGTCAAAATAAAGCAATGTTTTGACAGAGAAACATCATAAACTTTACTTTTTCATTTATTCAGCAGGGAGGCATTAAACTGATAAAGAAAAGTGAGTAATATGTAATGTTACAAAACAATTTTAGCAAAAAGCTGTTCTTCTGAACAACTGTTATTTCTATTCATTGTAGTGAAAAAATATATATGTTACAGTTTCCAGAAAAATATTAAGCTGATTTATGCCGGAATAAATTACATTTGAATGTATGGAATAAATTGCATTTCGACGTAGGTTCATTTAAATTGTGATATTTTGCGTTTGTACACTTATATACATATTTACTATATTTTTATCAAATAAATGCAGCCTTGGAGCATAAATTACTTCTTTCATGATGGTGTATATAAATGAAATGCACATTTTTACACATTCTACTAGGCACTAGGCAGATTTTCTTTCTTTTTTTTGACAGCTCTGTATGCCAGTCTTTCTATAAAAAACCAACATTTAACATTAAGAGCAAACATCAACCTTAACTCGCTTGATTTTGAGACTGGTGTAAGAATTTCCAGGGAATAATTAAGTCTGCCTGCTATGTTGTGAGTGTGTGTGTGTGTCTCTTTATGAGGCCATTCAGAAGACAGAAAGGGCAGGAAAGGCTAACTAGCTTTCTTTTGAGATATTACCCTCTTGTTAAAGGAGAATTAGAAAATTATGCTCGCCGTACAGTTGAGATGGCCACATGGCAGTCTTTTTTCATTGACATAGAGTTGACAAATGGTTTCAAAGGGCTTCTTCGCCACATCCAGATTGTGTGGAAGAACACTAGTTACATTGACATTCATAAACCTGTCAGCTCCTCAATAGTGTCACGTTTCTGTTCGATATTCACTGCTCTACCTTTAATTGCATGGCCTTGAGATCATCAGCAGGCTGCTCTTAGTTGAAGTCATCCTGACCTGCCCCCATCTCCAGTGCTCCTTTTTCAAAATTCGGTCGGCGAATGCAATTTTCTAGCATCTATTCTGAGCTCCATTTCTTACAGAGAAAAACTGCATTTTAAGGTCAATGTTCATTGTAGACTTTGGTTATCAACTGTGAATGATGGTCTTTCATTCCTGCAGCCCATTTCTACGTACTTGTATTTTCCCACCTGCTTCCTCTATAGGTCATACTGATATTTCCCAAATGCAAGGTACACATTGACATTAGTCATTCTTTTCACTAGTTTGCGCTTTCTCATTAATGCAAGGGGATAAGAGATGCTAAAATATAAAAGCGAATTTGGCGAGCTGTCTGTGGAGCGAGCCGGGAGAACAGCAGGTTCCGAACCCTAAAGGCCTGAGCCCTAGCGAGGGCAGGGTTCGGAGCCCTAGCGAGGGTAGCGGGTAGGTTAGCTGTGATTGGGTGAACTTGATTGCGGGATGAGAAACAGCTGTGATTAATTCGGCCAGCGCTCCTCCTGAAACTCTGTTATTATCAAAACGATCACTAAAAAAAATGGATAAATGTTGAAACTTTTTTTTTTTTAATGTCCTTGAGTATTAGAAGTTAAAATGATCTATGTATTTCTTTTTTAAGGTTAGGCTAGTTTAGTTAAGTCTATAGTCCAATGTCCCTGTCATAAAATATTTTATGATTTAGAGCTCAGTCTGTTATTATTTATACTATTAAGGTCCAAATTTTACATCCCACTTTCAGAATATGCAAAATGTAAATTATTTTACCAAAATAAGGGATCATGAGAGGGAGTGAAAACTTTTGAACAGAATGTGTACGTTTTTCTTATTTTGCCTAAATATTATTATTTTTTTCATTTACTAATACCCTTCAGAGGCTTCAGAAGAAGCTCCTAGAAGACAAAATAACAATACAAATTTACCCTGATATTCAAATTCAAAAGTTTTCACCCCCGGGCCTTAAAGAATTGTGTTTTCTTCTAGAGCATCAAGCATTGATGAACCTTCTGTAATAGTTGAGTCCCTCACTTGACCAAGATGCTGGAAAACCAAATAATTTGTGGCACCTGAAGGACTTTCATGTTATTATAATTTGCGTATTTTTACACCCTTGGTTTTGTTTAATAGCATCCATGAGAAATGATCTCCAGTAATGTTTTTCAGAGCATGTTGGTGGAAAAATCCAGTACGTAAAGGTCTTCCAAATCATATTGACAGACTGAAAAGAGTCCAATGACTGCCTGGCTGTCCTCGTCAGTTTGTTTAGCTGGTCTGTTGTGAAGTAGCCTCTGGTCTGGTCTGTTTGTCTGCTTTTCTCTCTCAGCCAGTTGTTTAGGTTTATTGCACCGTTGGCTTGACATTCTCATGAGGTCATAGACATCAATAATGATTTCCTCCAGCACTTGATCACTGCTGTCTGTCACTCCATAGTGACTTTGACTTAACCTGTCAGCAAAAAACCACCTGATAGTCAAGCCCTACAAATGCTAACCCTATTCTAACCCTGCAACGGCAAGGCATCCAAATGTACTTGTATTCAGAGCCGGGTCCTGATCACATGCAATCTGGATTAAATAATCAGATTCCAAAAACATTTCAGGTTTAAGTGTTTCAACATTGCAATACTGATTAACACATTTGTTTGTATTTGAATTAACAATCAATTTGGAAGGCTAGTTAAACAGAGACATGAGAGAAACTGCCTGGTTTGTCTCTCAGCATCTGTGTTCTCCACCAGTCTATTTTCTTTAGGAGGAAGTGGCCCAGAAAGGTGTTGATTGACCGAAGTAATTAGCAGGAAGTGTGAAGTGCATAGTGCTGGAAGTTGTTACAGAGATTGGTTGTGCCTGGCGGAAAAGGTCCTTTCTCTCTGTCTGTCTCACACGAAGGGTCAGTGCAGCTGCATCATTTGTGACCTCCAGCTATATGACCTTTAGCAGATGCTTGATTAAATGATCAATAAACAACAACAGAAGAGAGTTCCTCCTGCATTCTGCTGGCCTTAATATCCATACTTAAGACCCCTATGAGGGCTATATAAGGCTAGGAATATATACATGGTATTTTTAATATACATTATAAAAAGTAAGTTTCTCCTTCTGGATGAGCACTTCATGAAATGGATAGTTCCATGTCTGGTTCCACATTGCTTATTTATTTATTACTAATTGTATTATTACTAATACATTTGTAAAAGTTATATTTATAATATATATATATATATATATATATATATATGTATTTTTTAATATTTAAAATAAATTTTATTTTAAATTAAATTTGAATAAAATGTATCAAATCAAATCAGTTTGAATTAATTTTTTTTTAAATAATGTTTTATAGTGCTGTTGCAAGCCATCATGCACTATTTATTGTATTTATTTTTTGCCACAAATAAAAAAATAGTTTACTACTTTTTCTTAGCTTTATTTTATATATATTTATCATTTTACATGCTTTTTAAAAGAAAGTTTAAGAAATTCGCAAGGATGCATAAAATTGATCAAAATCAACAGTTCTTTAAAAAATATATATTTTTCAAATAAATGAAACTAAGAAAAAAAAAAATACATCCATGTTTCCACAAAAATATTAAGCAGTTTTTAAAACTGATAACATTTCTTGGGCAGCAAATAATCCTATTAGCATGATTTCTGAAGGATCATGTGACACTGACCGACGACTGCAGTATAATGATGCTGAAAATACAGCTTTGCATTAAAGAAATACATTTTTTAAATCTTAAAATATCTTCAAATGGAAAACGTGAATATTTCATAAAATTGCTGCATATTTAAACAAATAAACTGGCATTATGCTTTTTTCATAAACATAACAAATCTTACCAGCCCAAATATTTTGAAACAGAGATGCATCAGCAGTCAGTTTGGTAATTTTGCCAAGTTCCAAAATATCCCTACCCCCCCCCCCCCCCCCAACGAACAATAATCATCTTTTCCTCGGCTCATAACTGACTTGCTTGCGGCCTCTTCTCAGAAATACACTTTTGTCACACAGTTTTATGTGTGTGGTGGACAAACTGTGCCCTTGCAACACCAATAATCTGCAAAGTTGATTTGTTGAGAACCTTCTGGAAGTCTGAGCCAAGGCCTTGTTTTATAGTCATTATTTATAGCTGTAATGCTAAATGTTTGCCTGTCTGAAAATCCGTTACTTCTATTTCTTTGTCTGCTACTTCATCCATAATGGAGAGTACGGATTTATGCCGCCCTTCTCCTCCGCCCCGCAGCCGTGATGCTAACCTATACTCTATTGGTACCCAGGGCCAGCGGAGGACATGCAGGTTAAATCATTTCTAATACAGCCTGGCATCCCATAGACTATCCTCTAGTTTCATAGGCACGCTCTGGACCGGAGAACAACTTTGTTTCGGCAAAGCTGACTGCTTCAGAAAAAAAAAAAAAAAAACTTCAAAAGTTCTGATGCAGGGCTTTTGCTTCGACCTTCTTGTCACCTTTGTTTTGTTGCCAAGTCGGAAGGAAAGCTGATCAAGAAGGTTGTAGGGCAGAGGTACTCAACCCGAGCTTGTGCACGCGCCAAGCTGACTAATTTAATTTGTTCACAAGAGCTACATCTTAAAATGTCCCTCTTGAGTGCGCACTGAATGTTGGGTGTCAGCTCTCATTTCTTTGATGGAGATTTTGACATTTTCTGAAGGAAGTCTGAGTGGTGATTGCCTGTGAGAAACTCATTACTACGATGCCAGGTCTGTTTCTTTTAGTGTGTTCCAGCTGGTTTATAGGTGTTTTTTTTGTTCAACTCTTAATTTTCTCATGAACAAATTTATAGCTCCAGGTTCGTTGTGATTGGTCAGAGAGAAGAGGAGTACATAGTGGTGGAGCAATCCTGAAAGTTATTACAACTGACAAACCACAGGCCAAAGCTTAAAGTACAATTTACAGACAAAAGTGTAACGTTTAGTCATCAAAGAGCTGACAGAGGGCTAAAGTAGCGAGAAGTGTTTCTCTGTTCACATCAAAGACTTCTTCATTTAGCTTTTTAATAAAACTTGTCCTCCTGCCTCTCTGTACACTAGCTTTAAGTATTTTTGGACTTGCCTTCTCTGCATACAGTAAATTACTAAATCATCAAACACTGTACAAACTTTTGCTCTATTGTTTTAATGTTTTTCTTTAATGTAAGATTTAATGTAACGTTTTTAATGTAAATTTGAAAGATGTCTTTTATGCTCACTAATGCTGCATTTATTTAATCAAAGGCAGTAAACCTTTATGAAATTGTTGTTAAATATTATTACAGTCTAACTGTTTTCTGTTTGAACATATTTTAAAACGCAATTTATTCCTGTGAAGTAAAGCAGAATTTTCAGGATCTTCAGTGTCACATGATCCTTCAGAAATCATTTTAATATGCCAATTTGCTGCTCAAGAAACATTTATTATTATCAATGTTGAAAACAGCTCTGCTGCTTATTATGTTTGTGAAACTTTTTTTTTTTTTTTTTAAATAAATGAATCTTAAGTTAAAAAGAACAGCATTTATTTTTATTTTGTAATAAATGTAGGTTTCTGTAATAATATAAAAGTCTTTACTAGATGTGTTTTACAGGTTTGTGCAAAACATTTGCGATATTTTATAGATGTCAATAAAATCTATTGTGAAATTAAAACAATTTTTTCCTCTTGTGATAAGTTGTGGTGACCAGATGTTGTTAGCTTTACATATATCCCAGCTTTCAACACTACCCCTTAAGTTTAATCAGTTTGAAGGGAATGGAAGCGCAGCTACTGTCACTTTTGACCAATTTAACACATAATAATAAAAATAATAAAATATACATTTCTGCCCCCAAACCTCTAAACAGTAGTGTAAATTCCTCTTGGTTTCATATTTTGTTACATAATACAATGGCCTTCAGACGTTTTTTTTTTTTTGTGTGACTTAAGTGTCTAAACACTTTCTGAGGCCTCTCTCTTTTTTCCTTCCGTCCTTTTCCTCCCCTCAAGGAACTGTCAATGCATATCAATTTTTTTCAGTCACTCTCACACACCGATCAATAAACAGCACGCCTCCCTCCTGTAATGAGAAGAGCAGAGGAGAGTTCATTAGCTCTCCGGTAATAGATTATGGCTTGACTGAATTCAAAGAAAGAACGAAACGAACCCAAAGAAGCCCCTGTCGACATTCTCATTGTACTTGAGATGTGAAAATATGACATGCATGTTCAATATTCAATATTAAAGAATAATAAATGTTATCGGAAATAATTCAGCATCTGAGTTTTGCTTTAGAGTGAAAAACAGCACCCTTGATAATGAGGTTAAATTAGATTGGAGACCAGAGGTTGTTATTGTGAGTCAAGGACAGATGAAATATGCAGGGCACATATGCAAACATGTTCACATTTTCTCCTGCACTGTAAAAAAAATAAATAAAAATCATTAAAAAACTGTAATTGTCTGGCAGCAGGGGCACCAGAAAATGTCTGTTAAAAAAACAGAAAAAACAGTCAGGAAAAAAAAGTAGATAAACCGTTAAAAAAACGGTAATTTCTTGTTCTATAATTGCAGGTTATTACTGTAATTAAACATGAAATCTTTTTTTTCCTGACTGCTTTTTTCTGTTTTTTTTAACAGACATTTTCTGGTGCCCCTGCTCCCCTTTTTTTTAATGATTACAGGGTTTTTTTGTACTTTCACCATAACAATTGTCAGAATACAGTATTAAACTGTAATTTGCAAACAAAAGAATTTAAATGTACACCAGTAAATTCAATAATATACATATGCCTGATTAGATGTTTGACACTTTTTCTCTATACAGTATATAGTATTTACTGTTAACCTATTAACAGATTTCACTTGTGAAATTAGTTATTTTTTACAGTGTGGTTCTTAACATTTCTGCTTTGTAGCAATTTCATAAAATCAGCTTCTTGTAACACTGAGCAACACTTTTTCATGAAGATCAAATGATGGCGCTTGTGCTGTGCTGAGAAGTGTGTTAGACCTAAATCAAGTTGTCAGCAACTTACTCAGGAAACTTTGTGAACGGCTACTTTTTCTCCCCAAAAAAAAAATAAAAAAATGAAGTATCCATTTCTATTTTACTGACATAAAAGTGGGATTTATGGTGTCAGATAATTGCTTGAGAAAAGGTCTTGCAGCCACTAGAGTGAAAGTCACATTTATAGTCTATTATGTAATTTTCCTGATGCAGTAATTTCTCTTGCCTGTAATATTTCTAGCTCTTTCTTTTTCTGCTTCACTAACTCTTTGTCATTCATGAAATTACCTCAGATTGATTGTGATCAGTTTCTCTGATGATGCTATCTTTTAGGGGTGGTTTAGTCTGTTTTAAAGTAGCTTACTGATATATTTGATAGTGATACCGGATCAATTCTGACATTTAAAAAAATTCCACCTACTTCAACTTAAAATCTTATGCTCAGTTGCTGCCTAAAATGTTTACGTATATCATTTTTAAAAAAATCAATTGTAACTTAAAAAATTAAGTTGAAATTTTAAAAATAAATCAAATTATTTAAGTGATCGTGAAGCAAGTATGACTTTTAATGCATAAAATTGGCTTTGAAATAAAAAAAAAATTTACTTGTTTCACTTTCTCCTCATTTTACCTGAAGCTCATTTTAACTGAAATGAGGCATGATTGAAAATAATCACATAAAACGTTAAATAATTAAGAGATATTCTTGTTTCATTACATGGCAAAAAAAATATCTAAATTAGAAAAACAATTGTATGCAAATTTGTGTGCATCTTTCTCCTTTCCCCCTCAGATCTGAGCTGTTTTAGCTAATGAAACAAACACAACAGTAATGGGCTAATTAATCATCATGTGTTTGTTTGCTCTTCACATGCAAAGCATTGTTTTCCAGAAAATCAATTAAAAGTCAATATTAACACATGAGCGTACAGTAATGATACGTGAAGCATTGGAGTGCATCAGGAAACCGCCTTCATTAGCATTGCGTTTGCTGCGACTAAATGAGAACATGAAGAAACAAGCAGCTGTACATGAAGTGATACTGAGCTAAACATGATCTATAAATGCAGCCCTGGACTGCTGTTGCCAAGTTAATGGAGTGATTAACTGAATAAGCCTTCATCAGGGGTTGAGGATGGTATCCACTCACGTCAGAACACATCAGACATTTTGACCTTGTTTTTGGTTGCTTTCCGAGAGCGTTTAAGTCTGACAGATGTGGGCTGACTCGATCCTCAAACTGAAGAGTTCTTAAGGGAAGCTGGGGAAGAGTTTCAGTTTTATATTAGAGACTGATTGTGTTAGCGGCTATTTATTTTCCATGGTTTAAGTGGGTGAATTGCTAAGTGCTCTTGGGGGAACAGCTGCATCTAATTTGTGGATCCTTCCCAGGTGACGTTCGATCTTGCCGTAATTAAGAGCTCAGAGGTTGGGTATTGAGCGTCATTTTCAATGGCTGTTCTGAACTGGATGAGAGCAGGAGCTGGTGACCATTAAACTGATGCAGAGGGAGATCGCATGCATCTTTTGCCAAGGTTCAAGATTCAGCTCAAGACTGAATCTCTTGTAACTATATTAACTCTCAGTTTGATAGGACACTTGTGTCAGTCCTTTAAATTTATACTTCTTTCTCCTTCTGGCTTTTTCCAGCTGGCACTCATGGACATGTTTCCCCCTCTTTACCTCCCATGGTCCATCTTTTCTTCCTCACTCTCTCTAAACCACATGAGTCTTGAGTCCCTCAGTGGTCCAGGACCGGGCTGAGAGCTTGTTCTCCTCTTAATCAAAGCAACAGATGCGATTAGTCTGGAGCGGGTGGCACAGGCTGCTCTACCCCTGGGTAATCAATTTGCAATGGCAGATGCTCACAGGGGAAGAAAGTCGCCTGCTGCCCAACAGCTGTTCGCCAGTAAGTATCAAGGATCCCTGTATTCACCCCCCCCCAAGTCTTCGTTAAGCTGGGGTCAACAGCCTGTTCTTCTTTGTAGTTGAACATAAATAGTAGAAATGTCTGAGTAATTTGATTAATCAACAGTCATGCTGTAAAAAAAAAAATCTGGTTAAAAAACGGCAGGTGTGGTTGTTTACCACAGCTTGAAGTTTACTGTTAAAAAAAAACGTAGCAACATTTAAATACCGTAATTTATTGGACTCATGTAATGTTAATATACCAACCTATTGAAGTGCTGAAATCTGTTCTGTTACAATGTCGAGAAAGTCACGTGATGAACCAAAGCCCATCACAGACAGCTTGTAAATATAATGTGTATATATGACATATAGAAGGTGCACAACGTCATTCGCACAAACACTAAACACCATCATGGTGACACACGAAACTGAAATAGTGCAATAAACATCAATTTAACAACATTAGATGTAACATGCAATGGTAATGTACAAAACTGATAAGAAAAAACCTCTCTAATTCATGGAATATCAGTTTACGGTTATTTACTGTAAATTATACATTCTTTTTGTACTTCTAAAAGCGGTATGCTACTGTAAAATTACATGTAATGACCATTACAGTTTTTCATTTGATAAATTATGGGAACTTACCTTCACCCATTTAACAGCTTTTTACTGTACCAATGTTACAGTCTTTTACCTTTAACCCTCTGGGGCCCGAGGTGATTTTGGGGCCCTTGAGATGTTTGGACATGCTCTGATATTTGTGCTTTTTTTCAGCTACTTAGAACATA
>JAUCMS010000062.1:18463573-18480494 GCA_032357445.1 Enteromius radiatus | reverse complement strand
GTATATTTTGAATAAACAGAATTAATACAAACATTATGACTGAATATATTGATGATGTTTGCTGAATACATTGATTATAAAAACTACATTACTGAATACATCAATTATAAAAACTACATTGATTATAATGAATACATTGTGATTATGATTGCTAAATATATTGATTAAACAGATTTAACAAAAGTACAACTCAACATTTATATACAAAATATATTTAGATATTATATCAAATATAAGAAAATAAATGTATAAATGCATTTACATGTAAATACTTTCAAAATATATACTGTACATGCGTGTTTTAATATAAACAGAATAAATAAACACAGCATGAACACATAAATCATGTACAGAAAAACTTTTATTTTGTAAGCGATTAATCGTTTGACAGCTCTAATTTATACATAAAATACAGTGCAATCAGTTTGGTACATACTTTGTGCTTATTGTAGTAATTACAGTAACTACTGTATGTACTAACCTTAAACCCCTAAACCTAGCCCTACCCCATGAAGTTATTTGAAACTACCAGTGCTTTCTTGAGTAAGTACAGGGTGATGTAATATTGTAAAATAAAGTGCACACAATTATATTATTTAAATCAGTAGCTACTTTTTATGCAGGTCTTAATTTTATATTAATTTTCTATGTGAATATGTATTGTTATTTTTTAATAAGGTCTATATCTGAGTGATCCCACAACGCCAAAAAAACTGAAGGATATATGTCTCTGATGCTTTGGGGGGGAAAAAATGCGCAAAGTGTCTCAAATGAACTATGAAAAATGTTCTTCCACTGAAGAAGGTCAAACGTGGCAATATGAGGGAATGATGGGAGATTTGTGTCTGATCATTTAGCAGTGATAGGGAGGGATGAACGCCGTAATGGAGTTTTCCCTTAAAATGATTTCTCTGAGGGAGAACAGCAGTTTCCACTCACATCAAGTCCCAGACCTGTTAAATGTTCAGTAATCACTTTTTGCCCTGTTTTAGCTCCTTCCCTCCTTTCATTCCCATCGCATTTCTGCAGTCCTTACCTCTCTCCTCTGTGCATTGAGGCCTTTTATTAGTCCATTTCAGATCCTGGCAGAGAGGTGGAAGACCAATAAGGGGGAGTCACGCTGATCCCAGAGTACAAACAATGGGATTTCTCTCCTCTCATCTCACATCATGCCAGAAGGCAAGGAAATGAATGTTTGTCCTTCGTAGAGCGGGTCACTTCCTTCAGGTGAGCACCTCTTTATTACGATGCCGCTGTGTCCACAGGAGGCTAAAACTGAATCTTAAGTAGCATAAATAGTTATACTGGTTATGTCAGGGCAGAGATGTGGTTGACATTTTGAGCCGTGGTGCTCGTGCAACTTTTAATCTGGCCTATTTTACTAAAAGGGGCCGTCCCATCTAACAGAAATATGTTATAAGAACATTCTGCTGACTGTTGTTATTTCTAAATGTCCCGGTATTACTAAAAGGTAATGATGTTTCAAGCATAGATTTGCTGAACCCCTTTGCTTCTGCATTCAGTTTCATCCCCCTAAATTACAAAAACACTTTACGACCCCTAGGCCAGACACTGCTGCTTGTAAACTTTGTGAAGTGGAACTATAAGTCTGTGTATTACAGTAGAGCATCAGCAGCTGTGTTTGGCCTTGCGAGAGAAATCAATGGCTATAAGGATCAGCTATGCATGTGTTAAATTTTAATGCGGGTGAGCGAAATAAAAAACACATGCAGTGCATTCATTAACTGAAGTGTGGGAGTGCAAACTGATGGGAGTCAATAAGAGTGTGTTGGACCCCGCTGCAGGTTTTCGGCTGAGAAAAAAAGTTTGTTTTTTTGCACTGATCGTGCTTTCTTTTGTTCTGGCATGCCATTGCATTTCAGTGAGATAGTTGCCCAAACCAATTGTGAATTGGTTTTGGACAAAGCCATTTAACCAATTCACTAAAAGGAACCAACTCAAAAGAATGATTCATTGGCGTCTCTGAAAAATGAAATACACACGCGTACTGAACTATTCACTACAAAACTGTTTCTCAGGTCAGTTTTCGTGTACACAGAGTGGCAGATGCTGCTGTAGGTGTTTGTCTTTCAAGTGCCGTTTATTAAATGTATTACACTTGAATAATTCAAAGGTCTTAAATTAAGCAAAACTGAAACAACAGCTCTGGGTTATTAATGATTGAGCATTTCAACAATCTGGCCTCGTTTTCTCTCAGCTGTAATAATTAGTGGAAGCCGTAATGCGTGAAACGTGTATGAATGGCGGTTTGTTACTCGCGTTATCATTGACTGCTTAAATGTGTTGTACACGGTCAGTGATCACAAGGGATTTGTTGAAATGAGATAAATCCTTAAATAATTGCATTCAAACAAAAACTTACTGAAGCTTTGCGGTGCATTATCATGCTCCCGTAAAATATAATATAATAAATCATATTTTTTTTCACTGTGAAGTGAAGTAAGGGGGGAAATTTAAATGGTTGTGTTACTGCTTTGAACCAGTTTTCAAATAGAACAACTTTTGGAAATGAAAAACTTTCCATTCCAGAGGTTTCATATTTTTAAATAGTTTTTAATAAAAAGATTTCTCCAGGAATATTGATTTCCTTTTTGTTATCCTTTGTAATATCCCTTAAAAGCATTAATTCATCCCAAAATGTGCTCTTCCCATTCACCAAAGCTCACTTGCATCCAGAATTCAAATTCTGCATCATATTTGGTTACTTTTCTGTACATGAAAGAAGCAGTTTTTTCCGTCAGTGAAGGCAATGTTGTTTGGTGTTCAAACAATGCTCCTATAATCCATAATGACGTCATCCTCCAAGAAGTAACATCTTTTTCTTTTTATTTTAAGTTACAGAGTTCAAAAGGTACCGCGTGACAGGAATAACCCTAATGAAAAACACAACAGGACAAAACAAATGTTGTTTGAATGAACAACTAATTAGGAAACAGAAGCGATAGAAACTCTGTGCCGACCTTGGAAACAATTAATGAGAGATCTTGGTAATGATCACAGCGGGTTGTGTGTGTGTGTGTGTGTGTGTGTGTAACTTGGAAGAAAGAGAACAGAAAGCTGAAGGGAGGAGGGTTTCTGTCATTAGTTGTCCACAGCCCACCCCAGTCCATCAGTAGATACACATGTCCACCCACATGTATATATGTATGTGTCCACGGTCTGCCACACTGCAGGGATTAAACCCGAAGCAGCTGGACATCAGCCTGGCGTTAGGCTCCATCACATGACTTGAAACAGTTGGTGGCCTTGGCGTTGGGCATCAGTGCCACATAAGGACATTAGCGTTTCCTGTAACACTCTGCTAATGGTTTCCAAGAACCCACCCTACGATGCATTCGACTCCGAGAGGGTGGACTTCAGAGATGATAACGGCGGACAGTAATTAGATTCCATGCTTATGCTATGCAAATGGAAATCAATCAATGCTGACATCAGCGGGAATCTTCAGAAGAAGCTTTATGTCGACTTTAACTGGAGTAGACGCCATGTTTCATTTGTCATGGATAAAAACAAGGCTGCGAGGGATAGAGCTACAATCTTTGTAATATGTCGTACTGTTGTGTATCCCAATGTCATCAGTGAAACCGTGACAAATTTGGAGATTTAGAAGATTGCAAACCTTTAAAAAGAAGAATCTGTCAATTGTTTCCAACACTGATGTGCCAAGTTTCAATGTCCACATGCTCAAATGATTTCAATCACAGTTTGTTATCGTTTATGGCAATTTTATTTATGTGCTTTTTGAACAGCCCTGGTCACTACCTATATGCTTTCATTGTATATAATGAGTAGGGTGAACCTTCGTCTAAATATCTCAGTTTGTGTTCCACAGAAAGTCAAACCAGTTCTTTTATATAATATGTATGCTCTGACTACTTGCCTATAAATTTCCCCTCTATAGTCCGTATAACTAGCCCGCATAGAGGTGTAGTGATGATTCAGTGGCTAAAGGTCTGGGCTGATAAGCCGACAGTTCAAACCCTGGAAGACATGATATAAATTAGTACCAGTGTGTTGCCAAGAAATGTTCATGCTCTATTTGCATGAGAAATGAAGAGGACATTTTTGGATATATTAAGCTCCTTTGCTCTGACCTCACTGACTTCACTGATTTATTGTGAAGTAGGCAAGTCAATTGATTAAATAATGTAATCAATTTAATTACACCATATGCAGAATAATTAATCAAATTCATCTCAGATAATCGCATATGATTATTTGCAAAAAAAAAAATAAAATAAAATTCCCTCCCCAAATTAAATTCAAAGAAAATTCATTATAATGGCATAGAAATTGAACAATATCCACTATTCTACTTTTTAAAAACTTAAATGATTTAAGGGTTGCTTCATCCCAAAAGGAAAATGTAGTCATTAATCACTTACCCTCCCATCTCTCCAACAAGGCGCTACGGTGACATCATGGTGCCGAAATCATTGAATAAAGTCATTATTTTCTTTCTGTACAAAAAGTATTCTCCCATTATTTGCTTCATAATGTTACGGTTGCACCACTGATGGCAGATGGAGTGTTCTGATCTTTCATACTTTTTTTGTTTGTTTTTATTTCAGCTATATATTTTCATATATTTAAATATTATGATTGCATCAAATGAAAGCATCACATTGGCAGCTTGCTTGTGAATATATGAGTACACATACTTTCCATTAGCATGCAGTTCTAATCTTTGTTTTCTTAATTTTGTGTTGTCTGTTGGACTTGTCCTAGCTCTCTCTAGCCTCAAGCCGTTTCTCTATCTTTCCTCGCACACTCCTCCTGTACTGATAGGATCCGGAGAGCTATTCTCAAGGTGACTCTTAACATCTGGGAAAATTTATGGAGTGTGAGGTAATTTATTCAGGGCGAGGATGTGCAGGGAATGCTGTTTCATAGCTGCTCTGTGTATGAAGAATATCAATTACTGTGTGTGTGTGTAGCTCCTGGCATATAAGAGTGTCATAAAATTAACACGTGATGAGATGACAGAAGATCACTAGTGCACCTCTCAGATTCAATGCATCAGAACGAGTTCAAGTGATTAAATGGAAGAACTGTTGGTTAAGCGACAATGTGTCGCTTCATTGGATGGCAGTTTGCCCAGTCATAGACGCAAAGATTTGTTCCTAAAGAAGTATAATGCTAATAAATAGATGGTACTGTATGACTCACAGTTGTATAACACGCTATGATACTAGCCTTGACTGGAAAAAAATCTAGAACTTGTACCAAGCCGTGTCTAGTAGTGTTCTAATTCCATATTTTTAGATTCCAAGAGACATTTAAGTCATCTAAGACCTTGTTTTAATCACGTTGTGATTCAGTGCTTTTGTACTTTTGCGTTTCCGTGAGAAACTTTGTATTCACTTGCAAAACTTCTGTGATGGAGATAATGTGATGTGGGAGCTAAAACAATATTTCATGCTTTTGCACGAGAACACAAAGTTTCTATGGGAAGCAGTACTTTTATGAGAGATCCCCTCCCACCCCATCATCATGTTTCCTTGGGTTCCATTGAGACGTCAGAGTAATGAACACAGATTTGACTCTTGAATCCCAACACTGAGAAATTATTACATTCAATTATAACATTGCAATGACTAAAATTACTGAATATAAAATTATGCCCTTACAAAAAACTTTAACACTGCTCAGAACTTATCTAATGCGTAGCAACATGCTGGCATTGTTCTGACCTTTTTGCATGCACCATTCAGATTTTCCCCACAAAATGTATGAATCTAGTTATCATGCTGTAATCTGTCGAGCCATTTTATCCATTATCCGAACAGCTCATCCCTAACCACCCATGAGAGATGTGAGAGTCCATTTGAGTGACCAGCAGAGAGGGACCTCCCAATGGGAGCCAGACCCATCTGCACACCCGTAAAGTAATGGATGATGAAGATCAGATGCCATCATGGTCTGCAATCTGCCGCTGCCCCGCTCGCTGCATCGACACCAGCTTTACTGCCCATGTGCCATCTGATGAGCTCTCCAAGATGTCATGGCATCTGCCCACAAAATCGAGGCTCATGCCAATGCACACGGAAAGGGCAGTACTTATAGTTTGCAGCCGGGGTCTGTTGGAACCTGGGTGGGCGCCAAGCAGATTGTTGATGAGGTCTTTACTATCTGCATTAATGCGATAGTGTCTGGCTCGGTCTGCTTGTGTTATATCATATACAGAATTGATGTTTAAAAAACATATAAGTAAAATACCAAACCGCAAAGGAAGAAAAAATAAAGAGAAGAGAGTTTGGTTTGTTTCTTCAGTTATGCAGAAGATATGCATCAAGAAATCAACCAGAAGTAATTCATTTTCAATGAAAGTTTCTGATTTGGAGCAACATAAGGGTGTATGTATTTCATGCAAATGAGATATGATGTGAACCAATGGCAGTGAAGACACCGAAGCTCATACTGAGTATCTAGTTTGTAAGATGATAATGAAAAAAAAAATATTTTTACTAACGTTTCGAGATTGAAGAAACAAACATACCATTTAAAACTCCAAAGTTAAAATACTTTCTTCACTAGTTTCACAAGTTTAAAGCTGGCTTCACGCCATGTCATAATTCCGAGATGACAACACGTGACATTCTAGTCTTAATTAGGTGTTTCTATAGCAACACTATCAACGGCAAAGCTCTCATGTGCTCCTGAACCCGTACGTTTTCAGTTACGACTTGGACCACTTTTGCGCTACCTTTGAGTCCAACAGCATGGAAAGCTATGAGGCGACATGTTGTCATCTTGGAATTACCATAATTAGACACCTAAATTCTGTTTGTTTTGGCTCAACCAATGGTGCAAGTAGGGGGTGGGACTACTGTTTGTTTTTTAAATGATCAATTTTTCTCAGCATTGATCTTTAAAACTGCAGTTTTCTTTAATACCTGGAACCCCCAGTGGTCTTCCTGTTTCACTTTAAATTCAGCATTCATTGATCACAGCCTTAATGACATTGCATGAGCTGCCATGTCAACAGTCCCACCTTTGTTATTAGATACAATTAAATAAGGCCTCTTGAAACCATTCTTCACCTCAGTGCGGTTATGAAAAATGATAGCTCATATAGGCTTAAAAATTGATGGCCCAAAGAACTGATCTGTCATCAAACTTTGATAAATCTCAGCAGAGAAGGGGTTTCAATATTAATGTCGTTTGTTTCCTTCGGAGGTCAGCGTTAAAACCATAAACTTCTGATCTTCAACCACGCCCACTCTTCCCTGAAACCCCGCCCCTCAGAGGTGCTGCTGTGCAGGACCTGATGAAACAGATCCATCCATCATGTCCCAGTTATCATCACGCCTTTCTCTCCTACTCATGTACATTCATGAGCCCCAAAGTCATCTGACTAGTGTCTGCCAATGTCCAATTATTCATGTTGTGGCTCAGACAAACACCATCATAGATCGGAGTGTGGAGATGAGAGGATAAGCCTCAGATTGTTTCTGCATGCCAACTGCATTCTCTTTTTGAGATGAGACAATAAATCTTGTGATTGGGAAGTTGGCAGATAAAGTTGCTCTGATAACAATGACCGCCGAAATGAATTGCGGACATTCACAGACCAAAACCCTCTTAATGAACAGCTTCTTCTGTCAGCAGCTTCGAATGACACTGTTACATGTGCTATCACTTTCTCCACCAACCCAACTAGTCCTGGTACTGCCGAAAGGAGAGTTCAAGGTTTCATTCTTCATTTAAGAACCTGTTTCTTGTGGTCACTTTTCTATCCTGTTCAATCTCAAAGGTACTAAATGAAGGTGGATGGACACTATAGGTCGATATAATGTCCCTGCTGATTGGCTCACTGCCTAGATGTGCTTCATCCTAAGTTGGCATGATTAAACATACTATTCCCAAGGGTCAATCAGCCTATTCGTCCAACCATCATTATACTGACCTTTGCACTTTACAGGCTGAGTGCTGGAGCCCTTCCAATCCTCTTGGGGCCCTGAGGAATGGCTAAGACCACAATGGTGCTCAACAGGGAAAATTAATGTTAGCAACCCACGTCACATTTTAAAGACATAGGAAGGTGAGGGGGATTAAACCGCTCTCTAGATCATGCAACCTGCATGCTGAGTCAGCATTTGATCCACTCGTTGACTTAACCACATGCTGCTTCAAAACAGGAGGTCAGCAAATGAAAGATCGCTGCTTAATGTGTCCGTGTATGCCTTTTTAATGCAGTCCATGCATTCCCTGCAATGATATATAAGAGTCCTGCAGTAGAATCTGCAGATGTAATGGTTTTTCCATTTGGCGTGTATGAATAGTAATGTATTCACTATGTAGAGCGAATGAAGATTGAAACTGTATTCATGAAACATTCTTCATCCTAGTCATATATAACCTTGGCATACATTTATGGGGCTACTGTATATATGCATGCAATGTTTTGTAGACATTGGTTGTCTAGACTGCGTATTTCCATGGGAGCAAGGAAATTAAAGGAGAGTGTCTATAACATTGCTTACAAGTACAAAATGCATGTGATTTTAGACAGTTGTGCATTTCGAAGGCTAGTTCTTATTTTATAAAAGATTCATTCTTGGGGAGGATCTGTAAAAGCATGCCACGTTTTTCATCACTGAGGATATTCTTCTTTGTTTTACTAGAAATTTTCGAATTTTGAAAATCACCATTACTTCACAGTTGATAAGCACCTAATGTTGGTAACACAAGACCTTTTGGGAAACTGTCTGTGCAAGATGTGAGATCTTGCATTCAACTTCAATGCATCAAGAAAAAAAATTAATTAACGGATCGTGAATCGTTTTCACTCCAATTCATTTGTGTTTTGTATAAGACACAGAGACAGGAGTGTTTTTCTTTTGGCCCCAAGGCCATCCCATCATTTATTAAACAGTGAAATTGCTGTGGAACTACAGATGGCAAATCAATTCTTCACCATTATTGAGGTCGGATCTGAATTACATCGGTGGAGTGACAAAATTGGACAATTAATGGCTTTCTCAAACCCCTGGAATTAGAAAATTCTTGGAAGACATTTTTGTGTGGCTATGTTATAAAATTATCCAGTGGTTCTCCAGATTTTAAATGGTTGAATGCCCTGGAATAAATAAATAACCAGATTGATTTTCAATTCAAACCCTTTTGGTTGTAAAGCTGCCTTAAAACATGCTACATCCAATTGTTTGCAGAGAATGAGTGTAACTGGTGTAATGGCATTTTAAAAACAGTTTAAATAACAATCAATAGATTATAGATTAAGAACAGTTCGGGTTTTTTTTTTTTAACTATACTGAAAGAAGTCTCCACAGTAATCACTTGCACATTTCCCCCGTCCCATCCCTGCTGTCTGAGGGTATTATTGCACTGAGATTACCACCTCTAGTCCTCCTTTTTTTTGCTTGACTTAGCAGTTCCCAGCGTTTCTCCCTCACTGTTTGGGGGAAACTGTCTCTGGAGATCTCTCAAAGGCCTTCAAACCTCTGACTCCAGACTAGATACCCTACCCCAGGGCCGTGGGGCATAGGGACTGTGTACGTTCCGTGCCACTAGAACCTGTCTGCGGTCCCTGCGCACGGAAGAGGCCGGTACAGTGTGCAACGACTCCTCGTTTGAGCGCCCGGCCCCCTCGTAGCCTCCAACACCAGTGCTCTGGTACAACACAGGTCTGCTGCCTAACCGGGGAACCAAGGCGGCATTTTCTGGGCAATGGTTAATGCATGGAAACAGGTGGCATGTGTCTTTGGAATGCTCATGGAAGTGAGCAGGTCCTTGCGGAAGAGGACCCAAATATACCGGCAGGTCTGTGTAAGAGTTCAGGTACGTTGAGTAGTGTCCGTGCACTAGTGTGGAAGAGGAGCGGCGAAGGGCCGCCGTGTTCTGTAGAATCGCCTCCCGGTATGAAGGAAGGCGGATGGACTTTGAGTACTTGAACTTCTGCGGCTTGTACGGGTAGGAGCCCATGTGGGCTGGGTCCAGATAGGCCGGCTCCACAGCCATGTTGTAGCGTAGGTTGTTACTAGTGCTGCCGTACATCTTCGAAGGCTTGGGATTGGTCACCACCACTCGAGGGAACAGATCAGGCATGTTGATGCAACTGGAAGAGGATGCAGAGGTGGAGGGCTTCTCATCCAGCTGCCGGATCCTGTCACCACCCCACGTGGCCCTGAGAAAAGAGGCGCGGCGGTTCAGTTTATCTTTCCCAAGAAGAGGAACGTCATCCATCTCCGGTTCTAGATACAGCTTCGTGCAGGAGTTGCAGCTAGAGCCAGGTCTCTGGAAGTGGCTTCTCATGCAGGGCGTGGTATGGGAGTGGTTTTCCACAAGGTGGTTGCTTTTTAGCTCAGCCAGACAAGACTGGGGAACATCATAGTCGTCCCTTCGGCGAGTTTCTGGAGATGCTGCTACGTAGCTGTGGGACCTCTTTTTGCGACCCAGACCTGCCATGTATTGTTTATGGCTTCCCGAAGGTTCCTGGTGTTCCACGAAGATGTCTGGTACCTGAAAGTCCCGGTAAGAGACGTAGCGAGAGGTAGGGTGGTGACAGGACTGGTCCACGTACACGTGGGGTTTCGGGGCTGTGGGAGGTGGTGGGTCTCTTATGGCGATATGGGGACTGCTGAGGCTAGATATGGGTAGCGTTCGTTCGTAGATGTGGTGATGGCTGGTGCGTGCAGGAAGAGTGTAGCGCAGTGAGGTAGGCCGTGTTCCCACGTGAGGCTTCTCCAGCAAGTGCTGAGTGGTGCTATCCATGTTTTGAGGGTACGGTGAGTGGTTGTCCGTAACGCTGGCGATACAGGGCAGGCGGCTATGGCTGAAGTCTGTCCCGATGAGGCAGGTAGGAAGGCTAGGTCTGGCTGCCTCTGGATCACGTCGACTCCAGTTCTCAATGGTCTTTGTGGCATTGTCCAGGGAATTTTCAACTCTCGCAGATGACACAATGTCCTTAGCGGTTTGGAGCATCTTCAGCATGTTGGCCTGAGTGTAACTGGTTGTGACATCTGGGCTCTGCATGTTCCCTTTACGGTCCATGTCCTCCACGCCGTTGAAGCAGCTGTAAATTCCCTGCAGGGAAGAAATAAGGAAAAATTAGGCTGGCATTTCAAAGCACATCCACCTACAAGTTCTATTATTCTCTTTGCCATGGAACAAAGTTCTCAAGTCCCAATATAGTAAAATCACCTAAATCTACCTAAAAACTAATGTAAAGTATTTGCACCAACAATTGCACCAGTAATTGTTAGTAGATTAAACTCTCAAGCACATTCTCTCATCGTCACTGCTGCTGTCATTGATATGACATATTACAACACTATGGACACCCTGGTATGTCCAGAGAGTCACATAGACTATAGATTAACATGTTAGAAGTAGAGCTGCATCATAAAAGGGTGAATTGTTCTGCACTGCATCAGAAGCTGCTTCGTATATGTATTGTATCATTGACTTTGCATCGAGATGAGCATCGCAACAGCCTCAGTTATGGAGATGTGCGTCCCAATACCGTATCTATTGCTTTGCCTTTAAAATGTCTTAAAACACTGGAAAACAAAGTACAGTAATGAATGGCAAAATGTATTTGCTATAATTTTGCTGCAATGACCTAGATGGATTAAAGTCGTACTCACTTTTTCAAAATTCTATTAGTAGTTTTTACGGGTGGTTAATTACCTGGAGAACTGTCAGTGACTGATAAGATTCTCTGTTTATCAGCGTTATAGTTATCTCTGAAAGTGGCTGTAATTAGCCAATAGAAAAGCAGCTGCCTATGCATTTGTAATATTCCACCTTTAAATGAGGTCTTCAAGTTTGTTAAGCTTAAGAATGTACTTAAGAGACTTTGACAGCTATGCCCATAACCCTAAGACCCTAATTTAATTTTAACAGCTTTTCCCTTTACTTTTTGTGCTCCTTAACTGCCTGGAGTTCCCCTGAACATCAATTCCAAAACATTTGTGTTTCTAAAGTCTCTGCTAAGGTACGCTTAAAAACTGCTTTGTACAATTCTCATTTGCACTGTGTTCTTGTTGATGTATTTTGCTACATGCATGTTCTTACAAGTTGCTTTGGTAGAATAAATAAATTAAATAAAAAGACAATTTGTTAACACCGACATAAAATTTACCCTGCTAATAGCCAGCAAGAAGTCCAAGCGCTCAGATTTGCGGACAGAATGCCGCAGCTTCCAGTACAGTAGATGTTCCCAGGCAAAGACCAGCAGACTGAGACCCATGGCCACTAGAAGCATGTAAAACACTCCGGCCATGTTGTCAATGTCGAGCTTAGAGCTCATCACCTCTTTCTTCTCGTTACGACAGATACCAGTGAGCCACACCGTCTGGAGCTTCTGAGTGTCACCTGTAATACATAATGCATTTCCGTCAGAGTTACAGAACCAGAGCTCCTCCAGCAAAAGTAAGTTTCTGAAGTTACCATCAGCAAGGAACTGGAGGAGAGCGAGGTCTATGGGGCGCTTCCAGCGAGATTCTTTCTGAAGGGCGATACCGTAGCCTGTTGTTGCAAATACCTTCCCACTACCGATTGTCACCAATTTACACCCTTCATCTTTACCAGCCATGTAGTTAAGCACAGCTGCATCGTATATGAAGGCGTCCAGCTTCCTGTAAGCAGTAAAGAAACGATACATGTTAGGAGAGAAGATAATACACCGCGGACAGATTTGTTGCAAAGATTCAAGAGACAATTACAGTAAACACACCCAGTTTTGAGGCTGTTGAGCGCATCCTCCACACCTTTCTGGTTGTACTTAACCATGTGGGAATGCATTTCGGGATAATTGCTCCTTATGTTTCGTTCTGTGCTGCCATTGGGCACTGTCCCAAACCGGAATGGAGGATATTGGTCTTGTGGTTTCTGGAACTGAAAGGTAGCGTTTCAACAAGTTAGCATGTTTAAATTTAACTGTGCGCTAAAAGAAATGGGTAAAAATAGATCCCTGGATGAGTAACTTGGTTGAGGATTAATGCATTTTAATAGATTCCAGGACCCTTAGATATGCCAGTAATGGCTTTTGGCTGGGAATGCTATGCTGCTGGAAAGTGTGATTGATTTTTCTTTAAGCTGGATTTCTGCATGGGAATTTATTCTAGGTTCAGACTTCGTCTTCGCCTTCATCCAAGGATTCTCACGATTCTGTATCTGCAAATGCCACATTAAATACAATCTAATTACAAGTGAGAATATGACTGAAATTAATCCTCAGGAAGGGAAAAAAATGGCTACAGTGATAAGTCGAACCAAAGCCACTGGGGTCATCAATGGCTCTTTTTTGTCTCGAGCCCCAAGTGCTTCTCAGTCAATTAATTCTCAGCTCTGTTTAAATTCTAACATTTGAACCTCAGATTGTCCTCACAAAGATGACAAATTCTCTCAGCCGCCCGACCAAACATCCAAGGATTTTCAATATTACTTTTCCCTTGCTACATTTCTCCTCATTTGGTTTTTTACATGATTCTGGCCATGTTCATTAAGTGCTGTTAATGTAATATCAAATAAATGTAATACAGCCACTGAGACAGCGCTTCAGAACTCAAGCCGTGAATAATTGTGCTGTAATGTAGGTAACCTTGCTGGTGTGAATGAAGGAGAAAAGTCTCTATGGAGCGAGTGGACGTGATTGTATTTCGACTGAGCGCATGTGACAGACTCCAGTGCCAGCGAATGCCTCAATTTAAGTGTGTTTTCTGCCGTCTGACAGCATGAACATTCTTTCATCTGTCTCAAAATTAAATACGGTTGTTCAGGTTGTTTCCTTCAAGGAGAAGGAAAGGATGTGACATGTGGCCAGGTTTGGTTTCCCATACTAGGAATTTGTGCTCTGCATTTTAACCCATCCAAGTGCGCACACTCACACACACCCGGAGCAGTGGGCAGCCATTGCTGCGGCGCCTGGGGAGCAGTGCCTTGCTCAAGGGTCTCACCTCAGTCGAATTGAAGGTGGAGAGACTCCCCCCTCCACCCACAATCCCTGCCGGACCTGGGACTCGAACCCGCCACCTTTGGGTTACAAGTCCAACTCCCTATCCATTAGGCCAAGACTGCCCCAAAAAATGAATTAAAAAAATGTTGCTACAAATGCAAGTGCACACAAGTTTACAGAGTCTGAAGCAACAGTTAGACTTCTGTGATATTCTTGCCCTCTGGCTATTTTGCCCTTCAGGCGTTTCGTTCTTTAATGCCTCCCAGGCACACTCCTGAATTCAAATGCATACAAAACCATCTTGCTGTCAGCGTCTAATTCCCTGGTAGTCAACCCGTGTGGCTCTTTAATGACAGTCTTGTGGCTTGTAGTCTCACTTTGTCTTCAAAATTGCTCTTTAACAGTTTCCATCTGAGGCTCGTCAGCTGTAACAGCGTTCAGTATCATTGTAAATCACTTCTCCTTGATGTGTCCCTACACAACTGATTAAAACACTGTCACAGAGTTATCTAAATAGGATAAATAGTTAACTGGGCAGCTTATGCTAACATGCAGTTGATTAGTAGACACATTTCAAAATGAAGCAACAGCAAAATCCTTACAACTAAACACAATCTTTGATAACTGAAACAATACCTAGTTTACAGATTAACACCACCAGCATATAAAAATATATTAAAAAATGAAACTTTGGCATCATACTCAAAGTACTTTATCTTGTTGCAAGCATTTAAAACTTCAAATTGTCCATAAACGTCTTATTAAAATGACACAAATTTGTGATTAGTACTTTTAATGGCAGTATTTCATCATGAAAGTCTACGTATCCATATATATTATCAGCATATGTTCCTCTTGCAGTTCCACAGAGTGACGACTTTAATTAAAACTCATGCCCTAGATTGGTCATTTGGCTGAGAGAGATGCTGGGAGCTCTTACCTTCTTGTCACTCAGTCCAGAAACGGTGTCGATGTACTGCTCCTGGATCATGAAGGCTGCCAGGTTGGCCGTGTAGCTGGCCAGGAAGATCACGGCAAAGAAAGCCCACACCAGCACCATGATCTTACTGGTGGTGCCTTTGGGGTTTTCAATGGGCACTGAGTTGTTGAAGACGATCCCCCACAGCAGCCAGACCGACTTCCCAATGGTGAACGTTGGACCACCTGGATCTGAAATCGAGAATATTAAAGTTATTCAGAATTTTGTGCCATTACTCTTGGTTGTATTTTTTATATAAAGTAAATTCTCCTGAGATGTTTCTTCTGTCAAAAATGCCTTAGTAATCTCATTTGTCTCCTCTCGAGACTCAAAATGAACTTGTTGATAAACTATATGATGTCTAACTCTCAGCTCTTGCTGTATGTCAGTTATCTTATTTGTCTATTTTTACTTCTCCAAAATAATTTTCTGAAAAACAAAATGAGTTAAACTAATACACAATGAATTTACCTGGGCTACGAGAACATAGCCTCTGAGCCTGATTTCATGAATGATCTTTTCTTCTAGCTTACGTTCTGTCAAAGCTGTCATGTACTGTATGATGAAGTTTTAGGTCGCCTCTCTTACTGACATCTGTCACAGTTCCCGAAGAGTTAACAGAGGCGGTGAACACTGACCTTTGGCACTGACCAGGCTGCGGTTGTAGCCCACAGGACTGCAGTATTCAAACACGAACACAGTCACCGCCACGACTGTAAGACACATGACAAACATCATCACCCACACCGCCGGGCTGTAGGGCTCTGGAAGAGAGAGAGAGACAAACACAGATGAAGCAAATGACGTTATTCCCGAATGACACGCTTCTTATTCTAGTAGGACTGCAAAACCTTTTTAAATTTGTATACATGCAAAATGAGGTGCAAATTAAAGTCAACATGATTCATACGCCATTAAACAAGAGAAACACTGCTTTTTCTTTCTCACACACACACACACACACGAGTAAGAGTGCACTGTAAATATTTATAACTACATCTTGTTTTATGAAATGACAGTATGTGATTGTATTTTATTATGAATTCTGGGTTGTGGGAAAGTTTATTGTTTGCAATATTATGGAAAAATGTGCAAAGGATTTATGGGACGGCTAACCGACCACATCAGTGAAAATGAAATGGTGTCAGCATAGGATTTAAGATTCACAAAACAACACTGCTGTAGTCTGTTGAAAAACATAACAAACCAAAAATGTGTTGCTGATGAACTATATAAATATATGACATTAGCAGTGTTAGTGTTACCTTGGAAAGGAAAAGTTGAAATACTAAAATGACTAAATCTAATATAAAAATTAAAATGAAATAATTGTAAAATGCTAAGTAAAAAACTAATACAAATTTGAAAAACAAAGCGAAAAAATGACTAGAATTAACACTGTAATTAAAATAAAAAGTGAAAATATAAAAATGCCTAAATATGAATGCGTAAATAAAATGTATTAAATTTATTTATTAAAATGTATTCTCATTTTTAGTCACATTGTTATTTCCGTTTAATTTGTTAGGCAGATTAAAAACCCTTTCAATGTCACAGTTCATTCCAGCCCATGCATACAGAGTACTACTTTCTCCACTTTTATATCTGCTTTATGCTTTAGCTGTTAAAAAAAACAAACATGACCAATTGTGCCGTTTTTAGTTTAATGCAATGTTTCTGAATGCTGTAAAAATGTTCATTTTAAAGTAGTATTTCTTACCCAGGAAGGCTGACGGAGATACAGTTCCATTGCTTCTGGCCACCATCACACTGATGCCAGTCTCCACAAACGGCACAGAGAAGTCAATGATCTCAGAGCGCTCCTCATTTATGGTCAGAGAACCAATGGCCATGTCCGCTCGCTTATAGAACACCTGAGAAGAAAGATTATATATATATATATATATATATACACACACATACAGTGCAGTGTAAAAAAATGAGCTTTAGGTCCCTTTCGTACGGTCTCTCCGACGTCACGTCGGGAGCCGACGAATAGG
>JAUCMS010000062.1:18392380-18426997 GCA_032357445.1 Enteromius radiatus | reverse complement strand
AATTGGACCTTTTTTCAGTCGTCTTTTGCAAACACTTGATTTCTATAAGAAGTAGGAAACGATGGTGTTTGAGACTCCATGAGTGTCCATGAACTGAACTGTTATTATTCAACCATGCCAAGGTACATTCAGTTTTCCATTCTATGGCACCTTTAAGAACGTCACATTTCACAACAACCAATAAAAACTGTTCATAATAATATAATATGTGTGATATTATTGTCAAATAACCACTCCACTTCCTCAGTGCCATTAATGAAATGTATATGTTATTCATACAGTATTTATTAATTAATAAATATACAGAAAATAAGCATATAATAATAATTATAACAATATGGTGCTTATTTATAATGCTTTGAATAGTTTATATAAAAATGCAATATAATGTAACTTTATAAAGTTGAACTTTTTTATTTAAAATTATTTGCAGAACACAAATATAAGTTATATTATTTTAACTTTTTTATATACTTCACTGTTATGCAAAACAGTATTTTGATTTATTTAAGTTTATTCAGTGTTTATAAATAAATAAATAATAGCATGGTGCTTTATAACAATGTTTTTTTATAATAATATGTTGCTTTATAATGTTGCAAACATCACTATCATTACGGTGATGCAAAAAAAATTTAAATGATTTACTAAATAAATACATTTAAGTACTTTTTTGTATTTTTTGAGTAAATAAATAAATTGATTTATTTTTATGTATTTTTTGAGAAAGCAATTACTAATTTAAATCTTAGAAATCCTACAAATGCTATCTTCTTCTTCTTTGTACAGTAATCATAAATATATATTTCCTTTAATTTTGAGGTAAAATATTTGTGGAAAAGTCAAATCTCAAAATGTTTAAAATCCATCTGCATCCCAAATAATTTGCTGTTTGGTGCTAAAATGCAATGCCTGCCACATCATAATACAATTTTTGTCCTCTATCGAAGCTTAATATCCAGAGCTATAAACCAGCAATCTGTATAGGTCATTTTTCCTGGAAAATGTAAATACTGTTCATTTCATTTCATTTCATAAATACTCTTCTGTTCATTTGAGTCAACCCAACTATTCCCGCAGAAGTAACTGCTCAAATAATAACACAAATTTGGGGGGGGGGGCTACCTATTTGTCCAACCACTGGCACACGGGTGAAACTATCCATAAACAAACGTCATTATTTTTCCAATTCCCAGAAGTAGAGGAATAAAACACTTCACGTTTAAGAGCTGTAATCCAGTCCACCGATCTACAAGTCTATAATTTATACTTCATTCCACACTATTTTATTCTCTCACTCCCTGTGTGCGTTTAATATGTGTCACTGTCCTTGCCTGTCCCGAGCTGTATCAGTAGAAAGTTTGTGTGTCTGCTCAGATTAGTGACCTCTCTGATTTGGCTCATGTAAGTCAGCGCTGCCTCTGAGAACATAGACCAGATTAGATCAAAGTAACGCTTGCAGATCCAGCCTGGCATGAAGCGCTCCCGCCGTCTCCCTCGCATATTCTGCTCCTTATCCGCCAGCACTCTTATTTTGGACACGTCTTTTGTTCGTACAATGTCTTGAGCAAAAAATACATGGAGATTAAGTGTGCGTTCTGCAGATCTCATCAAATCTCTAGCAGCAGGAACTTAATACAGTGCTTCAAACCTCAAAGACGTGTTCAACACCCTCTAGTGGAGGAAAGAGAGAAGAAAAGCTGCAGTCACAAAGCTCTTATTGATTGCTATTGATACCGTACCTCAGTTTTAACAAGAGCACTACAATATCCCTATATGAGCTCAACCCGTTTCTGAAGCTTTCAGATATTGTTGTGCCTGGTAACCTCAAGGTCACTGTCTCTGCCGGTTAATCATTTAAAAACAATCCCATTAAAAATTCCCACTAAAGTCCTCACACATTAGGACTAGATGTTTTTTTAAAAAGTATAGCTCTTTGTAAAGTACTTCCATCCATCCCTGAGTTCATTTTCCTATTCATTCGCAGCTTTCCGAGTCTTTGATACGTCAAAGTGAATTACGTTCTCACTCCAGTCCCATCACACTCAGGCTCTGGCAAATTCCTCGTAATGGTACAGTGACATTTAAAGATGCAATCTTTCCCATAACCCACTACTAAAAATGGCACACATCCAGGAGTTGATTGTAATATCAAGCGAAGAAAAAAAAAAGGGAAATACTAGGCCAGTGTACTAAGTGCTGAAAAAACTTCACCTCCTGTGCTTGGCCTAACAGATGAAATCAAATTTAATATTGCACAAGAATTACAGCATACCGGCAAAATTGCATGCAAGAGCCAAAAGACTCTTTAACATACTGTGTAGCTTTACATATAATCACTATATATTAGAGATCATTGTAATTAAAAAAGCATAATATAACATAATAGGTGACAATTATTTTATAATGTCAAATAACCATAAAATAACAATAAAGTGCTAAAAAAAAAGTTTATATTCAAAAAGATTAATGATAAAAATAAGGTGTTTTATAATTTTATGCTTATTTAAAATGCTTTGAATAATGTAAATATAAATTACATTATTTTCAGGACAAAAAAAAACACTTGACTTCCTAATTGACATTACTATGTTGCAAAAATGTTTATATTGCTTCAATGATTTATACATTATTCATAAATAAATAAAAATATGCATGTGGTAGTAGCAGTAGAAATATGGTGCTTTAACATGTTATTTAACACGTTATTCAAGCTTATTTAACCACTAAACGTATAAATAAATAAATAAATAAATAAAATAAACGAAGATAAAAAATGTAAGCCATTTTTGTGGAAAAAAAGAAATGTATATACATCATGTTTTTTGATACATGTTTAAAATTATTAATAAATTATAAATTAATAAAAAAATATTATGTGTAAGTTAAATGTACATGTTTTCAAATAAATAGAAAATATAATAAGCATTATTATTATTATTAAATCATTTTTAAATAAGTTTAAAGGAATAGTTCATCCAAAAATAAAAATTCTGTCATCATTTACTCATCCTCAACTAGTTCCTGTATGAATTTCTTTGTTCTGCTGAACACAAAGGAAGATATTTGAGGAAAAAAAGTGTGTAACCAGGCTGTTTTGGGTCACCATTGACTTCCACAGTAGGAAAAATAATACTATGGGAGTCAGGGGTGACCAAAAACAGCCTGGTTACAAACTTTCTTCAAAATATCTTTCTTTGTGTTCAGCAGAACAAAAGAAATTCATACAGATTTGGAACAACAGAAGGGTGTCTAAATGATGACAGAATTGACATTTTTGGGTGAACTATTCCTTTAAATATGGTAAAAATACCATATAATAATAATCATCACTTTTATTGTTGTTGTTATTATATGGTATTTTACCATATTTAAACATATTTAAAATTATTTCAATAAGGTAAAACAATGCAGCTTGAATAGCAAACTGATCTTATAAAATCCCAATGAACGTGTTGGAAATGTGAAAGGATCATTTCAAATTAGACGCACATTCACTGATCGCATTTTTGAACAAACAGTCGAGTCAATAAACAGGCGCCGTTATTGTCACATCAGATCAAGGTCAGTGCTCCATTTTAATCTGAATCTTCTTGACTGTGGCGCTGACGAATGTTTAAACTGCAGCATTCATTCAGCCTGCCATCAGATTTCACCTCTTAGCTATCGTAACTCAACATCCAGCTGTCTGTCATCGGCCCTGACAAGCTCCAGGTTCATATTTACTCGTGTTGTCTTGATTAAATGATGCCTGTCATTATGGCCTCGTGATAAACATCTGTAACAAGCTGTCACATTAATGCGCAGATATACTTTCTCTCAGTTCTGCCCGCAGCCGTTCATCATGATTCTCACGCTCCACGCAGTGCTTCCAGGTTACAGGCATCTGACTGTACTGTACTCGATCATACAAACACCAGCATAACACGCTTGACTATAAAATAATGCAATATGAACTTCATAACATCAGCTGTGACATTAAAAACACCATAATGTGCAAATAGTGGCTTGAGAAAGCATTCATACCCCATTTATTTTATTTATTTATGCTTTAAATTACTTTTTTTCCACATCAGTCTACAGTCATAATGACATAAACAAAAAACTGTTAAAAATAAGTATTGCATAAGTATTGGCACCCTTATCTGGGAAAGTTGAAATTTGGCTCATATTGCTAGTAGATGTTACTACACTGTGAGGTTAACTTAAGTTGATTGGACATGATTTGGAAAGGCGCACACCGCACGTCTAACAGGACACAATGGAAGATCCTTATAACAACCAGGACTCTGAGCTTGCCTCCTGGTCAAACCAAGCAACTAATGGAGAAAGGTTAGTGTTGACCAAGAACCTGGTGGTCACTCTAGTTGAGCTCCATGATCATATGTGGATATAGAAATAATCTACAGAAGGACAATCACTGCAGTTTGGGCTTTAAGACTCAATCCTCTCTTCAGTAAAGACACATGAAAACACTTGGAATTTGAAAAGAAAGCACCTGAAGGATCTTCTGATTCTCTGGTCTGATGAAACTCAGTTTTGAAGGAAAGCAGCTCTGCTCATCACCTGCAGAGTAACATCCCAAAAGTAAAGTGTGGTGGTAGAAGCCTCATCCTTTTTCAGCGGCAGGGACTTTTCTTCAGAGTAGAAGAAAAGCTCAATGCACCATAGAGATAGCCTTAATGAAAACCCAGTTCAGAGCATTCATAAACTCAGACTGGGCTTGGAAGGTTCACCTTCCAACAGGACAATGACCCTAAACACACAGCAAGAGTGGCTTATAGACAACATGTGAATGTCCTTGAGTGGCCCAGACACAGTCTGGGATTGATTTGATCGAACATTTCTGAAGCAACCTGCCTCTATCCAACCTGACAGAGCTTGAGATGTAAAGATGTGAGGAGAAGAATGACAGATAATTGACAAATGCTGATGTAACATCATTGTCACATCATACCTAAAGAGACTTTAAAGATGCTTCAGCTAAGTACAAGGGTATGAATACTTATGCAGTGTATAGGTTGATAGGTTTGGAAAAAAGTAAACACGAGGGAGAAAATTTCACAAGGAACCATAACTGATAACAAAAATAAGAGGCATAATCATTTAAAAAATGTTATGTAATCCTTTAATTAATTTTTTCATAATATTATGCTTGATCACACACACCTTCCAAACCATTACCCACTAAATTCCACTAACAAACCTTTGCTAACCTGCCAAACCATGACCTACAAAACTGAATCCACAAACCTATAACCACAAAAACACATCACACAACCCATACTTTCAATATCATGAGTTTTTCTACTTGCCCTGCATCTTCTTACAAGCTTATCGGGCTACTGAAAACACTCGGATATTAAGCTTTTGCGGTGCTAAACCTAAATCCTAAAAAGATCCTCTGTGTGAATTGTTAACCCAAGGTAAATTACGATCCATGAAACGGAAGCAAGTTAACCCGCGTGGCCTGGAGAGTTGCGCTGACTCTCTCTGTGGTATTGTGTTTGACAGTGTATTTTAGCATTTGCACGTGCTCATAAGGCGCTCATTAAGGCTGCTGCATGACTGTGGCTTAACGAGCCATTAAAGAGCCATTAAGACTCATTAAAGCACAGTCATGCAGCAGTCGTGCTGGCTTAACATGACACTGACTGATTCTGAGAGCTGCTGCAGGTAGTCAAACGCCTCACAAGGTGACTGCTCTAACATTATACAGCCGTCCATATCTTAATGCATTTCACTGCGTAACAATGAAAGTCTTCCAGTCTTTCTCATTTTATAGAGACCTGATGAGATCTTTTAAATACCTATGTTATGAGACCAAATGTAACGCAACTAGATTTTTAAATCTAGCGGTAGCACTCAACAGGATACACAACTTAAGCTACTAACTTAAATTCGCTGACTTAGTGACTTTAGCGTTTATTTTGGCGTTTACTGTATGTCTAATGGACATAAAGGCTATCCATTTTCTTCATTACGCTCATGACATCCTCTAATAAATAATAAATCATCAGTTCATGTTAATGTTCGGTGTAAAATTTGAACAACATTTTCTAATTATTATGCATGTATTTTAGGACCTTATGTTAATTGATAGACTGCATTGAATATTTGAACTCGTAAACATTCATTTGTCACACCACAGGACCATTTAATGAACTGCACAATGCAAAAATTAAACACTTTTAAAATAAATAGCATGATAGTAATATTTTATTGTATATTTGGTATTATTATTATCATGATTATATCTCAATATTATTCTAAAATTGTATAAGGAATCTAGTTATCATGCATTTTTAAATGTTTTAAAAGTTACATATTGCATAGTATATGTATAGTAACATATACACCTCAATTAGCCACATGCATGATTTCAGTGATTTGCATTTTGCATGTGATTTGCATTTGCAAAGTGTTTTTACAAAAGAAATAAAAAAATAGCAATAAGCAAATAAAGAACAATTTAACAAGAACTTGTTAAAAAAATAAAACTTTTACCCATTTATATAATTTTATTAGCGTTATCAACTACTTGTGAAATTTACAAGCAGTCTTGGTGATTTTTTGTAATCAAGAGGATAAAGAATTTCCATACAGTAGTTGTATTGCACATTAAATGCAAGAACGTGGAAAAAAGAAACACGGTAAGCTGTTTCAGCATTAACACTTGCCCCTTATTCCTAATTCTTATTTTAAACTCTAAGAAAAAAGGTCATAACCTTCTTCACACGGCTTCTCTCTCATTAGCATTGATCTTGACCATCAGAACGGACATGGGTCTGGTCCTCGACCAGCATCTGGGGCATTCTGTAAAGATCTCTATTAACCCTATAGAGTCCTAGAAGGATGCAAAGAGTCCATCCATCAAGATCTTTTCCCCCAAACACATTTCTCACTCACTGTCAACCTTCTTAGCACAACAAGCCGATTTTCTTTTTCTTTTTTTTGGTCTGTTTTTTGCGTGAGAGTGAGGATTTTTTTCCAGGCTGTTTAACTGTAATAACATCTGAAAGGCAGCAGATTACGCTGGAATTGAAAATGTGTTGCAGGGGCAACGATCCATTTTACTTGACACATGTAGCCATAGACTCCATATATCTTATATGGCACTGCTGTTAACGCCAGACTCCGGTGCATGCTGGGTTATGGTGCACAGCAAAAGCATATACTGGGTTTTCATGTATATATAGATGTGTATATGGTTGTGTGATGTGTGGGATCATGATAAGACAGCCTTAAACTGAGGTTGTGGCATCCGCCACAGAATCTCCCCTTATCCAGATGTCACTGGACTGCTTTAACAGCAGCATATCTGCTTCCCTCAGCTCACACACAACACTCGCTTTCTACCGCTCGCACTGCCACCAACCCACTCACACAGCGTAATCCGCGCATAAACATACCACTTTGTTTTGTAATCTGGCTTGTGGATTGACACCCATTCGCCCCTCGGCCTCCCCTGTGTTGAAAACATAGTAACTTTCAGTGACCTTTAGCTCAGGGAAGAGACGCAGCTGTGTTAGTCACAGTTGTAGCGTGAATATTACAAGAAATGCTTGCATGTAGTTAAGGCCAGATACTAAACTAGGCAAGTTCCTGAATATCATAAGTTTGAAAAAAAAAAGCAATAGCACACATCTTCTCTTCAAGTCACATGATTCATTTCTATCTTAGGGTTTGTGAATTGAACAAACTCTTAACTCTTATGAACAATAAACCTGCACTTGTAAGATGCAAAGTTTAAAAATACATTTGCAAAGGCATGCATTTGTAAAAATGGCATAAATATTACAGATGTAATATTTCATTTAAGAGTCTTCTGCTGCAGTGCAGGGGAGCAGAGACATGTTATATGTTTGCTGTTGTTTTTGGGGTTTTTTTTTTTTTGCATCCTACAGCGTTCTGTTTTCCTCTTTGCCAGAGAGAGGACATTATAGTGGACAAGGTGCACTTGGATTGCATTCTGAATACAAATACAAACACGTGTTTTGTTGACAGTCACACCTGAGCGCCAACGGAGGTTCCCCGCTACCGGAGCTGTGTGTGTGTATGTGTGAGAGAGAGAGAGACACGTGCATAATCACATTCCCACCTGCAGTCAAAGGAGAAATGTTCATTTCCTGCCCATTTCTCAAAGGAATTACACTGATTGACAGATTATGTGGCCATGGGAGCTTGTTGCTTAAAAAATGTACAATTTCCCCTACATGACCTTGGAGCAATCCTGCAAGCTCTGCTCTTTCATCTGTCCCACAGTGGCCTTGTCACGCTTGTCATCTAATACTGTTGAGTTGAAATCATTTGCATGACTAACCTCTCTACCTTTTAACATACGTTGATAATAAAGAGGCGTTACAATCACTTTGTGATTGTATATGCTAACATCTATCTTTCTGTCTGTCTATCTATCCATCCAATCATATGTCTGTCTGTCCTATCTATATTTATCTATCTATCTATCTATCTGTCTGTCAGTCCACTCACGTATTCCTCCATCCATCCATCCATCCACCTTTCTTTCTTTGAATCTATAGAATTCTCAGGTGAAGCTCACTTGTAATTGAAAATGAACATTATACAGAATGCTATTCTGAATACAGCCTTTTGTTAAAATGCTTGATACATTTGTGCCGTTAAATATTTTTTTAAATTCTCCATATTTTGAGAATGGCCGTTAAGTGTGTGTTGTTGTTATCCCTCACCGAGGGAGTCAGTTTAAAGTCGTTTCAACATTTCATTAAGCTGATCAGCTCTGGGCAACACATAATGTAACAACTTGCTGACGAAGCATTGTCCTGTATGGTGTGATGCAGCACTGGATGTTGTTTCTGAGAGACAGATCTCATCAAGCGGTGTGAGCCGTGCCAGTCACTCATCTAAAATACTGCACAACAAAGCTGCCTTAAAGGAGAAGCTCACCCAAAATATAAAATACTCTCCCTTTTGAATCGGTGTAACTTTTTGTCTACTCTTTGAGAACGCTGCCTCGTGTGGAAAGTTTTGGTCACTTCCTTATACTATTACGCTATTTTATGGATTCAGAATATGTGGAATATAGTCACAGACTCAAGAGCAGCGTGAACATTGTGTGAAACGCCTCCACCTTAAATGAGGACAGAATTTTTCATTTTGGGTGAACATTCATAGTCCAAACGGTCATTGAATTTACTGCACTGTCATTATGGCTTTCAGCATCATCTTCATAAAACCACATCTATTCATTAAACTGCCAGCAAGAGCAGCACTGCTGCCCCAGAGTAATTCATTTACTCCATGTGTCTCTGTGCAAAGATTGAATGCAGTTCTGTGGCATTGGGTGATCTCAGACAACATAATGAATGTAATGTAATCCCTCACATCAACTGTTGAAATGTTTTAGTCCCACTGTTACTGAAGTGTGTTTGCTCACCTGCGGTGTAGCTCGGTGAGAGTTTGCATTACACAAACAGCTTTTTGTGCACATATGATGTGAGGATCATCAGTGTGTGTTTGGTGGATATGTGGTGCGTGTTTGGCCGTAGTAGGGATTAGGGCAGCATCTGTTTAGAAATGTCTGTTTGACTGCTTATTTGACCCATTTGCACTGGTCAACACCCTGCTACACAGAAAGCAAATCTTACATTCAAAATACAAAGTTTGTGAAGAAAATAAGTGGTGCAAGTTCAGGCAAACGGTGCCACCTTGATACTACTGTGTTTTAAACAGGATTATTTTAGTATTATTACTATTTTTTTGTTTTTATGTCTTGTAATATTCTGATTTAAATGTAGGTATTTAGTTAATTTAATCATTATTTTAATTTACATAGAATTTTTTATTTATCTATCTATGGTTTGACATGCACAGGTTTCAGAAAACAGCTTGGTAAGAAATGTTATAGTTAATGGTTAGATGAAATTGTATTTCGGGTGCGATTAGTGTTGTGTTGCAAGTATTGAGTGTTGACAGATAAGGCGAGTGAACGGTTGGCTCTATGCTGGTTATGTTCTGTGTAAGCAGAGAACAGATGCATTGATCCCAGGGTTCGCTGGCTCCACACTGCACTGACTTGTCCACCACACAACAGGGTGGACACACACACACACACACACACACATACACAGACACAGACACAGAAGAGCACACAGCATTTGAGAATCAGCACACACTCACCCTCTCCACGTCTTGGCTCAACTTTCCCAAGCTCTTTCTCTGATCATCTTCACTCATATTTAAGATTGTGTGTCTATATTACTGTTTCTGATGCTTACTAATATAAAGAGGCTTCTAAAGTATGACTGCTGGCAAACCACTATCTATTAGATACATTCAGTTGTCTTAGTGATCATTTATACTTTTATTAAGTGTAATATTTATCCTCATTAATTTTAGATTGTGGCTTTTGCTGAGAAAATAAATGTGCTAGTAAATGTACTGTAAGAATAACTTTTATTCTGTTAGTTATATTTTAAGATGAACTTATCGGACTGGAACAAATTGAAATGATCTGACACAATAATAAAGAGCATTAATTATAAACATAAGCATTTAAATATCTGTTTTACAAAGACAAATTATTGGGAGATAAAGAGTAACAAATGATTTATGTAAAGTATGCTATACAGTTACAAATATCTCATCGATATTATACTATATGAGCAATAAAACCTAGATGGATCCAATACTCAACAAAATATTACACATGCAATTATATATATATATATATATATATTGATGTTCAGAAACATTCTGTTACTTTTTTTGTCAAGCTTTAATGGGTTAAATTAGTGCTACAACTGAACAAACAACAAAAAGGGAGGAAACTGAGCCACTTCTAGGACGTAAAATATGGTAGAGAGGGCATGTTTTTTGTTTTTTTTTACCTTTGACCAATAAACAACCACCTAGCAACCACCCAAAACACCCTAGCAACCACCTATAATTCTGCAAAACCTCTAGCATTGTAGCAGCGAGTACAAACTCTGCACGTCTCATCTGTGTGGAAAAATGTGAACAACTGTAGCTTTAACTTGTTACTGGGACAGTACACATTTGTAACTCCCAAGGGTGCACTTTAGCAACCTAAGATAATAATTTGCACCCCTAAGGCACTGATGTATTTCTTATACGGGTTAATTAGGTTCAAAGGCGACCCCTTGAGTTTATTAGCCCAATGACAAGATAAAGCTACAGTTTTTGCTGACTTATAAGAGGTTAACCTTGAGAAATCGAGTGAAGTGCTTCTTAACGGGTTGAAATGAAAACGAATTTCTCAACTGATCTACACAATATGATACGGAATGTAAAAGCCTGTGATTAAATCATGAATGAGGAGAGAACACCTCATAGTCTTGACGTAACAGCCGGCCACTTGACGTAACTGTCCTACACTTCTACAACGTACACTGTGTCCTTTATAGTACACACCACACACGCAGTGCCAACCCTAAACAGATCTCCTGTACATTTTGCAGCAAATACACTTACAGAGATAATTAAATCCAGTCTACTTGATTATACTGTAGCTATGCAACATAATTAACCCACCATCAACTGAGCTTAATTGTAGACTTTATTCATGTGAGGGCAAAGTTCATTCTTATTATTAAAAGTATAATCGTATCAGGTCATATATCAGTTCACAAAACACTGTTCTAATAATAATAATAATAATAAAAAGTATAACTCTGAAAGCAGTGCTCTGAAGGAGAACAAGGACACAAGGGCAATCAGGTCATTCTATAAAATCTTACATTTGTGTACATAAATGCTAATAAATGACATTTCTACTCATATTCCACACACATATATTTGAAAATAACAGTTGCTTTTTACGAATCATCTCCTGTTTTACTATTTCTTTTTTTATTCCTAAGAAATGATATGACTGATGACAGAAGAGTTATAATTATGATTGAGATGATGTTTTTCCATTTGCCCTGGAGCATATATTTAGCTGGGCTCTTTCTAATTTCGAAACGGTCACCGACCACTGTGATTTCCTAATAACTTTCCCTGAACATTTTGCTCGAGATTACTCGTAATTGGATCTGATAGACCAGCTTTCGTCTTTTTCTAGCCATCCCAAACACGTCTCTTTCCATTATCCACCTTGTTCTTATGAAGCACCCTCGAAAGTGGTACATTATCACAGCTTCAGCGGGACGAATCCCAAATGCGTCAGTGTGTGCTCCATAATAACTGCTCCCAACAGTAATTACTGAAAGCTGTCATTGCTTCCTATCCAAGATCTCTCAGTTCACCTCTCAACGGAATTCAATTTCTGCCGCTTTGACATTCCAGCACAACGACTTTTAACGGGAACTGCGCTCCGTCTGCTGTGAGAACTGATTGATCGTTGTTGTACCTGCAAGTCAGGAACTATACTACAGCAACAACACTGTTTGTTTTCTGGTGCTGATCTGACATGAATGAAAACTTTACTATTTCAACAAGCATCCAACCTGTGGGTGCACCGGCTTGAGATGACACGAACACAGTAAGCCACTTTCAGGATGATTCATAACCCAAACACACTTAGCATTCATTTCACACTGCTCAAATCCTAAATAGAACTGCCGGTTCTGTCACTAAAAGAAGAAATTAACAGGTGCGCAAATTCAAAAATCCCATTTAAAGTGCATCTACGTGTATGTGTGCTCCAGAAGCATCCCTGCCAGAAGTGAAGGTGATCAGTTACCTGCTTTGGCAAACCACATCCAGCCCGGACGCCCGACAGCACATTTTCTCCTCTGTGACTCGTCCTGATTTTTTTCTTCTTCTTTTTTTTTCCCCCGGCCCCCCTCCTTCTTTCTCTCTCTCTCTCTCTCGTGGTTCTTGTTTGATTCTATTTCAGTGTAGACAGAACAGCCCACTGTGACAGTGGCATGGTCTCTAGCAGTTTGGCAGAAGGTCACATCATCTTCCGTGAGGGGAGGGTGGGACGGATGGAGGGAGGAGGGGGGGGAGAGGAGGTGGCGTGGAGAGATGGAGGGAGAGCGGATGTCAGAGGAGAAATGAGAGGCAGGAGACGACCGTCCACAAGTGTCCTGGTGCAGACGCACATAGAGCTCCTTCGTCCAGAATGGTCACTGGTTAGGTGGATGCATGTGTCTCAACTCTCATTGGACGGGTCCAAATCAGACATACATTTGCAGTTTTGTTTAAAAAAAGAACATTAGGGTAAAACTGAATTCTAAATTGTCTGTTGTTCCGTACAATTGGAAATGGAATTTTCGTTGCATTCCGACTTCTTTTCAGTCCGTTGGACGGATCTTGTTTCCAACATATTCTTCAAGTGTAGTCCTCATTGCAGTAAAAGACACCACGGATTACTCCAAAAAACTGGCAGTTAGAAGGGCACACAGGTGGTACAGGCCGACAGGCGGAGCTTCTTGTTTTAGCAGGCTGTTGATTACTAGCCAACAGATATTTTAGCTTCTGATTCCCTGGAGTTTGTAATTATTTTCTTGACTTCTGTAGTTGTAAAAGCGATGTCCCGTTCGCAGGTGCCTCATTTCAGTCTCCCCTGACCCCTGATGTTTTGCTGGAGTTGATGTGTTCGTCTGTGGCTGTGGAGTGCACTTGCGGTTCTCAGATTACTGTAGTTGTAATCCCGGCTCCTTCTGCACTCCATATCAGAGGCAGGACTTGTGAGCCGTAATCATTATGTGGTAAGGATTTATTCTAACTCTCTCTCTCTCTAACTCTCCTCCCTCCCTACTCCCTTCCTCTAGACCATCTTCTCTCTCTCTCTTTTAAATAACTCTCCTTAAACAGATGGCTTCCATGATTGGGAGGCATTTCTACTCTCATTCTTTGAAGTCCAGACATAATATTGGTAGCAATTTCATACTCGGAGAATGCAATATTTTCGGGATGGTCGCAAATTTAACTTTATAATCTTGTTTATAACCGTATACTTGTGTGTACCACATCTAGTTTGGGTTTTACCATCGACAGCTCAAATGCTGTAGCCTAATTGAAGTTTCTCTCTATGCTAGAGCTCAGGACGTGGATTTTTCTCGCCGACTTGCTTTTTTAATGGTGGAAAAGGTGAAATAAACAGTTGAGAGGCAGAAGAGATCCTACATGTTTGAATTCTGCTAGTGAACACACACACACACGCACACACACACACGCAAGTGCGAGCAAACATTACCCATTCATCCATTATTCTGGTCCTTTAGAACTTGTTTATCCTACTTTAAATGGAGAGTTCACCAAAACTGAAAATTCTTAACTTTACTCACCCACGTGTCATTCAAAACCTGTTTGACTTTTTTTTTCTTTTTCTGTGGAACACAAAAGTATTCTGAAGAAAGTTTTTAGCTGCTTTTGTCCATATTGTGAAAGTCAGCGTAACAAGTCCGGTAGAATGTCAGATCTTAGATCCGGTTCGTTTGCTCATTTCCATGGCTGCATTACAATGTTTTTTCCACCAACTGGCAACCTGTATTGTCAAAATGTTATTGGGTAAACCATCAGTGAGAGAAATCTCACACATAGGCATATATAGACGCCCCATTCAACCACTCCAAGCACGTAGAGGCGTCTGCCATATTGGAACGGTCAACTTGACATCATTCACCATACTGTAGGTTCGCAGAGGACTGTTGGGTTCACAGACCATCGGCTGTGCAGGGTTGTGGCATTTTTTGAATATTCCAGTAATTACTATGGTAAATGACATCAAGTCAAGACCACAACAGTATGGTGGATGGTTTACGTATTGCAGTCCATAGAAACAGTCGCTAATGAGGCATCTAGGTATATATATATATATCTATGATCTCACAGACCAAAACAAAAACAGACATTCCGACACGGAAAACACTTTTTCAAAGTTGAATAACTGGCTGTAGCATACCTTTTCTGATAAAAAAGTATGTGAACTTGATGTTTCCTAAATATCTGCAAATGTATTATGGTGTTTTATGCTTTAGTAAAGTCAAAAAATGACATACTTTTAAAGGGGTCATCGGATGCCCATTTTTCACAAGCTGGTCTTAATGAAAACCCTTTGGTTAAAATTTCTCAATGGTAGTGAAAAACAACCATGTCAAAAGCTTGAGACACACTGCACGATTGTTGCCAATCCCAAACGAAAGATCAGCATCTTGAAACAATCGTGGCGAATCAGAAATCGGCACGATTGTTTCACAATGCCACTTCTTCATCTGGGACAGCCGAAAATCATGCAGTGTGTCTCAGAATAAAAACAGCTCTGTTCACACAAGCTGTTTCGGTGCATGTGTGAGCTCTCTATTTTGTGAGGTGGTGAGCCGTTCTCTGAGAGACGGTAAAATTGTGCTGTATTTGTCGGTACACGATCTGTTCCATCTGTCCACGCATGCGCATAATGACATAGTAAACATGTGCAAATGGTAATTCTGTTTTCCGACTATTTACGACACTGCACGATCGGTTTCACGCTTGCACACCTTTGTTTATTATGTTCCTTATTGTCTTCTGTAAACACCATTAAAGGGGATATTTTCCTCATTTAGATTATATTGATAGATAGAGCCTATATAGACCCATACTATTACAAAATGACTCAACTTAAAGTTAACTAATATTAGCGGCTTTAAAACAACAACAACAACAACACGAACCAGTAGGCCTAATGCCATACAGCAATGAATTGCAAAGGGTAGTATGGAGGAAACTGAAGGGTTGCATTGACAGAAAGACACGCTTTACGTTCCATGTGGAATAAAGTCTATGTTCATGTAACAACTCCTTTATTATTTTGGATTGCCAACTATGTAAGCACATGCATATGTAATTCATAGCGTAAGCTACATTTAAAAACATCAAAATAGACCCACCGCGAACTGTTAAATGAAAAAAACAATGTAGCCAACAAAAATATGCCGCCAGTTGTGCCTGCTGGCCGTCAACTGTTTCATCGCATGTGTGCTTGATACCAATAGTGAAGGGAAACCGTGACGTTCTCTACTACGTAATTAGGCGCATGCACAGAACAGATTGTGTACTGACAGCATTCATCAATTAGGCAAGTTGATTTGCAAAGATCCACACTCACTTCTTTTGTAGATGAAACTGGATTAGAGGGATTTGAACAAACATAGGTAGATCAGGGGGTGCATTCCCTTCAGAAACAATAGTAACAATAATCCACTGCGTCTTCAGCGGCCAAGCTGTCAGGAGTAAATGACGGCAGCTATGTTCATTACTACATCCAACAACTAAACACCTCAATTACTTAGGAGACATTCTTGTCTACCCCTGCTCCGGCGTTGAAAGTATTGTTGATAGCTCACTAACTCATTCAGTCCAGTCTGTGCTGAAACGCTACGGTCATTCAACTATTGTGGGACTGCCTCGGTCTGTGTGACATCACGCATCCAAAAAACTGTGAAAAACTTGATCTAAGAAAGGGGTTATGATTTACGGGGATTTAAAAAAAACACCCTGGGGTGGACTTCATCCTTATAGGGTGGTTGTGTACACACACTGCCAAAACACAGTTCAGTTCAAATTACATCTAAAAGTGAATTTTGAATCCGATAACTCCTTTAATGTACAGTATGAACATGTACTAATTAAGGATGCTATAACCTATGATGCCATGTAGGATGCTACATTTTCTGTCAAAGAGTTTGAATCAATCACAAAACTTTGAAATACACAATTAATCCACATCATTTAGCAGGAAATGTGAGTCAAAAATAAGTGGATATAGTCGTAACAAGACTCTTTTTGCTTTGCTTATATTCACACTATATTTATAGGTTTTAAAAAAAATAATAACATCTGTTGGTATGGACAGTACAATCTGTTGGTTCATGGGATCCAGGACTGAGGCCTGGCTTGTGTCCTCATCTCATCTCTCTCTCACTACCGTTCCTGACTCTTTTTGCTGTCCTAAAAATACAAGCTAAAAGCCCATAAAAGTAAATCTGGTCATAGAGAATACTGGGATATTTGATCATCTAAATTTATGTTTACCATTATAGGGTTGTTACTACAGAATCTAATTTTGAACTTTTTGCAGACATGAGCCTAGAACAGGCAATTAGGCCGTTTCTAAACATTGTCCCCCTTAATGTCTGTGAGGGTTACGTTACGACCCTGCAACGTTTATAAACCGCCCAATATTTTAATGGACAAAATCTTTTATGTTTCCTTTGTAAAAGTTAAGATGTATTTTAATAAAGCTGTCTAAGAACGTAATGGCCTGGAGAAAGGCACCCTTTAGCAGTAGCTGTGGTCGGACGTCAGCGTTGATTGTGGCCGTTAGCACGTCAGCAGTACCCGCTGGCGAGGAGTTGGAGATTAGCTTGAACGTTCATGAAGCAATGGCAGAAGGGACACAGGAAGACTCACAGGTGGCCACTGGGCGGAGGAGGACACACATGTCAGGATGAGAGAAAGAGAGAGAGGCAGAGATGGGCATATGCTGTCTCTCCACGACTTGGCTGAGATGTTTCACGCGCTAGAACGCCGAACAGCCAACAGGAACAACAGGAGAGAGATATAAAAGAGGCAGACAGGTAAAGAGGCAGCGCTGGCACGTGTGTTTAAACCCCTGACACTTAAAGAACGCGCTCTTCCTCGTCATGTGGAAAAGTTGGTATTATTAGTCAGAGGATTGATGGAAAACGGGAAAAGGAGGGGGGAAAGGCCCAACTTGGCTTGGACCAGATCTCAGGGGAGACATCCAAATATAGCCAGACGTCTCAGAGTATTGAACAACAGCAGCTCAGCTTACGTCCTCAAACCTGCCTGTCCCTCTTTCCAGTGCCCTCTTGCTCTCTGTTCTGCAAATTATCCTTGTTTTTCCACATCAAAGGAGCAGAGTAAAGTGCGTTTTACCTCAAGTTGAGCTGCATCTACAGTACCACTTTTCGTCCAGATTAACAGGTGCATATCAAAAAGTAAACAGATTTGTTGTGGTTTAATTAAAAAAAATAAAAAGAAATAAAAACTAAAAAAGTGACCTGTGTAAACCAAATCAGAAGTCATCAAAGTCTATAGAATACCTAAGAAGTGTCACTCATTTAATTTTGAACAGGGAAGTGCTATATGTGGCCGAAACTCCGCCTTCTGAGCAAAAGAGCCAATTGCTAAAGTCAATGAATTGCTATAGAAACAGTCCGCGTGCTGAGATTTGCGTTTATAGAAGTGCGCGTGCACACTAGCTAACCTAACCGGAAAAACGCTTTTTTTTTTTTTTTACTTTTATGATATGATATGATCTTGTCATTTTATATGTGATTTTAAATATGACAATTAAGCTTGACAATGCTTAATTTTGTTCAATCTTGTTTTAAAAAAAATGTTTTACCCAATTGTGTCTACTGTGTATATTTATTATGTATATTTAAATACACATGCATGTATATTGTGGCGCTGAGGCTGTTTGTTCCCCTTAATAAATGTGTTCCGTCTTTATTATCAAATGGTGGGGAGGCGTCAAAAAGGGAAGTTAGAAGAAGCCAGGGTGTTTTGTTGTTTTGGGGGAGTTAGGACGCCTCCTGATACCCTATTTTAATAATATAAATAAATATTTAAAAATATATATTAAAATGGAAATAACTTAATGTTTGTTCCGTTTTAGTGATTTTAGTATACTCCAACTTAAACTACGTAAATGAGTTAATAACCCTGAAGTACAGCTATAATTAAAGACATACTTAACCATATAAAAACATCATTGAGAAGCCTACACAACGTACTGATTGATCAGAGATTGTTGGTCAGTGTCATAAAAGGTTCCAGCGCATTCATGCCGTCTTGAGGAACAGAAAGCAGTTGATATTAAGCATCTGGGCGAACAGCTGCAGCCAAGTACTGGAACTGTTTGATGGTGCAAGACCAAATAAAACTTAAACTACATTAAATTTGTGCACTTATTTAAACTTGGTGTACAGTCTTAAAAACTTGTGACACTGCACTTTTAATTCCACACAAATTCGTGAATGAAAAGAATAGATAACATATTCATGCGAATGTTAAAGCCCGAAATAGCCTTTATTTTTACGGGTATACAGTTTAAATAAAAAGCATCAGGTTTGATAAACTAACAGTTTACTGTGCTGTCTGATGTCTAGTTATAATCTCCCTCTATTCTTAGTCGTCCTGCTATGTGTGTGCCAACATCACAGAAGCAAAAAGCTGTATTATTCTGCCCCCTGTCGATGGTTATTGTAAGCTCCCCGGAATGCCTGCGCCAAGAACGTGTATGGATCAAAATATACCAGTGTTTTCAGGTTTAAGTTCCTTGAGAAATTACAGGACGCTTTGCTACGAACAACTGAAAAGAAAGTTGACTCGAGTTGACTGGCCTGGGAAATCTACACTTGAGCAAACAGCAAAGAAAGCCTCTAAAACCACTTGGAGGACTGCAGGTTTTCTGTGGTCTGACTGAAAAATTTCCAGCTGACCTTCTGAACTTCTCTCTGCTGTGTACACACTCATGCAGTGTACCTGTCTTTGCATTGCTTTAGTAAACAACCGAGTTATATCTTAGAATGTTACTTTTCCGTTAAGCTTCTTTAAGACTATTACTATTGTGTATTTATCACCTTATGGGGACTGATTAACATTTGTTATGTCCCCATGAGGAAACAAGCTTATAAGTCACACAGAATTAAGTTTTTTGAAAATCTAAAAATGCACATGGTTTCCAGAAAGGGGTAGGTTTAGGTGTAGGGTCAGTGTAGAGCAATACCACATTCAGCCTGTACAGTATAAACACCATTACGTCTATGGAGAGTCCCCATAAAACATGTAAACCCAACATGTGTGCGTTTTTTTTTTACTGCTTTTAATGTTTTTAATCCAATAAATGCAGCCTCGGTAAGCATAAGAGACTTAAAAACGTACTCCAAACTTTTGATGGTAGTATGTATGTTTTATATAAACACATTTAATTCATTACTAAAAAGAAGTTGGTTTTCTTTGTTGGTTCTTTGAACCATCAAGTGTGGTTGGCTTTGCCCTCCCCCTTTTTTTTTTCTTTCTGTCGATGGGCTGCTTTTCTCAGAAACGTCTACGAGATGCAAAATGCAATAGTCTGACAGGAAAGTACCTTGGCAAGTAAATGCATTACCACATGAGATGTTTCCTTGTCACGTTTGCTGTTTAAGGACAGGATGTTGCACACACACGTTAACTGCAGTTAGTTAGGCACTGACGAATCATTATCTCGGCGTAGGTGTGATGGTTTCAAGAGTAGTTGACCAAAAAAAAAAGAAAAAAGGCATACAACCAGATAGTTTTTAGAAATTATTGATTTATTCATATTTTAAATTAAAAACATCTGGATTTCATTTGATAACTGCAAAGGCACAACCATTCTCATGGTTCAGATTACTCACAACACTGCCACACTTTTTTGTTTTGTTTTTGTCTTTTCTTTTTTTTTTCCTTTTTTGAGCAAGAAATGGAAACATCTTCAAAAAAAAAAAAAAGGGGAAATTCATTTTGTTATGAAAATGGCTGTCATACTTAGAGGATCTCCAGATCTTCTGATATGTTCCCTTCTCTCAAGAGAATCAGAGGGAAAGAAAAGCATCATGCTGGTTTGAGATCAGTCAGCATCTGCAGAAATAATCCGAGTTTACATATGTTAAATGATATGGGATATAGAGGTTTAATGTACTGTAGTTCTCTCAAACTGATCATTAAATATGCCACAACAAATGAAAAGCATTAAACGAATGAAACTTCAGTAGGAGATGGGCTGAAAGATCGTTTTGCTCTCTACTTTGACACTTCCTAGCTACTATGGACAGTGGTGTCACGTTTGTTTGAAGGGTTCTAGTAAAATACCTTGACCAAATTCTCAAATACACATCAAATATGCACTACACAGTGTTAGACAATGCTGTACACATCGAGATTGTCACTTTGTGACCATAGAAAAAAGTAAGGACAGAAACATTTAATGTCTTGCACCAAGCTCAGGACGACATTTGGCAAGAGGAAAAAGTGCAACAAAATAGAACCATATAAAACAAAAAAAAGAGAGAGAGGAAAAACAACAGACTGGGGGAAAAAAAACAACAACTCTCCTCTCGTTTCTGGCAAACTGCTGTCATGTGCAGAGGTATGTATAAAAATAAATAAATAAACACAGCCCAGCTGAATCACATACACCCAGTAGACTCATGGGAAATTGAGTTTTTAAAGAGCCGGGCTGTAATATGCTTAAAACATTTAATGACATGGCAGTCACTGAAGGCATCAAGAACTTAAATAGGTACAACTGACGAAAACGACTATCAACACTTCTCGAGAACCACGGACGGTCATTCGCACATGCACAAAAACACACGCGTTGGCGCTGGCCGATAAAAACGCTAAGGTCCTGGGTCACTCACAATCACACGAACAACACACGGATAGGCAGAAAGTATACATCAACACACAACACGCACACCTACAGTCCATCTTTTCTCCCTAACAACCATTTCAGGTTAAAAAAAAAAAAGTTTCATTCAGGTTTCAGTAGCCAATCAGAGTTCAGTCCATCGCCAACGACTCTTAGGATCCAGTTGCAGCAGGTTTCGTTTGTGTTCTTGCGTCTTACCAGCTAATAATAGATTGGAGAACTAATGTTAGTGACATTTACACCCTGTCTAAGATCTTGATATGTTTGTGATGGTGGTCATGTCATGAGTGTGTGAGGGTGAGGGGCACTATCTGCGTCTCTGTGTTTCAGTGAACGCTTGTGTGTATGTGCATTTGAGACGTCGACAGGCATGGAAATGTACATACGAACATCTGAAATGTAGCTGCAGCATTTCTGTTTTTTAGATGCAAGTGCGCGAAGGATGGGTGAGTGTTATGTGGAGTGTGTGCTTGTAGGTGCATGTGTGTGTATTCAAGTTCTTAGTTATCCATGCTTCCTGTGGTGAACAGCACCCTCTGGTCGGTTCTAGCCAGCTTCGCGGGCGGTTCTAGAGATTCGTCCCCGATAGGGCCCCCATCAGACTGTAGAGACAACTCCTGACACTCATCGTCACTGTCTTCCTCCTCCTCCTCTTCCTCTTCTGAGACACAAAGACATATAGAGATGGTCAGTTATAAAAAAAACATAAACAATACATAATAATGTTTGGAAACGTAAACTCATATTTCCAACTGACATGCTACCGATAGAAAAGATAGAAATAACTTAAAACCATATTTTTGTTGGTGAAAATACTAGTGGCCTAAGACTTTTGCACAGTACTGTATATATATATATATATATATATATGTGTGTGTGTGAGAGAGAAGAGTTCAGATGCAAAACCCTTTAAAAGCCATCTTGGTCAAAAATGAGGTAATGATACTGAGTGAATGATCTCCACATGTTGTATGCGTTTCTCAAGTAGGCTACTTTCACTTTAAATATTTCACTTCATATTGATGGGTTTATATAACATTTTTTATATTAATTATTAATTAATAAATTAATTAATTTTTTTCAAAATAGTGATTATATTGGTATTAATATTTTTTATTATTGCATTCAAATATATAATACATATGCAATTTTATTATAAATGTAATTTTTTGGCATTAAATTATAATAATTATTATTATACATTTAATTGTATTCAAGTTTTTAGTGCATTCCTTTGTGGTTGCTTAGGTGTTTTGAGAATTTTTTTTTTTTAACTAAAACTTGAATTTAGTAAAATTTTTAATAAAAAAAGAAACAAATTACAAATCTGTGGCTTGATTATTGTGTGTTTGGCGTCTGTGTGTAAAACTACTAACCTTTATCAGGATCAAGTGGGTTTAAACTTCGACCAAGACTTGCAAACTTAAGGAGCAAAAGAGAGAATTATGACATTTAAAACACTACAATCTGACTTTCACAGTTCCTCTTTTTTTTTATCCTGTTATGAGATGAATGACGCACGTTTGTTTTGTCTTACACACTGAAGTGTGTAAAGTGCGTCTAAGAGTAGATAAAGATTTCTGTGTCTGAGTGTGCTTGTACCTCTCCCATGACAGCAATGGGAGTTTCACCCTTGGCCTGGGCCACTCTGTGCTCTATCAGGTAGTACATATACTCATCATAAAGCAGGCGGATGAGGTGAAATGAGCCAAAGCTTGCAGCACTGCGGAGAGTCAAGTCTCTGATCACCATAGAGCTAAAGAGAGAACAAAGAAAAGATACAGGAAGTGTGAGAAACAGAAGAGGCAGTGGGCTTGATAAGACACATAAAGGGATGAGTAAAAGAGGGAACACGTTTGACATTACAGTTACTGGCTCCAACAGTCATCACAACTCTCTTCTAAAACCTTGCATGCAACATCAAGAATGTTACATACATCAAAATGACACTTCCTTTTGATGATTCATTGATTGATCTAAAAGTGGGGCGCTGCGTGTATCAGAAACGGCAACAAATCCTAGAATAAACTGACAACATTTTCAAGAGCTTTATCAATGTGGCCAACAAATCAGAGCAAATTAGGTAGAGTTAAAGTATTAATAAAACAGGTATATTTAATGCAGCCAAAAAATTATAATTATATATATATATATATATATATATATGTGTGTGTGTGTGTGTGTGTGTATATGTGTGTATGATTAATATTTCATTTATTTTACTTAACAAAATGTGTTCAGATTAAATGTTTTATTACATTTATTTTTATTTTTTAAATCTTTTTATTTTGTAATATTTTTACTTTGTTAACCGTATTATTTTATACTTACATTACTGTTTGAAGGGTTTTTTTTTATTCTTTTGAAAGAAATTCATACTTTTACTCAACCAGGAAGCATTCGGTTGATCAAAAGGGACCGTAAAGAAAAAAAAAGAAAAGAAAAAAGAAAAGAAAAGAAATTTCAACAAAAAACAAAAAAAAAATCATGAAAAAAGGTAGCATCACAGTTCTATTAAGCAGTAAATATTTAGCAGCATACCTGTTTTAATAGGACATGTTTCTTGAATATATTACACTTTGTTAACTGAATTTTCCATCAAATAAATGCACCCATATCAACATATTTCAACAACAATTTCAAGAGACCTATTTCAACAACATTACAAATATTTCCAACCTCAAACTTTTTAAGTGTATTGTAATTAATTACATACATATTGTTATAGGTATCAACTGTAGATAGTAGATTTAGGATTTAGAACAGGACTGATGCATTACATTATCTTCTTCCCGCAAAACAAATTCCCTACGATATCCACAAACCTAATTTTGGTACAACCTTCCAAGGCTCACCTGTAAAAGCTCCATTTCAGCAGGAAGAGTTTAGCTGCTTTTGGAAAGGCAGAGCTAGACTGGTAGGGCTTTAAGACCTGCGAGACCACCCCGTCCAGCCAGGCTGCCCACTGCTCCAGAGAGTTCTGCTGCTGGAGGGTCAGTTTGAAGTCCTGCTCCAGCCGCTGCACCACCCGATCCTCGCACCGGCACACCCAGGAGGCCTGTTCCTGCAAGATTAGAGAAGCCGCATGGAGTTCACAAACACAAACTAAACCAAAAATTCATTAACCTGTGTGCTGGATTGAGTCTTCCCAGTCATAAAATCAACAGCCTTTTACGAAGTGCCTGTGCTTCATTATTACCAAATCTTGGATTCAATCTTTTGATCAAATTGTATTCTCTCAATTAGAGCAGGTTTTGGATCTCTTTTTGGAAACAACTGGAGGCTTAATTGATCTGAGCACTGAGTAAAAACTGCTGCAATGTTCACTTAAAAAACTGAGATGCATTTATATAGCATAATGATGGCCTGTCCATACTTCCTGTGGCGCTACATTCAATTTCGCGAGCTAAGTCAGTCTGGCCAAGCTGCTGTTTTAGAGCAATTTTTGTTCCCAAAAAAAGGGGAACCAACGAGAAACGAGCTGCCCCCACCCCCCGTCACGACTGAGGCAGGTGTAACACGATAGTAGTTCTGTGATTGGAAACCAGGCTTTCAAAGATGGCATTGTACAGAGCAGCAACAATCATTCGACTCTGCTGTTGCAGCTGTTTTGAGAAATTGTTTTGACAGGTTTTCTTTGAAAATGGAGCAGAAGTAATTAAAGTAAGTAAAGACATTTTCCTACTGCTTTAATGAAGTTAGCTACAATTGCTAGCTACATAATGAGACATTTATAAGCATTGTTTTGTAGGCAAGGCACAAGTGTAACAAGTTGGGGGGAAAAGTACAACAATTATAAACTTTTTGGAGGAGGTGGTTCCCAGGGTGAGCAAAGTAAGTATGTTTTTGACCAATGCAATAACATTAACTAGATTTTTTTGGAAAAAAGAAAATATTATCTTTAGCAAAGGCCACAAACATTCATTGATATTTCTCAAAAGGTTAGTATTTCCGTTTTTGGTATGGCCTAGCGGTTAAAGCTATGACCAAATTGTAACCAAAAATGTTTGTAATTCCACAAGGGTTCATCCAAAAACTAATAAACCTTACCCAGGATTGGTTTTTCAAGCCAAAATTCAAAATAATCTCATCATTACCCCCCCCCCCCCCCCACACACACACACCTCCTCATGTTATTCCAAACCTGTATCACTTACTTTTTTCTATGAAATCTGAAAAAACATTTTGACGTCGGTAGCCGAACGGTTTCATTTCCCATTCAATTTAACTGTATTTTCTGACTACACAATGGAAATCAATGAAAACCAATATTCCTCAAAATATCTTCTTTTATGTTGTGCAGAAAACAAAATCATACAGGGCTGAACAACTTGAGGGTGAGCAAATGGTTTTTGGTTGGACTGTCCCTTTAATACATGTACCGTAAGTCGCTATGGATAAAATCATAGACTAAATGACTACTAACATAAACCCTTTTTAAATGACCTTTAGGGAAACAAATCGCATGTCATGTTAAACACTTGTGTTTCCGTTTCCCTGACATCTAAACAGACCACAAACACCTACTTGCTTGTCAAAAAAAAAAAGATAGTGACAGATAAAAGCTCTACTTCAACCCTCATAAATACAGTGCTCAGCCTCAAATCTGACTGTGAACGTGAGGGATTTATCTAGTCACACACCTGCACATTGGCAAAATCCACTCTGTTGAGGTCGCTGAGCATCTGGTTGATCTGTGCCGTGTTTTGCAGCACAGCACGAGCTGCTTGGGCCAGGTGGTTTAGAGAGGTGTACCTGCGCAGGGTCTGAGCGAACGCACTTGCAGACGTCACCTAAACAAAGACCAATTCACAGAGAAAAACATTTACATATTTGTACAGATATCAGAAGGATATCGAAATTCATTAGGGAAAGTTTTTTTTAAGTCTTCAAACACTTTTAAACCCCCCCTAGTTTAGTAGTGCATTTCTGACTATGCTCCACAAGCACGCAGTTTTATCTTCCTGTCAGTACTATCATTAGTCATTCATAAAACAGAAGTTTTGTGGTATTGACACTGTAGTGGTTGACTAATGTAGAAAAAAAAACAGAGTGAAAGGTGGGTTATATTATTTAAATGTATTGTAAAACAAAAAGTAAAATGTACTAACGGTTAATACTTTGTTGCAATCACTGACCTTCACACGAACCATCTCTTCAGGAATGTTCATCATGGCATTAGTCAGCCAGCTCTCAAGACTTTTCGCAAAGTTTCGGATGGCTTGTGTTAAGGCACCTAGAGAAAGAATTAAGATACTTCAACAAAATAAATGGATGTTGTCCGGCAGTGGACGATTTTCCCCGTAATTGGTGCCCCGGCAGCCTGAATGCCAACCCACATCCAAATTGGCGAATGTCAACGCAAGTAAAAATAGACCACTCCTGGCAAAAATGTGACTCACCTGATGGATCACCACCAGCTCTGGCACATACTGCTGCATAGTAATAAGTAAAGCTGTATTGAGAGAACATGCGGGAACTCACTGGGAATAGGTCTCAGAACGTCTGGGATGAGCATCTCCACCAGGCCCTGGTACAGTGTGTTGTCGCAGTCACGACTCCAGCGAAGCACTGGATCATATTTACAGAGCAGCACCAAACATGACTTCGGCAGCCTCTTCTCAGACTCATCATGCCTAAGATGATCGTGCCACAAAAAAAAAAAAAACATAAATTTTGCCCTTTTATTCATTAACCCTATAAAGCCTACTTGTATGACTGATAGTTTATACTTTATTATTCTCATTTTAAAAACAACCACCTTTAGGGCATGATACACGTCTTTTTACTGTGAAATCTTAGTAAACATAAGACTAACTTACATATTGTTAGTAATATTGCAAAATGAACACTTGCTGTACTGCAGCGAAGAAGTTTCAGAGGTTTCAGAAGTTTATCTAAACTACGTCAGTTGTGTAGGGCCCTATGATTTTAGCAATGTGGAAAACACGGACATAAAACATAATTTACTGTATAACGCAGAACGTCATGGAATTTGACCAATTTTGGATGGATATATTAAAAGTGGGTCAGTACACTTTTACACACGATATGGACTAGTGTCAGCAAATATTAAGCCGTAAATACATTTTAATGTGAATCCTTCATGTTTTGCTTATCGCTGTGTGAATGAATGGCGCAGATGCACGGTTTCGTATTATACAAACATACTGAAGGGCATGTGTTTTTAGCCACCTCAAACATGAACATAATTTCTAAAATCTCACTTTATGACCATTTTACCATCTTTTTAAAGAAAAACTTATGTACATATCATACACAAACAGAAACCTAAAGGTCTTCACAGCAACCCGTCAAAATTAAAGTTCAGTTTAACAAGAAAAAACCATAACAGGCATATTACTTAATGCAATCATAGAACTACTACTAATAATCAATTATTATTAAATTACTACTTTTAAAATAAATATTTACATTTTATTCAACATTTTAGCCAACATTTAGCAGAAAAAATTTAAATACACAACAATGTTAAAAAAAATAAATAAATAAATAAAATAATACATTATAATTTAATACAATTAATTACTTAAATATGCCTTTTAATAACTAATATTTAATTAAACTATTAAAATTGAATGCAGAAAAAATTTACTGAATACAGAATTTTGTAAAAATAAAACAACTGAAGAAAAAAAAAAAACATTTAGGGCCTGTATTTTGGGTTAAACTTTTATTAAAAGTTTAACTCTGTAATATTGTACCTACATATTATAACATTTCATTTAACCATTAAAACACAGTCTGGAAAATCTTAAATGTAAAACAAACAGAACCCTTTTAAATATCTATCTATATATATATATATATATATATATATATATATATATATATACACACACACACAATTATTTCATATTTCTCTATACCACCCTTGCTCAGTAGAACCACCTGAAAACCAACTTGATAAAACAGTCCCGAGACCTTGACATGTAGTGTTTAGTTGCGCAGAGAAGCAAACTTACACAGCTAGTGTTGCTGAGTCTCCTGCCTGACTTTCACTGAACCTCCAAAACGTTTTCCAAAGAGTCTCCACCAAAGGGAACTGAAGGTTGACCATCACATCCAGAATGGCCTGAAGAAAACCACCAAATCAGTAAAAATCAACTCAAAAAAAGATATTTAGCTTCTACAAAAAGATATTTGGCTTCATTGAGATGCAGACAGTCAATCTCTGGTTTCAAACAGAGAAGAAGAGAGAAGACTCACTTCGCAGTGTTCTCTGTAGAGTAACTGAAAGCTTTTAAGATGTTCCAGCTCAATGCCCTCTGGTAAAGCTCTACCCTGCAGGTCAACATCAGGGAACTCCGGGAGAGCTCGGGACGCATCTAAACATCAAAGATAACAGCAACAATTTAATGATTTGTTGTAAAAATCCGAGTTCTGGTATAATTCAAATCTCTGCATTAAGCCCCAATTAAAAGGTATGTTTCATATTTGCATTCCTTTTGCATGCATTTCAGGTTACATTTCTGACATTAAAAGTTCACACTGATGTCACGACTCACCTAGAAACTGTTGGTACTGCTGGACCTGGGTACTGATGTCCGACAGACCCGAGCTCTGCTGCTGCTGTTGTTGCTGTCCGGATCCTGACGACATTCCATTAGTGATTCCCTCCACCTTCTGTACCGGCTTCAGTCTTCAGGGAGACAGAACCAGACTGAGAAACACAGGAACCAGAGAGACTGAGAGCAAGATATGAAAGCGAGCACGTGTGTCCACCTCTGTTTCTGGGAGAAGGGTTGCTGCCTCATGGCCAGGTGTTGCTGGTCCTCCATCAGACGGAGCAGAGATGAGCTCGCTTTGATCCGCAGTCCATAGTAGTGATATTTGGAATTCCCTCTGGAACAAACACACCAAAGCTTCAGTGCACCTGTGTGACCTGAACCAGAGGATCATGGAGGCTTCTGACCACGTATCCACGTATGTGACTCTCAAACAAATCACAAGTTTGGAGTCACTAGACTTTTTAATGTTTCGTATGCTAATGGAGGATGCATTTATTTAAGCAAAATTACTTGAAAAACAAAAATAGGGCCTGGCTTGTTTTTCTACTGCGAACTGATGAATTAAAGTAAGCGTTTCATTCAGAAATGAACACTGACAGTTGGAGGGGCGTGGTTAATGATGTCATGCTCATGCCCAAGTCGTCAAACTGATGTACTTAGGTCAAAAAATAGTGCTTAAGTAAGTTTCATTTTAGCGTTTTTGGGGGTGAGGGGGCAAGCTCTCTGAGTGAATTGATTCACTGAAATAAAACTACATGTCATGTGACCTGAATCTCTCTCACCGCGTCCCCAGGCGCCTGGTCCTCAACCCCATGAACACCGAGCGGATGAGTTTTCCGAAGGATGCTGCGTTGACGGGTTCCAGCTTTTGCTCCTGACAGTGCAGCAGGTAGTGGCAGTAGAGAGTAGACCGAGGCAAACTCACCCCTTCCGCTGTCTCATAATTATCCAACAACCACTGCACCTGAGGGCCAGAGGACAGCTGCCGGGATAAGACACACACACAGCCACACACACACTCAGACAGAGAGCCCAGGCTAAAAGATGTCCTAAGACAGACAAACAACCAAATGCAAACCCGTGCATATGCTTTTGCATGCAGACGTCGCACATGTAGGTACACTGTAATTACACACTCATGCATAGTGCAAGTCAATTTAAAGTCAACAGTAAACTAGTTTCAGCAACGCCATTTTAGTTCATTTTGAAGTGAAACAAACTGGCCGGGCTTGATTTTATTGTCTGAAATTTATTGAAATTTAAATTTATGTTGACTTTAAATTAATACAATGTCCTCGAATGTGCAACAAATGGCATTATTTAGCAATGTCTTTACATATGAATATTTTTATTCTGACAGCTTGATGAAATCATTCAGTGCTGTGAAGAAGTCTTTTGTCTGAATTTCTGAGTTTGTGCACATTATAATTGTATGTAGATTGTGTTGGCATATAGTCTGCTTCAAAAAAAAAAGGAACAAAGTTTCTGGTATTTCCTTTCTTTGAAGTTCAAGGTCACAGTTGTAGAGAAATTCAAGTAATGCGGTGACAGATGAATCAAAAGCAAAACTGTTTGGTAGACATAGCAACGAAGTGTTTTTTTTTTTTTACAGGAAAAAAAACATCACATACCAACAGTTTCTGGGATCAGATTTTTTCATGTGTTTAAAAGAAGTCTCTTATGCTCAGTGAGGCTACATTTATTTCATTGTAAATACAGCAATATTGTAATATTACAATTTAAAATAAATATTTTCAGTTTGAAAAATATTTTCTATTTTGATCATTTTTTTCAGGATTTTTCAATGAACTGAAAATTGTTTTATTTGAAACCAAAATCTTTTGTAACATAAATGATACTTTTGACCAATTTAATGCACCCTTGTTGAATAAAATTATTCATTTCTATTTATTTAATGACCAATTCATTTCTAGTATAGTAATAACATAACACAGTGATGTCAAACGATTGATCACAATGAATCAAATCCAAAATGCTATATTTTATTTATATTTTATGTATATACACATACATATTAATTCTAATTTATATTAAATATTTTATATATAATATGTAAACATAACATCTTTTTAAACATGCAAAAACTCAGAAAACAAGCAAACACTTTTGCACAGCTCTGTATGCCTCTTGACAACTGTTTCTGCGTGCCGTGGCATACAAGACGAGTATGCAATGAAACGATAAAACAATAAAATGCCTCAATTCTTAACTAAAATAATTTTGTATCGGAATGTGCAGTAAAATTGGAAAACTGCTGCGTATAGGAACACGTTGAACACAAGGCCATCTGTCTCTCATGGATATTATGAATATGGTTATGACTGAATTTTAATGTTTTCAGCAATGAACACGACAGCACAGTGAAAGCCTCAGCAAGCACCGCTGACAAGCTACATGTCAACTGGACATGTGTCGTCATTGTAATGGCATGCTGTTCCTGATAACTTTTTCATGGAATAAAACTGAAAATGAAATAAATTTAGACTTGGAAGTATCACTGTGCTCTCTGGCATGTGGAACAGAGCAATGAGATCACCATGCTTTTAAATTCATTTGGGTGGCGGGAAGAGGGGGGGAATTCTGTGAGTGGCGATGAGTGACGATTAAGCCCCGCCCCTGCTGTCGTCATACCTTTTTGTCTGCCGACGGCACGCTATTGTCCTCGCCTTCGTTTATACTCACGGTGGTTGGAGAGGCACGAGTGGGGTGCGGATAACCGTGACCGTTTCCGCTGCTGCCGGTCCCGCTGCCAGCCAGCATGTAGCCACCCTGAATCACATAGCTCCCGCTGCTACCGTTAGCCTCGCCTCCAGAGTCTCCAGAACCGTTTGACGCCGTCCCAGTGGCTGCCACTACAGCTGTGACTCCGCCCCCTGCCGCCGTGGTGGGATTGGCCACGATCTGCCCCGTCCCCGCCACAAACATGGATACCCCGGGGGATCCAGTGGTCACGGAGACGGTGAGAGGGGTGCCGGGGGACGTGGCCTCAGAACCAGAGGCAGGGGTGGTCTCATAGTACTGTCCAGTAGTGGTCTGGGTGTACAGAGGGGTCTCTGTGTATGGGAAACTGCTGGAGCGACTGGGAGAAAATCAAGGGTTAGGATTCAGATTAGTATTCAGTTTAAACAGCTATCTTGGGCTTTTTAGACTTGGCAAATATAATTACAAAAGGTCTTGTAACCTTGGATTAGTAATTAGCAGTTTTGAGATTTAAAACTTTTTAAATCCTGCGTTAAAATTATCATTAATATTTATTTTTTTAATAAGTAGTATTTTAATTTTGTCTCTTTTTTTTACATTATATTATCTGGTTTCTGAAGAATAGTACAGAAACAAAAAACATGTTTTAAGGTATGGGTTTGGTAAGATTTGGTAATGTTTTTGAAAAATGTCTCTCAAGCTTTCATGTATTTGATCAAAAATACAGTAATATACATGTATATAAATACATGTGCGTACATATTATATATATATATATACATACACATAATAAATAAATATACACGGTACACCCACATATATCACGTAAACAAAATTTTTATTTTGGATGTGATTAATTTAGGATTAATTGTTTCACATCACTAGTTGGCTGTCTGTTTTTAAACAAGCACAACTTTGTTTCACACAATATATGTTTTGACACCATAATTGATATTCACATTTTTTAAGCAGTGCTATTCCTTAAAAGTGTGACATTTCTGTCTAACTAATGGTTAACAGCAGCTACAACAGAGTTAGTTGTTCATTCAGGAAGTGTGTATAGTGTGAAAAGCCCTGTAAGCTGATCCTGCACACATGCACAAGACTGACGCTAAGTGTTGGTTCCTGTAAACACTCACATGGTGCTGGTGGTGTAGTTACTGTCTCCTCCTTCCACATACTGCACCTGGTTCGTATACACATGCTGGACTGGCACCTGTTGGAGCTGCTGCTGTACCTGCGGTGCACATACACCAATACACAAATTAGGAGGGCAAAATTGACACAAATAAAATGCAATAAACTGTTCACATTCAATGCACTAATACAGTGTTTCCCAACCTTTCCCAATCTTATCTACACTCCAAAAAAAAAAAAAACTACCTCAGCAGTACTTGTCCTCAACAGAAACGTTCATATTATGCTGGATAGCATTTTTATTAGTATTAATATAATGGGAACCATATTATTAATAATAATAATAATAATAATATTATATATTTTACCAACCCCAAACTTTTAAACAATATTATGTGTATTATATATTTTTAATTTAGTCTCCCCACAGATCCTTGGTTGGAAATCACTGCACTAAATTATCTAGCACAATCAACTCACTGTCACTGACTGATCACAGCTACACCTACAACACTGTGTTTTATCTGAAGTCACCTACGCTATGGGCTGAGGGCATCTCATAGAGGTAAGACTGCACATCTGGCACAGCAGCAGAGGTGTAGGAGACCCTGTCTGTCTGCCAGCCCACTGACATGACGGATAGAGAGAAGGTGATGGGTGAATAGGCGACAGGCAGAGATGGGGGGAAACAGGATGAGCAATCCAGCAAACTTCCACTGACAGATGCATAGGATAAACGGTCTCCAAATGGGTTAGTGCTTTTCTCTAGTAGTACTACTGCTGGCCTACGCTCCAACCAGTTTTCTATCTGTTTCTGTCTCTTCACCTCACTCTCTCTCTGTGAATCACTTCCTCTCTGTCTGAGAAAAGAGTTCTGAAAGCAACCGTCAGAGGGTTAGATGATTGTAATTTCTGCATTTAAGCAAGAGTTTTTCTTGATGAACTATAGTGCATTACTTTCAAGATGACATGACTGTAAACATTCGAAAATAAAATGGGAGTCACATAAAATGCAGAGAGAACTTGGACATCATAGGCGTCAATTTGACTGCAAAGTCATGCTTTACTGACATAATATCACACATTAATATGAGTGAGAGAGCTCACCTCCTGTGTCAGGTGCACTGACTGTAGGCTGGTGACATTCAGCTGGGTGCCCGGCTCTGTTTTTGTTGTCTGAGATGTGGCTTGAACTACTGATCTCTGTCAGTAGATTAAAGGGAAAAAAGAAAAACATTAGCTTGCTGAAAAAGCTACTCTTAAAATGGCAAACCACAATCTAATTTATCTAAACTGGGCCATGGTTTACAGCTCTAATGCTTTGTATATGTACTTTCACAAAATGAAGGAAGTTACAGAAAGAGGCTTCTCAGACACTCAACTTGTTTTTTTCTCATTAAAAAGCAATACCCCTCAAGAAATGAATAGAACTTCTGTTTAAAATAAGATAAAGACTCCAGTCTTATCAGTGGCCTAATAAAATGTATTCGGGGCAGAGATGATCACATGTTAACCTGAATACCACTTGCTTTACCTCAGTAACCCTCCTGTTTTCAGAACTTTCCACTTATGGGTAAACAAACTGTGTTTGAATGCTGGCGGTGCTTTCACTGAATCCAATTGAGCATCATGTCTCGCTCCATCAACCAACGCCACGTTGCACCACAGACTGTCCAGGAGTTGGCGAATGCTTTAGTCCAGGTCTGGGAGGAGACCGCCACCTCGTCAGGAGCATGCCCAGGCGTTGTAGGGAGGTCATACAGACACGTGGAGGCCACACACACTACTGAGCCTCACTTGTTTTAAGGACATTACATCAAAGTTGGATCAGCCTGTAGTGTGTTTTTCCACTTCAATTTTGAGTGTGACTCC
>JAUCMS010000062.1:18358718-18382724 GCA_032357445.1 Enteromius radiatus | reverse complement strand
TTTTCAGCTGCAGGGACAGGACGACTGGTTGCAATCGAGGGAAAGATGAATGCGGCCAAGTACAGGGATATCCTGGATGAAGACCTTCTCCAGAGTGCTCAGGACCTCAGAATGGGCCAAAGGTTTACCTCCCAACAAGACACGAAGGAGTGGCTTCACAACAACTCCGTGACTGTTCTTGAACGGCCCAACCAGAGCCCTGATTTAAACCCAATTGAGCATCTCTGGAGAGACCTAAAAATGGCTGTCCACCAACGTTTCCCATCCAACCTGACAGAACTGGAGAGGATCTGCAAGGAGGAATGGCAGAGGATTCCCCAAATCCAGGTGTGAAAAACTTGTTGCCTCTTTCCCAAAAAGACTCATGACTGTATTTGATCAAAAGGGTGCTTCTCCTAATTACTGAGCAAAGGGTTTGAATACTTAGGACCATGTGATATTTCAGTTTTTCTTTTTTAATAAATCTGCAAAAATGTCTACAATTTTGTGTTTTTCTGTCAATATGAGGTGCTGTGTGTGCATTAATGAGGAAAACAATTAACATAAATGATTTTAGCAAATGGCTGCAATATAACAGAGACTGAAAAATGTAAGGGGTCTGAATACTTTCCGTTCCCACTGTATATATAATAAACATTAAATGCTATTATATTTTATATATATATATATATTTCCATGGCCACCATCCTCCATGCGTCACACAAACATTGTGGTTAATGTCTCTCGAAATGTCACGTTGTTGTCATTGCTATCTTCACATTCGTTAAAAATTCATTATTCTGTTGTCATTTTGGATATTGGTGACCTTTGTCCATGTGGATGCAAGGATGGCTCGTGTGCAATGAACTGTGTTATCACACTTTGAAAATGCCATGCTCGCTACATCTCTTTGTCTCTTAACCTCTAAACTTCATAGTCATCTGAAAAAAAAATGGTAAAAATAAATTATGCACTGAAGTGCAAAGAAGGTAAAATAAGTATTCAGGTGAACTCGGGACACACATTTTGGGGAGCTGTGCTCTTGCTTTCATTAGTGATTTGCCTAACAATTTTCACCAGGTGGATGATAAAACATAGACATATAACTATAACTTATAACTATATATATATTAATAAAACATTTTACAGGAGGGCATGGTGCTATAGCAACATCAAGGTCATGTGTTTGATTCCCAAGAAATGTGAAACACTGATAAAAATGTGTATCCTGAATGCAAATTAGGTTGCTTTTGACAAAAGCATTAGCCAAATGCATAAAATGTAAATGAAAAGATTAACAGCAATTTGATAGAAAAAACATCTTAACTCAATCACTGTAAAGAGAAATCATTACATTATGAAAATTCTTACCGCAACATCCTGAAATGAGTCGTATGGCAAATATGATTCATCAATTTAAATGAAGAAAGAGTGTTTAGTGTCACAGAATGCCGTTATAATTACACATTCCCCTTTCCTGCTCATGCTTTTGTTACCGGAAAGGTCTCTGCCACTATCTTACAGGGTTATCAGTGACTCCTGCTTGGGGGGGGTTTGAGCATGTGTGCCCCTCACCTCTTTATAAGCAGAAACAGGGATCTGAGAAATATCACAGAACTTTGCCGTCAAACAGGCACCTGGCTTCAAACCAAAGGGAGGTCAGTAGGAAACCAGCTTCTGAACATCAACTGCTGCTATCAGTGAAGACCTGCTCTCAGGATGATGTGGAAAACCACAGTGCTTACAGTGTGTCTGCTGCTGGCTGGAGTGCAGGCGCTGGACGGCCCTTCGTATGGAGTCAAATTATGCGGCCGGGAGTTCATCCGCGCTGTCATCTTCACCTGTGGAGGCTCTCGGTGGAAGCGCTCCTTGACTAACACAGGTTAGTATCGCAGACCTTGGAGAGCAGGTTTTGTTAGACTTGTAAAACGTAAAGTTGAAAAATACACATAACATTAAAAAAAATAAATTAATTAACAATTGGGTATTACAAATACACTGGAAAATACACTGGAAAACTGTAATGTGTAAAATGTAATGGTAAAAATCCACCCACTCGTTTATTTATAAAACCAATAATTCAGTAGCAGTCTCTCCAAACAAACTGTTTCAGATTTTGTTACGTCACAGTAGGGAAATTTCACATTTGTGACGCTCTCTGCCCTATTACCATAAACACAGCTTTGAGTGTGAGAAGCTGCGGTCCGCCATTACTTGTTCTGTACTGGACTGCTGTGTGGGGGTTTTTTCCACAAATGTTGCTTCTGAAGGATGGATTAGTGCAAGCTGTTCGTGATCCAGCTACACTACCAGAAGAAGTATCAGGTGTCACTTTTTCTAAACTGCCTTACTGAAAGAGCTTCTTGGCACTATGTAAGGCTAATATTGCTAATGTTACCACTGTCTCTGTTTTCACTGATGCTGCCTTCATGTGCTACCAGAATGATGACAAGCAGGAAAGTGTAAGTTAAAACTGAGTGTGTTTTCTGTAAAGAGAACAGACTTGTACAGTCGCGTCTAGCAATGAGTGTGTGAGCTATAGAAGCTCCGCCCTCTTGCCACGGAGCGCCAGCTCATTTGCATTAAAGGGGAAGACAGAAAACTGCGTGTTTTAAGTTTAAAAAAAATGATCTGTAAGGTATTATTTGAATTAAAACTTAACATATAATTACTTTACATCTTGTGAAAAATGGTAACTAGGTCTCCTTTAATACAGAACAAATGCTGGATTTGAACATTTTTGCAACCTAAGATTTTCAAAAACAGAATTCTAGATTTTAACAGTGTACAAACATTTGGCTATATGTATTTAATCTCTATTTATAGCTAGTAGATTTTACATGCAAAATTATGGATTAAAATTATGAAAATTCAAATGGCTCAGTTACATAAAAAAATAAATAATAATAATACCTTTATTCAATAAAGACACATTGAATTGATCAAAGGTGACTCATTCATAATGTTATCAATTCCAGTGGTGTATGACCGAAAAAAAGTTAAAGTCAAAACTCTCATATATTTAAGATTCTTCGAAGTGTATACCTTTAAACATAATTTAAAAAAAAAAATAAAACCTATAATACTATATGTCTTTATATTTCAAAATGCTATGTTTAATTCAAAGAGTAACTTGCTATGAATTTTTTTAACTTATAATTGTTGAGTAAAAATACTTTCTTCACCAGAAGTCATTCATGCATATAATCTTACAAGTATTACATGAAACATCTGTTACTTTCCAGATGAAATCCTGGACTTATTCAACTCGTATGACAGTAATGCTGCAGACAGCGCAGTGCTGTATGGTGCTGCACCATCCTCCCAGCATGCCTCTGACTCAGATCTATCATCGCTGGCCCAAGGGGAACAGGAAGGTGGCGTGTTCAGCAGGCCCGCGCGCTCTCTCATTTCACAGGAGGTGCTTGAAGCCTTGCGTACCGTGGACAGAAAAGGACGTGATGTAGTGGTGGGACTGTCCAACGCCTGCTGCAAGTGGGGCTGCAGCAAAGGAGAAATCAGCTCGCTTTGCTGAGAGGCTAATCTTCTCTATAGCATGAGTGATTAAAAAAGTGTTTGCGTGTGCTTCTTACCCTGTCCTGTGTTTCATTTCCTCTGTATATTGTGCTTGAGACTTGTAAATGGTTTGCACTGAACTTCCATGCATTTTGCAGTTAATTTAAATAAAGGTTTTATAATGTTTGATGTTGTGATGTTATAAGTTTTTGTAATTAATTCAGTGCGTACGCTTTTTAATCTTTATCTAGAGTATATTCGTACACTCTTGAATAAAGTTGATTATTTGAATGAGTTTGTGCTCATTTGCATATAACCATTAAAACTTTCAATAAACTGTGATCAATCAACTTTCAATATTATAGTGAATACATTTTTCTTGCAACGTATTCAAAAAGGGAACCTTTCATATATTTTAATAGCTATCTTTACATGTAAAATAAATCATTTTCAAACATTTCTTTATTTTATTTTGATGTTTACAGCTTACAGCTCATGAAAGTCAAAAGTCCTGTATCTCAAAATATAAGAATTTTTACATTTGAGTTTCTATATATTGTTTCAATATGTAGTATATACATTCTGGGTATCTCTTATTCTTTGAAGCTACAATAATGGGGAAGACTGTTGACTTGGCAATGGTCCAAAAGGCAATCATTGACACCCTCCACAAAGAAAGTCACCAATGGTGATTACTGAAAGGATCAAAGCATATTACATCCAAAATTAATAGGAAGAAATTGGTTAGGGAAAGGTGTTCAAGCAACAGGGATGACTGCAAGCTTGAGAATACTTTCAAGTAAAGCTGATTCAAACACTTGGGAGAGCTTCAAACCACTTTTGAAACGGAAACAACATCAGAAGCATCTTAACTGGGCTAAGGAGAAACATAACGGGACTGTTAGTCGTGGTCCAAGGTCCTCTTTTCAGATAAAAATAAATGTTGCATTTGGAAATCAAGATCTGTAGTCTGGAGGAAGACTGGAGAGGCACAGAATTCAAGTTCCTTGAAGTCCAGTGTGTGAAGTTTCTGAAGTCAGTGATGGTTTGGGTGCTGTGATGTCTGCTGGTGTTGACAAGCTTTTTGAAGATGCTGATTTCTTTTCTGAGCAGGACTTTAGCACCTGTCCAAAGTGACAAAACCACTTCCAAGTGGATATTACTGTGCTTGACTGGCCAGAAAGAATCCCTAACCTGAAGCCCATGTGGAATCTATGGTATAGTTATAAGAGAAAGATGAGAAATAGTCGATTCAACAACACAGATGAGCTGAGGACTCAATAGTGTCTCAGCAGAGCCACAGAATGATCGCTTCCATTCACTTCTCACTGATGCTGGAGTCCTGATCAACATACTTCTTTACACACAGCTTAAAGATTTGTGTTTGAAAATTTATTTATTTATTTTTTGAGTGATTTTTATTGAATATTCTAATATTTTGAGATAATAGATATTTGACTTTCATGAGATATAAGCTCTAATAGTCAAAATTAATTTCAATATTTATGAAAGATTCGCATTTTGAAGAATACTTTTAAACTTTTAAATGTGTGTGTGTGAGAGAGAGAGAGATTTTTTTCACTCAATTTGATTTGCTGATGTTGTTTTAAAATAGAAAAATACAAAACGGAAGTTATTATTAGCATCTCGTTATTGGCAGACATTTGTAACAATACGAAGCAAGTGTTTATTTCCTGATAATCCATTTAGTGCATGGTAAATTTAGTGTTGTCTACTTGCATGACAGGCTATTTCCTGTATTTGCCCCAAGTGTTCAGTGTGAAGACCACATGTGTACGTAGTTTTCATTTCCGGATGAGAAACTGTAAAAATGCACGTGTTTACACGACTCTATTTTGATTTTTGCTTTGCAGTTCAAAATAATCCTCTAAATGTATTTTAGTCTCTTTAACACATGACAGAATTTAGTTTAGTGCTTCTAAACTCCTCGCTTTCTACTGTGTGCACTCCCTAGCCAACAAGACAGCACTTGTGGTGTTATTCACAAGCATTTCCCCTAACCCTAACTTCATTGCGCTGAAGGAACGTGCTGAAAAAGAATTACCCTTGATCTGATTGGTCAACTGTCTTTGCTTAGGCGACATCTGGGCGGGGTCTTATAATGCGTGTAATAAGAGCTTTGAACTACTGCATAATGTTTACACGTAAGGCGAGTTAAAGCTTGTCGTCTGGAGAGGTTTGAGAACGATAACGGTAACTTAATCTTAATCGAAAATTAAACTTACACCTAAGACCTATAAAGAACCAAAAGGAATAAGATTACAGGACATAGAAAATGCTAGTACCAGGATGCAGAAAGCGATGTTACTATTTTTATTGATTCGTGAAAACAAGACCGGCGACTGGGAAAAACGGTGTCTCGCGGGACAACGATGTCACTGGAGCAAACAAATGTATGAAGATAGTGGGCTTTCCGTGATTGTGTGATCACTCGGTTAACGGGACGTTGCGTCACGCTGGACTTTTTGCGTGCGCGAGCTCCGTGAGCGATGGCATGGAAGAATCTAAAAGTGCTTTTTATTACTACAACGTTACTTTACTTGTGGATATTTTCTCAAGGTGGGCAAAAGTGATTAGTTTTCAATATTTCATTCAACCATATACATATAAGTATCAAGATATATATATATATATATATATATGTTTGTGAAATAAAGTGCGTTGTTAAATCATTTTAAACATATTTTTGTGAAAATGTGTGTTGTTTTTTTAATTATATATAGTTTCAAAAGTAACTATAAATGCTTTTAAATTATGGAAGAATGCATTTTATGCCCAAAAACGTTTTTAGATTAAAACGAAACCGTACAGAAACATATTCACAGGACAGACCATTAAGTTTGTGTTAAACTTTGTCTACATGTTTTTTTTTTCATCATAGTTCTGTTGCCTCAACTTCTTTTGTTGTCTTTTTTGATTGTTTTAGTCTCTTGTGAAGTGGATGTAAACTGCTGGTGGAATGAAGCTCTTGCTGTGGGCCACAATGTGTCGGTTCTGTGCCACATGAGTACACGGGGAAGAGCAAACAGCTGTGGTCTCTGCCAGCTTTATGTTAACATACTAGACCACAGACATCAGCTTCCCAGCACATGTGCCAGTACCAAGGAAACCTTCAACTTTTCTATTGCAGCAGAACACAGAGAGAGTATTCAGTGCCTGTGTAACAGAAATACTTCAGATACCTGCAGTGTTACAGTAAGAGGTATGACAAATTTAACCGTTTTTTCTCTAATGACCTCATTACTTCCTCTGGGAACGTTTTGCCCACAGCGGTTCTGGAATAGAGTTATTCATAAACAGACATTTCCGCCTAGATCACAAACATTATAAATGGAAGAGTGAATAAAAATACAATATGCAATATGTATATATATATATATATATATATACAATATGTTTTTCTAAACCTTCTGGGATTCCAAGAAAATTTACATAGTAAATTATTCATAAAACATTTGCAACTGTATATTGATAGTACATAATCATCATTTTAAGATCAATTTTAGGTCAAAATATTCTAAAAGTAATCCAAAACTTTACATTTAGTCATTTAGCAGACACTTTTGTCCAAAGTGACTTACAAATGAGGACAAAATCAACAAAAGAGGAATAATATGCATGCTATATTAAGTCTGTTAGCTTAACATGGTACACCCATGCCACTTTCACAACTCGCACCTTTCAAAACTATTTCAATGAAGTTTTCATCTGAAAGATGTTGCATCATCAGTATATTTCATAAAACGCACTGTACTTCTCACAGCCTTGTTTTCATTCATGTCAAAAATTAAACATGGCGCTACCCTGACTAAGGTCTGTTTGTGATCCACCCAGCCCTGTAAAGTGCATTACTGAACAATGTGTTGCTGTAGCTTAAAACGGTAAAAGTCCAGGAAGTTTTACAATCCTACATCATTCATTTTTCAGATCGGCCATCTCCCCCGTCACGCCCTGTTTGTGTTATTGAAAACTATGAAGAGGAGAATGAAGACATTTACTGCTCTTGGACTAAATCCAATGAGGAAATGGTTCCAACTGTTTACACCCTTCACTGGAAAGATTATGATGGGTGTGTTTTCTTACAAACACTATACATAGATTCATGGATTGACATTGTGTATATATTGTGAACATCTGACTGGTTTTTGTGTGTGTTTATATACAGGAATGTTAAATCTAGTGAGAATGCAGTCATATACCGGCGTGAGTATATGAAGAGCGCTGACATTACAGCATGGGTCACTGCCAAAAATGAGCTGGGTTCTGTAGAGTCTGAAAGGTCTGTCTTCAACACGGGCCATATCAGTAAGTCCTGTTTACTCTATTGTAAACCATCGCTTGCTTCCTTTACACCCCACACAGTTTATTGGCTCTATAAGCACTGTGCAGTATTCAGTACACATACAGTTCTGATGATTATTACTATGAGTAAGTGTAAAAAAAATATAGTATATCATATAGTATAAAAATATGATACGTGACATGGAGGTGATATATATATATATATATATATATATATACATATATATATATATAAGAGTCTCTCATATATATATATATATATATATATATATACACTACCAGTCGAAAGTTTGGAAACAGTAAGATTTGTAATACTTTTTTATTGTCAAGGCTGCATTTATTTTGTCAAAAAACAGGAAGAAGTAAGTAATATTGTGAAATGTTTTTACCAATTAAAATAATGTGTTTCTATTTTAATATACATTAAAATATTCCTGAATTCCATTTCATTGATAAATGAACAGAAGAGCATTTATTAAAAATATAAATATTTTCTAACAACATAACTCTTTGCCATCCCTTCTTATCAATTTAACACATCCTAGCTGAATAAAAGTTTTAATTTCTTTCAAATAAAAAAGAATGCAAATTTACTGACCCCAAACTTTTGAATGGTAGTGTATATTGTTAGAAAGGATTTCTGATTAAAATAAATTCTCTTTTTTTTACGTAAAAAAAAATATCACAGGTTCCAAAAAAAATACACACAACAGTTTCCAGCACTAATAATAAATCAGCATATTAGAATGATTTCTGAAGGATCATGTGACACTGAAGACTGGAGTAATGATAATAATAGTAAAAAAAAATCTTTGTCATCACAGGAATAAATTGCACTTTAAAGTGTACTATTATTTTCAAATCAAATATTTCACAAATAATGCAGTAAAACAGAAATACTGTTTTGATCAAACAAATGTAGGCTTGATGAGCACAAAAATAAATCTCAAAGAAGTGTTATACCAGGCAAAAACTGTAAGTTAACTTTGTGCTAGCTTTTATTGTTTTCTGTCTTTTTTTTCTTAGAACGACCAGATCCCCCATACAACATAAACCTCACCTCTGAACCACTGGAGCTCTTCTGGGACATGGACTGTGACGAAGTGGGCTACTTGGAGAAGAGCTGTCAAGTGCAGTACCGTGCACACAATCACATACTGGACTGGACTGAGGTGAGAGGAGAGAGAGAAGCCAGATTGATTTGACTCTATTCTGATTTTGAAGAGGATTTCAAAGTAAAGCTAAAAAACTAAATGAAAATATAATCACACCCATTCAAAAAGGACAGGTCTTTGGGTTTTGAGAAACAAAAAAAATCTCAATAAAATAGAAAATGCAGATTTTAAACCAGGTCTTGGAGAAAACAACAGCTTTTTGTATTTAGTTAAATCTTTATATAAATGTATATATTATTTTATAGTGTCAGAGATGTTTTCAAAACCGTGTCTCTGTTGAATTCTTATTTTGCAGGTGGATGATTGGCAGGTCATGTTTATGTTGGAAAATCCCCAGCCATACACACAGTACAGTTTTCGTGTTCGCTGCCATTGTGGATATGAAGAGGAAGTCATGAGTCACTGGAGTTCAGTTTATTCAATCAGAACGCCCCCTGCAGGTCAGAGAAATACTACTCATTGCATTATTTGGAGACACTGATGCACTCATTTATTGCTCAGTTACTGTTTTATTGAAGCACATTCACTTGGATTCATATGGATGCTTAAGTCTTAAATACAAAAGCAATTCAGGTTTTAAAAAGAGCCGACACTAAGTCCTGTATCCAGAATGATTTCTTCTAATGTTTTGCATCGTTTTGAGTCTCTTATGCTCTTCAAGGCTGCATTTATTAGATTAAAAATAAAGTAACAACAATGAAATGTTATTATAATTTAAAATAGGTGTTTTGTAAATGTTTAAATTGACTTAGAACCTTTTAATCATATTGCATTTTTAAAATTCCTTTATTTTTATATATTGTATCTTTTCAGCACCGGTTGGACAGCTGGATGTTTGGAGTGACTGTTGCCCTAATTCTAACAAGTCTTCATGTAACGTCTATTGGAAGGTAGAGTGCATTCCCACAATGCATCAGTCTAACTAGGTCTGGAACTGCCAACACTTGACTGTCTTTTGCTGTCTCTCAGGAAATGCCCCTGTCTCAGGCTAGAGGGGAAATTATCAACTATATTGTAACTATGAAGCTTAAAAATGGTACTGAGGTCAAGCAACAGGTCACCAGGCAACGGAGAGACACTGGAAGTCAGCAACTCACTCCACTGAGCTGCCAGCATTTCAAACATTACCTCAAGTCGGGTGTTACGGGAGTTTTTGTGTCAGCCAACACCTCAATAGGCATATCGGACCCCACATACATGCTGTTCGCTGAGAGGGGTAAGTCAACACATTGTCATTTGTGTCTAATTTTGTTTGAAAATGTAAAAATGTCTACATGATATGATTTTATAATGTCACTACAGTTCAGAAGCTGGGGGTCAGTAAGGTTTGAAAGAAAAGTTTGTGAAATGTGTTTTAGCATTTGAGAAAAACTGTAATAAGAAATGTTTGTTAAACAGGAAATTATCCACTTAGGATGATTTCTGAAGAATTATGTGACATTAAATGTATCTATTTTAAAATATATTAATTTACAAAACGGTTGTTCTAAATTGCAATAATATTTCACACTATTATTATTTTTATTGTAAGATTTTATATAATCTTACCAACTGCAAGCTTTTTGAACAGTAGTGTATAATTACACAGCATCTTTAATCATATTTCTATCATATTTTTGCCTGTAGGACAGAGAGCGCCTGAGGTGAATCTGAGTATAATAGGTGACAGCCAGGCGCTGCGGGTCTCCTGGTCCATACACCCACAGTTCTCTGAGAGCATCCTGGAGTATGTGGTACAGCACGTGTCTGTAGTACCTGACATTCTGTGCCTGAACTGGGTCAGAGTAAACAGAAACCAGAGATCTGTCACACTCACAGGTTTGTGTGTGAGTGTGTAAAAAAAATAGCAAGCTGTAGTTTATTGTGATGCTGATAGTGTTTTTGTGTTTGTCTCCATCCACAGGTGACTTCTGGAACTACACAGCTTATAATGTGTCTCTATTTGCTGTCTTCAACAACCACAGCACTTTCCTCAAGTCAGCGATTGCATACACACTTGAAGGAGGTATGACATCTTTTAAAGGGACAGTTCACCCAAAAATGTGACCCTCAACCACAAAAAAAACACAAAGAAACATATGGGTCATATGGGTAATTTTTTTTAAATTGGGGTTTATATATCATCAGAAAGTGTGTTTCATTTATGTATGGTTTGTTAGGATAGGACAATATTTGGCTGATATACATACAACAGTTTGAATCTAGAATTTAAAGTGTCCAAATTAAGTCCTTAGCAATGCTATTATATATATATATATATATATATATATTACTAATATTAATATCTTAATGATTTTTGGCATAGAAATCAATCATTTTGACGCTTTGACATCATGACGTCATCCTTAAAAAACAAACTGTTGCATAAGTGCTTTTGGCCTTGAGCTGTTTTCATACGTAATTTTAACTACTGCGCAAATTATATGCACAATAGTACCCTGTTCTTCATCAGTTGAAACAAACAAACAAAAAAAGAAAACATTAAATTGTATAGGCCTACATAAAATATTTTTTAACAAGTTTAATGAGTTTTAATTTTTTTGTACTTTTGTACAAGCAATAGGCTATTAATAAGCAGGTGCAGTTGTATTATTATTTTTCTGATTCACTTTTTTTTTTTTTTCTAATTTCAGTTATTTTATTTCTCCTAACCGACGGTCGTTAAGCCGTTATTAACCGACAGGGTAATGTGAAAGTACAATTAAATTACATCCGAACTGATAGTGGCTGTGATCCATTAAAAATACCTAAATTTGTTTCCAGGTATCAATTTTATACAAGCAAAAAGCAGCAGAACGATTCACATCACATCTTGTGCAAACAGAGGAAAACTTAACAAAGCTATAAAAAATAGGCCCATATGCCAAATATATTTTTCTAACTAAATAATAAATTACCAAACCAAAAAAAAAAAAAAACTGCACCAAGTAGCAGCCTATCCTATGCAGAATTTCAGTTTTTGTTTCCTTTATTTCGAATAATGTCTTATTCTTCAATGAGTATTGTAAACTGTTTCCCCAAAAGAAACGCAATAACACATTACTAATGGGAGAAACTTTCATCTTCAGAACAAAATTAGGCCTAATAAATTTAAACTTTCAAAGCATTAAAGCAACATCAAATTAAGATATGTATGTTTGAGAGGTAACTTGTCTTTTTCTTACCATACTTGAGCAACACCACAAACACGGACGCTGTATAGTCCTCGCTGGAGTGTGTGACGTGATTTGTGTTATGTGCAGGGGCGAATGGTATATGTTTCTCATCCAACCGCAGTCAAATTCACTCTATCCGGACGGCACGATTTATCTGCATGTTTGTTTGTTTGTTTGTTTGTTTTGAACGATGACAAGCCGGGAATAAAAGTACAGATAACTGCATGAAAATGTAAGAAGTAATTATAATAAATTACAATAAAAGTAATTACTCCAGTAAAGTAAAGATACCCAAAATTTTTACTTAAGTAAAGTATTTGTATTTGTACTTCATTACTTGATACCTCTGACCACATGACAACATTTAAAATTGGGTTTCTTCAGTTCTGTTTGCAGATACAACAGGGGGTAACTGAATAAATAACTGCACTTCTTTACAACTTACACTCCTCTGCCTCAAGCTTACATTGTGTATCTTATTTGTTGAAACGTGCATCCATTCTAAAAGTATATGTGTTGTCAATAATTGTCTTGTACTTTGTAACAGATTGAATTTACAAAATTGCTTGCACAAAGTTCTTGGCGGGTTAATATGTGATATCCTGTAATCAAATTTTATATTGTCTTCACGTCTTAATCTTCTCTGCCAGTTCCTCCTAAAGTACCTCAAATCCATGTGGAGAACATCACTCACTCCTCTGCCACCTTGATATGGAGCCCCATCCCTGTAAATGAGAGCAAGGGTGTCATCCTGCATTATCTAGTGGGCATCAAAGAAACAGGTTTGTCATCACAGGAATAAATGACATTTTAAAATATATTCAAATAGAAAACAGTGATTTCAAATGGTAATATTTCACAATATTGCTGTTTCTACTGTATTTTTGGTGAGCAGATTGTACTGCCCCCATGCTTTGAAGAGTAGTGTATATCTGTGTGGTTTGGTCTGTGTGACAGGGTCTAATTTAAGCAGTAACAGAACCAGCATGCAGCTGTCAGAACTGCAGCCTGCCCAGCAGTACCACATCTGGGTGAGCGCTGTGAGCGCTGCTGGTGAAGGCGACAAGCTCTTGACCGCTTTCTCCACCAGTGAAAAAAACAGTAAGTACAAGGAATATGAGCTGTTTCTTTCTTCCTTTGGAATTTACATTGCATGCATAATCCAAAATACTGAGACATCCTTGTTTTGCATACAGTGTGTAGATCACACATTCAGCTTTAGGTAGTAAACCAATCGTTTCTATCCATCTCATCTCCTAGGTAATGCTAACCTGTTGGCTGCATTCATAATATTGATGTCCCTGATCTTAATTTTTGGTTTTGTTTTTTTGTGTGTGTTGGTGTAAGTATAGCTTTTTATCATAATTCCATCTATATGGCCAGAAGTGCATGGACACCCCTTGTAAGGGCTGTTTTCCATTCCACTGTGCTAAATACAGTGGTTTATTGTTTACATAAATACAGATGTGTTTGGCTCTTGTGTTTGCATCGTTTTCGCTAAAAATGCAGCACTGATCTAAAATAAGTTGAACCCTCAAAAAACATTGTCTCAAGCATTTTTTGCCATTCCACTGTCAGTGTCTCGTGTTTTATCGAAGGCGTCAGATTTGACAAAAAACATGTTTTATACAGGATATGCAGATCCTCAGTTATTATGGGTAGGAGATAATATTTAAAAAAAATGGCTCTTAAAAACATAAAAAAATAAATGACAAAAGACCCAATATTGACCAATAGCTTATATAATTAAAAAGCAAAAAAATACTTCAATTAATTATATTTGTAATTAAAATATTTGAAAAGTTTAATTAGCCATGTGGTACCCATGTGCTTTTGGCCCTGTTGTGTGTATATATTATTATTACTTGGTGTATTATTTTCAATTATATTAATCTATCATTACATTTTGAAATGATTCTCTATTTTCTATCACATCGCTGGCGTTGTGTAGCATCATAGTTTAATCCGTAATTTGTCATTTTGTAATAAATGAATATCTGTTCTCTAGATATCAACCAGATTGGTGTTTTGTGAAGATCCCGGATCCAATTAACAGTAAAACATTTAAGCATATGAACTTTCAGGTGAGAATCTAAAGTCTTATGATTTGACGTCACAAAAACAGTCCAATGTTAATTAATGTCTTGTCTATTCTTCCAGCACGCGTGGCCACGGCTCTGTTCTCCTTCTGAACTGAATATAAAGATCTCTGAGCTGGAGATTGTGGAGAAGCCGGATTGCGACACACCTGCTCCTCCATCAGAGACTGTACAAAACAAGGGTTTTATCGATGTGGAACCTCAACATTTCCAGCTGCCAAATGGACTGGACAGAACAAATAAAGGTGGAGATGATGAGCCTGATGAAGAGCCTGAGGAGTCAAGCAGAAGAAACATTTTAAAGCATGAGAGCTGGGCAAAGGAATACAGCGAGATGGTTGACACTGATGAAGAGAAGGATGGCGGTGACGAGGAAGAGTGGTGGGACCAGCAATGTGTCTCGGACTATGAAAGACATTTTTTGCCTTCAGTTGCAGCGACTTAACCTTTTATACCTCGGGATGTTTCATCTCTACTGTAGTGCCTTAACTGGAGCAATCAGAAAGTGACTGTTTTACTAAAGAACAAGGTGTGCTTCAGACACTGAAAAGAGTATTAAGAGAGGTGTTATTCATGAACCAGGTCTTGCACAACTATGCACAGATTTTTACATTTACTGTCTTTCACACTAGCTGCAAAATTGATGAAAATGTGTTTGTTTTTGCACCACTAGGACTATACAGGTTTATTTAATACTCTCCCCTAGTGCCGTTGATCAGATGTTCCAGCCTCAAACTCATCGCATTGGTTGAGCTAATGTTAGGATGTGGAAACGTGGTTAACACTTTTCAGGGAATTCAACCTACAAATGTCTTTTAGTTATCTCTGCACATTTAACGATGTATTTTAACATGGAAGCAATTGCACATGGGACACAAATTGGATGTTATTACTAGTAGATCCAGAACAGAACTGAATGTAAAAAGCTTGTTTTTGTACATAATAAATATTTTTTATATATGAATTGTGGTTATTGTGTATATAAGTGAATTTCTCATACGTTTTGCTGTTATTTGTTTGATAGACGGTGTAGAATTGGCATGTAAACACTTTTTTAAGATATTGATATCAACTCGGTCTTGTTGCGTCCAAAGCCTTGAATAATATAGTGACTATATAATAATACCAGTAAAGTAAAACAGCATAGTTTATCTATATTTGAGCTTTAGATGAATAAGTGTTAAAGATTATGATTACAAACTAGGTAAACTTAGACTAAACTGATGAGGTTTTAAAAATATACTACCATTCAAACATTTTGGGTGGGTATGGTTTTTTGAAAAAGGTCTCAGTTCATATATTATATACATACATAAATATTAAAAATGTAATAATTATAAATGTAAAAAAATACTACAATTTGAAGTAACCTATATAATATTATATATACATATTGATTTGCTGCTCAGGAAACACTTCTTATTATCAGTGTTGAAAACAATTGTGCTGTTTAATATTTTTATGGAAACCATTCCTTTTTTCTTTCTTTTTTTTTTGATGAACGGAATGTTAAAAAAGAAGAGCATTTATTTGAAATACATACATATCTTTTGTAACATCACAAACGTTGTAGTATAGACACTGTTATTTCAGCTGGCTTACATATAAAACATAAGCCTCTCAGGAATTTTCTGTAATAACGTGACTGTTGCTCGTTCAGAACCTGATTTACTATGCTACAAACAGCACTGTTCGAGACATACATATGAAAAGTAATAGTAGCTAAAAATGAAAACAATACAAATATCTATAAAAATACATATCCAAAGTAGGTTTCCAGTAGGCAACCAGCAGCACCCATCCCCCATGCAGCCTACATTCCGCTCAACGTGAGGCACAAACCGGGAGCATCCGCTCGTTGTTTTTAGGGGGCGCTCGCGAGCCGCTGACTGAGGCATTCAGGCCGCTCTAGAGATACAATCAGACCAGATGGGAGGGGGAAGTGAGAGGGAAAAGGAACTAGCTGAGCTGCCCTTTGTTTCTAGATTTGCCGAAGAGTACGGGGAAGAGACCGGCGCGAATCTATACTGTAAGTCACGCTCTAAACGCGGCACAATGTTTGTAGAACACATGACGTCATGGCGGACTTTTAAACTGATACATTTTGTGCCGTTTTAGAACGCGGATAAGTTGTTTGTTTCGCGGGTTTGCTGTGCTCGGATCAGCCCGACATTACAGCGCCGCAGCAGCGGCAGAATGAATGAATAAGTTTTGGGAATGTAACTCGAGCGGGGGACCGGGGTCAAGCGTACGGGAGGCGGGTAGGATCAATCATCTTAAAAGAGATGCTCGCGGTATTTAACTCAGAGTTTGATCTTTATAAGTATAATTATCCGGTTTTAAAAGCACACACGGACATGGAGAAGCACAGCATGGCCGACTGTAATCACACATACACACAACCGGGTCCTTTGCCGTTCTTTGTCTTGCCTTTTGAGTCTTGTTTGTGGTTTTTAAACTGATTTAAATAGTCTAAATAACGTTTAAACTCTCCGCCAACATAAGCAGTCGGGTATAAAAACGTATCGGGAATATTTTAACCGGTTTTAAAAGTCGTTTTTTTCTGTCTTAGGCTTTAATGGAGCTCTAATGTCTCTCTTCTTCCCTAGTTGGGTCACGTCCTTAAAAACCAGGAAAATGCTTTTAGATTTTTGTCGTAATTGTGTGTACATAACACAAGTTTTCTGTAGCATTATATCGTGGTTTATTATCATGTTGGATGTAGGCTTTAATAATTGTGGGGATATTGTTGGCTAACGTTAATGTTTAGCTATATGTTAGCCGGCTGCTAATTTACGTTAGCCTTGGAGAAAAAGGAGAAATATACGTTTAATTTATCACTGCTTATAAGAACACTTATTTTTTAAAACGAGAATGTTTTATACCATAACTAACTGTATGTGTTTGTAAACATGTGGTTATTTTTGTAAATAAACTCTCAAACAGCTTGTTAACCGGCATATGCATTGCAGGTAGTAATTACATCATTAAAGTTATTTATTTTGTATTAATTAGTTTAATTTAATCTTTTTCATCAATTAAATTCTGCATGTGTTTGTGACCATATGGTTTTAAAAAAAACAGTTGGTTGCCAGTTGAAGACGCAAGTTGCTTTGTATTATTGACACTGGGGCTAGTTGTCACAATGTTTTCTCCAGTGAATATTTCTCAGGGTGAATTTGTTTGTGTCAGTGTTTACACACCTCTTCTTGTTTATTAAGCATCATTGAACATTTGAATTGTTATTGGCCTGGAAAAAGTATACGGTTCATTTATATCTGTGAAAACTTGCCCCAGTGGTATAGCATGTTGTCAAAATTAAACTCTGAAATTGTTTATTAAAGACTTTCAGCTAAATATAAAACGTTAAACAGTCATGATACATTTTACAGCATCCAATGCAAAAAATTACATAATTTTTATACTGTAACATAAGTTTTTGTTGTTGTTTTTTTATAAATATAGGCTTTTCTTTTTCAACCTTTTTTATGTTTTAAATGCAATATAATTTCTATAATAATTAAGATCTGTGATTTGTAAAAATGTAGAGTCTCCTCAATACATGCGCACACACTTTGCATATTAACATCTGACTGGTATCTAATAGGCAAACTGAAATACAATCTGATTAAAAAAAACCTTTGGGGTCTTCACTGGAATATTTGAACGTAGTCATTGACATACATTAAGGCACAGATTAATTAACCCATTTTTATTCCTCATTTTAAGGACTGTGCTTTTATAATTAACTGAATTCATTCAACTAGTAAAGTTGCATATGTTTTTACATATGTACATAAACTGAGCTTTTAAAGCATTAGGGAGAGATCAAACAAATTAGTGTTGTATTAGCCTGGGAATATTTTTTGTTGTTTTAACATAAGTGAGTATAAAATATTTAAATTTGATATTTAAAGATTTGTGTATTTTATAAATAATGTTTTTAAATGAGTTAAAACACATGTTTACTGTGTATTTCAGCAACATATCTTGTTAATCAAAACTGCCGGATTAAAATGAGTTTTATTTTCTATTACAGGCTTTCTGAAAACGCCTACAGAACGCTGTTTTTTTTGCCTCTCACTTATTCCGGCTCTGCTGAGAGATGTCCACCCCTGACCCACCTATGGGCGGGACCCCTCGGCCGGGCCCTTCCCCAGGCCCTGGGCCGTCTCCAGGGGCCATGTTAGGGCCTAGTCCTGGGCCCTCACCTGGCTCTGCTCATGGCATGATGGGCCCCAGCCCTGGGCCCCCTTCCTCAGGACACCCACTACCTCCACAGGGCCCCTCAGGTTACCCCCAGGACAATATGCACCAGATGCACAAGGTATTATCATTATGTGTCTGATTTATTTGTTTTGTGGCATGCATTTGGTTTCTGGTGTTTGGCTGCTGTCTTTGAGTCATTCTTTTTGTATTTTTGTATCGTTTTGAAGCCCATGGAAGGCATGCATGAGAAAGGCATTCCTGAAGATCAACGCTACAGTCAAATGAAGGGTATGGGCATGAGACAGGGTGGCCACAGTGGCATGGGACCTCCACCCAGTCCTATGGACCAACATTCTCAAGGTATCTGTCTGTCTGTCTGTTACATGTATGTTTTTTTTCCCCCTGGTGTTCTACCTGTTTGAGTCTGTTTGTAGCCGTGTCTGTATTGTTCTTTCTGTCTATTGTTTGTCTGTTTCGTAGCATTAGTCTGTCACTCTGTCATTCTGTCTATCGTTCTTTATATCTGTTGTTGTATTTCTGTTTGTCTGTTGTTCCACCTATGTGTCTTTCTGTCGCTCATCTGTTGCTATATTTGTCTTTTCTTGTTTCTATCTGCATTCTGTCTTTTTCTGCCTGTTTCTTTTTATCTGTAGCTTTATCGCTCTTTGTATCGTTCTATTTGTTGTTGACTACCTGTGTTTCTTTGTATCTGTCTGTTGCTCTATAACTATTTTTGTTCTGCGCTTTCGCTGCAAAAAATGTTTTTTTTTGGTTTTTGTTTTTTTGTCCCCCTTGTTTCCAGCCAAAATATCTAGAAATCCTTTTATCAAGAAGGATTTTCTAGACAAGTAAAAAATATTGTCTTGTTTTCAAGAAAAAGTCGTCAAAATTAAGAGACATTTTGCTTAGAACAGGCAAACAGAAAGCAAGATTATTTTTTTTTCTTGTCTCAAATCTTTATTGATTTTAAGAAATTCTAGATATTTGGGCTGAAACTAAGACACAAAATCTTGGCTGGAAAAGCTTCTTTTCCAAAAAGTGTTTTCTTTTGCCCTTTCAGTCTGTCTTATAAAATACAGAATATAAATATATATAAATAAACTTTTATTTGTCTAATGTTCTGTCTGTCATTCAAGCTGTTTGTTTCTTTGTAGCTTTGTTGCTTGCACTCTTTATCTCTGCCATTCTGTCTTTCGGTCTACCTATCTGTCATTCTCTCTGGCTGTATAAATTTATTATTATATATCCGTTATTCGATTTATCATTATTTCTGTCTTTTTGTTGGGTGCTCTCTCTGTTCTATCACTTCTTTCTGTCTTTCTCTCCTTCTGATATTTGCACATGTGTGAAATGTAAGAGATGCAGCCGATTTTCGAGCTCTGTGTCTGTTATATGGAGAACAGATGGCGCGCTCACTGCTAAACTGTTTAGACTTAGTCTGGGTATAGAAAAGCCATCCAACCTGTTTGCTCACATTGCCCTTTGATGTGCATTGCTTTGTTCCTCCGCTGGGGCTGCTCGCATGCTTGTTTCCGTACAGACAGAAATGTTGGGCGAACAGGGTAACCCTTTTGAAACGGAAAAACCCAGAGCTGTTGGAAACCACAAAGGCATGACAGAAAAAGAAACAAATATAAAAGTAGGATGTGTTTAAAGAGTTTGATGTTTGTGCAGTACTGTAATTGTTGTGCACATTTATATTTTAGTGGTACAATTTTCATTAAACTAGACCTTTGAGATATTAATTTTAGGGGAAACTACAGGGTTTTTTCCTTCTCTGATTTACCGCAACTATTGCAATTACTATTTTTATTGCTCATAATCTATGTATTAATTTTTGCCATGTAATGCATCATTCTTTGTACCACAGATACAAATGAAAATTCAGAACGCATTAGCAGTTGCAATATTAATGCATTGGTAAACATTCATTGCTTGGCATTGTTGTACACTTTCTTCTAATTCGGTAGAAATAAAATTATTTGTCCTTTTTTTTTTTTTTATAAAACAAGGTTACCCCTCTCCTCTGGGTGGTTCTGAACATGCCCCCAGTCCAGTACCTGCTAACGGCCCTCCGTCTGGCCCCATGATGCCCTCTGGTCCCGGTGTCATGGAGGGAGGTGATCCGCAGGCCATGGGTCAACAGAACCGGAGTGGAGGTGCCGGTGGTGTTGCAGGTTCAGGACCCAGCGGAGGACCTCCAAACGCAGGAGGACCTGGTGGCGCAGGTGGACCCACTCCTTTTAACCAAAACCAGCTTCACCAACTGCGGGCACAGATCATGGCCTATAAGATTCTAGCACGTGGGCAAGCTCTGCCTGACCACCTCCAGATGGCAGTGCAGGGAAAACGGCCCATGCCAGGCATGCAGCCGGGGATGCCCAACATGCCCCCTGCCTCAGGACAAGGAGCAGGACCACCTGGACCAGGAGGCCCAGTACCTGGGGGACCCAACTACAATAGACCACAAGGTGAGGCGATATCTAGTATTAAATTCAGCTCTCTGAAATAAGCACCGTATGAGATTAGAAGACCTTAAAACGTGTTTTTAGATTCCTTTTTTGAATTGCATTATTTTTGGTAAGACTTTCCTGCACATTAGGTGCATATATTTAATCAGTACTACTATAATTTATATTTATAACAATAAATTTTTGTATGTTACAGGAATGGTCGGACCAAACATGCCTCCTCCAGGACCTTCTGGCGTTCCTCCAGGCCTTCAAGGACAACCCACCAATGGACCACCTAAATCCTGGCCTGAAGGTCAGTAAATTGTGATAATTATCCATAATCACTACCATTTATCAATTCAAAATTTAGCCCTATTGTAGTGTGCAAGGAGACAGTCATGTATTTACCACATCTTTGTAATCCCAGGACCCATGGTGAATGCTGCCGCCCCTGCAAGTGCCCCACAGAAGCTAATTCCTCCTCAGCCCACGGGCCGCCCATCTCCAGCCCCACCTTCGGTTCCTCCAGCCGCTTCACCTGTCATGCCCCCTCAGACCCAATCTCCAGGACAGCCGCCCATGGTGCTTCATCAGAAACAGAACCGCATCACACCCATCCAGAAACCCCGGGGTCTGGACCCAGTGGAGATCCTCCAGGAGAGAGAGTACAGGTGAGATGAGGAAAAGAGAGGGCAAATATTGATGTTTGAATAAACACTTTTCAAATCCTGGGAACACAAACATTTTACAACCATTTGATGTTGCTCTTCCCATCTGTCAGGCTACAGGCTCGTATTGCTCATCGTATTCAGGAGCTGGAGAATCTTCCAGGCTCTCTGGCTGGAGACTTGAGGACTAAAGCAAACATTGAGCTCAAGGCACTTAGGCTACTTAACTTTCAGAGACAGGTATGAATTGCATCTATATATTACAGAGAATATTTTTTTAGTTTTTTTTTACACAAATTGCAGTTGTGTTGTCATTATCACCCAGTTTAATGTAACTCTACCCAAGAGACAGCGTTTTATTCACACAGCACAAGTACCGACATGTTTTTTGACCCCTTTTGGATCACATGATCTGATGACCAGTTGCTTTTAAACAATCGACTGCTGTCTTATTGTTGCTTTTTTTCAGATGCAGTTTATTGGCTGATACATCAGTGCTTCCCTAATTATTATAATAAATTATATTTATTGTTTGATTTGTTACTTATCAAATTTATTTTGTGTATTTATTCATAATTATTTACCTATTTCTTTTTATTTTTATAAATGCTCTGGAAAGTGGTTGTGATTGACTTCAGCCCAGTCCTGCTATGTTTTAGTGGTGTTTGACCCATGTCGTCTTTCTAAACGCAGCTCCGCCAGGAGGTGGTAGTGTGTATGAGGCGTGACACAGCCCTGGAGACGGCTCTGAATGGCAAGGCTTACAAGCGCAGCAAGAGACAGTCTCTGCGTGAGGCTCGTATCACAGAGAAACTGGAGAAACAGCAGAAGATTGAACAAGAGCGCAAACGCCGTCAGAAACATCAGGTAATGCATGATTTTTCTTCACACTTTTAATTTGATTCACAAATGATGAAAGATTATTCGTGACCTAACCACCTGTTCTCTTCTTGCGTTTGTAGGAGTATCTCAACAGCATCCTGCAGCATGCAAAGGACTTCAAGGAATATCATCGCTCCATCACCGCAAAGATGCAGAAGTTGACCAAAGCCGTAGCCACGTACCACGCCAACACCGAGAGAGAGCAGAAGAAGGAGAATGAGCGTATCGAGAAGGAGAGAATGAGGAGGCTGATGGTGAGATGCACAGAATTGATCTTTAACCATTTAAATTGGTGGACCTATTTTTCTGAGCATGTGTCTAAAAACATATTTTGTGTGCGCGTTCATCCAGGCTGAAGATGAAGAGGGTTACAGGAAGCTGATTGATCAGAAGAAAGACAAACGTCTGGCTTACTTGCTGCAGCAGACGGATGAGTATGTGGCCAACCTCACAGAGCTCGTCAGAGCTCACAAAGCTGTCCAGGCCCTTAAAGACAAGAAAAAGAAGAAGAAGAAGAAGGTGATGAGATTCACTGGATTGGAAAGAGTTTCTGTAATAGAATCTAAGTCAAGTTGTCCTCAGGTGTTAATCTTCCTTTCTGCTTTGCTCTTCACAGAAGCCAGAGAACGTTGAGGGTGGAGCTCCTGCTTTGGGTCCAGATGGAGAGGTGAGATCTTAAAAAATATGTATTTGGCCACACAAGAGGATCTTTTTCATACAACAAATGTAAATTTCATGCAACAAAAACAGCCCCGATCACTCAGTCCTCCGTTCACCAGTTGTTGATGTTTGTAAATGGCACGAATGAAGACAGGAAAATGACCCGAGGGGAAGATTGGTTCTCTAGGAAGAAATCTGCTGGCCAGTTCCTAGGACTATGTGGTGTGAAAGTGCCATATATTTGGCTTTTAGCTTTGCTGATCATTTGCACTAATATATCTCTTGTGGCTTTATTCAAAATGAGTGTTTTTTATGTAATGTAGTTTTGAGTTATATTTGTAGAAGTTAATTTAATTGCAACAATTTTAGGTATAGCCTATTCCATAACCAATTGCAGATATCATCTCATACATCAGTGGTTCTCAACCCTGGTCCTCGTGCCCCCCTGCTCTGCATATTTTGCATGTCTCTGTTAACACACCTGATTCTGATAATCGGCACATTAGAAGAGAGCTTCGTGCATGAGCTGTGTTCCCAATCGACATGGTCGACTCGTAAATAACTTAATATGATTTAAATTATGTCTCGCACACTTAAATGCACTTTGAATGGAATGTATAAATTCACTTCAAACTGGAATCATGGCGGAATATTTGGCAATGTCCACTTCGCAGTGCACATGCGTTCGAACAGAACAAATGACAAGAGAAACATACTGTAAGAGCCACAGAGAGCCATGTCACTGATGATGTCACTGATTAAGAAGTTAAAAAGTCCAGCTCACAGCTCATGCACGGAGCTCTCTTCTAATAAGGTGATTATCAGAATCAGGTGCGTTAACAAAGAGAGACATGCAAAATATGCAGAGCAGGGGGGCGCGAGGACCA
>JAUCMS010000062.1:18336724-18351344 GCA_032357445.1 Enteromius radiatus | reverse complement strand
TGACTTTCTACAACTTTCTCCCATCTCCCGACTGCATCTCTAGAGCTCAGCCACAGTGATCTTTGGGTTCTTCTTTACCTCTCTCACCAAGACTCTTCTCCCCCGATAGCTCAGTTTGGCCGGATGGCCAGCTCTAGGAAGGGTTCTGGTCGTCCCAAACATCTTCCATTCAAGGATTATGGAGGCCACTGTGCTCTTAGGAACCTTAAGTGCAGCAGAAATGTATTTGTAACCTTGACCAGATCTGTGCCTTGCCACAATTCTGTCTCTGAGCTCTTCAGGCATTTCTTTTGACCTCATGATTCTCATTTGCTCTGAGATGCATTGTGAGCTGTAAGGTCTCAAATAGACAGGTGTGTGGCTTTCCTAATCAATTCCAATCAGTATAATCAAACACAGCTGGACTCAAATGAAGGTGCAGAACCATCTCAAGGATGATAAGATGACAGCACCTGAGTTAAATATATGAGTGTCACAGCAAAGGGTCTGAATACTTAGGACCATGTGATTATTTCAGTTTTTCTTTTTTAATAAATCTGCAAAAATCTCTACATCTCTGTGTTTTTCTGTCAATATGAGGTGCTGTGTGTACATTAATGAGGAAAAAAAAAACTTAAATGATTTTAGCAAATGGCTGCAATATAACAGAGAGTGAAAAATTTAAGGGGGTCTGAATACTTTCCGTACCCATTGTATTTATAAATACACACACACGTATATATTTAAGAAAAATTTTACGTTTATATTAAATATGTTTCTGTATGATATAAATGAAATGAATATAAATATGCACATGTAAAAATTTTTTTTTAAATATATGCTGTATATGTGTGTGTACAAAATAACTATACACGCGCATCTGTATATATATTATATAAACAAAAATGTTTATTTTGGAGGCGATTAATTGTTTGACAGCACTGATTCTGATAGACATATTTTTGCATTAAATTATCTTTTTTTTTAATTTATTTATTATTCTTTGATGAATAGAAAGTTTAAAAGAACAGAATTTATTTAGAAAGTGTGTTCGTGTTCTTGCGATTTAGTCAATCCATGCTGAAAAAAAGCATTACATTCTTTAAAAAAAACAGACCCCAAGCTTTTTGGTTTTTGGTTATGAGCATGTTTGTTCAATAAATAAATATTTTATATTAATTTTCAGATTCACGACAGTGACTCCAGCTCGGACTATTCAGATGATGAAGTTGTCATCCGGGGACGTTCAGAACCTGTCGAGACGCGGCCCATTCTCTCTGTCCGTAAGTGCTGTTTGCATTGTTTTGTGTCTTTGTCAATATACTGATTTGCAATGTCAAAATCTTAAGGTCACGGGCTGGTTTTGTCATCTGATATAACAGAGCGTGCTGCGAATATAGACCACTTTGACATTGTCGAGAGAGTCGAGATGGGACAAATGGCCTCCATGTTTTTTAATAAAGGTAAGAGTTCTTGCATCATTATGTGCTACAGTGTAATCTTCAGTTAAGACATTTAGCTTTATAAGGCTATTAAACGGGCCTTAAAAGATGGCTTGCGAAGGTCAAGTTTTGCTGGAATGTTCAGTCAAAGTGAACAAGGTTATTGGCTGCTAATGAGGTGTAATTAGAACTAGTTCAATTACTTTTGGTTGTAATTACCTCACTCTAGATCCGTTATCTACTTTAATGTAAGGAAAGGCGACGGAGAACCCAGGTAATGAGAATCTTGTGATGAATATGAAGATGACGTGTTCACCTTGAACCACAGACCGAGGTGTCATTTATACAGATTCCTATTTTCAGGATTCTTACCCTCCTAAGCATCATTTCACAAGCGGCGCTATGCAAAGGCTGACTCAACAGTGCCCAGAGCAGTCTTGTAATATCTCAACAGCATTGCTTTTGGCATCTTTTCCAAACCATCACACAAAGACCGGACATCAGAAATGGCTTGCTGCTCTGTTCCACACAAGGTCTGAGATTTAACCAGGGGGCAAACATGCCACTAAAATGAGAAAAAGTCCCTCACATTCAAGACAAGGGGTTAAAATGCCACACTGTATTTGTGCAACTCACTGTTGTGATTAACCTGAAACCAGGTGGAAAATACGGCACTATAATGAAAAAGGCACACGGAAGACACTAGGTGGCGCACTTCCTCCAACAAACCAGTGCTGCACACACTCACTTACCGTGAACACAAACACTCTCTTGTAGTTTTAGAGCTTAGTGTTTCCTCAACACGGATGTCTCACACACACCCTGTCGCCTCTTCGTTATTCTATTAAGCTTGATGTGTGAAAATAGCTGGCTTTGCTCTGACCTTTCCCGTTGTGGGGTGAAGTGAAGTGGCCACTTTGGAGGTGCGCTTGGGAGAAGCTAATGACTACCTGAGCAGCATAGCAGACTCCGATCGTAAATGTATTAAATGGAAGCGTAACTCACTGTGAAGGAGATTAGTATAGTAAGTGTGACTTCGGTATTGACCGTAGCTTTAAATATAATTCTCGTTTGCCCTCCTGTCTTAGGACATGCTGTCTTTTAAATGCTAGTGCAATTGCTAAACCCAGCTTTTGTAATGTGGGTGATCAATCCATGAGGTGCCATTTGGCAGTAAGAAACCATCTTTTATATGCCGCAATCAGTGTTAGTTAGAGGCTTTATTGTTTGTGAATGGACTAGGATTGTTTTTAGAGAAAACGCAGTTAGCTACTATTTGTTTGCAATTTAAGGTTAAAGCGGAATGTGAATTCGCCTGGCTTTCCCTCGTTTCATCATTGGACAGGTTTCTTCATGGCCGCTGGTTTATCAGGGATGTTCACAGTAACCTTCCCACTGACAGGTTGATTAGAAGTCAGCTTCGGATAATGTCACAGAGGAGATAGATTAGTTCATGATTGATTTTGTTTTTTGGTGCGCTTGCTAACACTATTACTTTTGGCTCACGATGGAGATTTTTTTTTTTTTCATATAAGCGTTAAATACCACGACTGAGGTGAGACCCTTGAGCAAGGCACCGTTCCCCTAACTGCTCCCCGGGCTCCGCAGCAATGGCTGCCCACTGCTCCGGGTGTGTGTTCACGGTGTGTGTGTGGGGTTGTTCACTTCTCACTGCTGTGTGTGTGCACTTGGATGTGTTAAACGCAGAGCACAAACTACTGGGAAACCATACCTGGCCACAAGTCATGTCCTTTCCTTTCCTTCCTAAACATGAGTTGAAGGAACAACCTGAGCAACCATATTTAATTTTGCCTGTGATCACTTTTTCCTGTTTTTATATTTAGATTGCCTCACTTAGTTATGCTTTACCCAAATGTACCTTTTTTTTTTTTTTTTTAAATATATTTTTATTTTTTAGTGTTCACTTTTAAATGTGTTAATTTTAATTATCTCTGTATGCCGTTCATCAGCCATGACATGAAAATAATTATTAGCGTATCTAAATTTACATAAATTTTAGTTACGATTGTCTTTTTATTGCATTTACATATGCGTAATGAAGCAAGAATTAATTCACAAAATAAAATAATAATAATAATAATACAGAAGCATCTGTAATATCTGTCACTTTTTCTCTTTTATGAAATTTGCTTTAAAAAAAAAGGTAAAATAAGCAATTTGCCTGTATTGGTGTTCATAATACCAGTTTCTAACTGATTTTTTTATCAAATGAACTGGAACTGGTTTTAAAAATTATTATTAATTAGCATTGATATTTAAATAACATGCTCACTCTTTATCCTTTATAAATTTAGCGTTAAAATTGGTAAAACAACCTCTACAAGAGATGTTACATTCATAATTTCCCATGTTTTCTGCCAGGTTTTTGCCACTAATCTTTGTTAAATATACTGAAACTAATTTAAAGTCCACTTAAAATCAAAATTGAATTTATTTTATATTGACTTTATTGCTATTTTGTGGTGAACAATTCATCTGTGCAAGTAGGGCTGCACAATTAATCAAATTTCTTATCCCAATTACAATTACGTGATCGTTCAAAGCAACAATTAATTGTTGAAAAACAACTTGTGGTATTCTGTGTGCTTAAGACGTGTTCTTTTCTTTCTACATGTTATCTTAAGTCTGTTTTGCTTTGTTTTACATTTAGTTTAGGATTTTAATACTATCCATGTTTTTACTTTTTTTTTAAAGACGAAACCGATCTGGTGTTCACATTTTAGGCTTGATACTATAGAAAAGCAATAAGTTTTTCAGTTGTTTTTAGCTTGTTTATTTTAATCTAAAATACGGCATGCAGTTGCTTCAAGCAATGGTGTGATCATTCATCATTCAGTGTAAATTGTGATGATCGTAATTATAATCAACAATTATGAGTGTTGTCATAATCGTGCACTTCATAATCTTGAATCCAGATCTGAAAATGCTCCTCCGCTCTAAAATGACAGGCTTTCTCTGATGCCATCAGTTTGACTTCTTGGGCATGAACATGACATCATTAACCATGCCCCTCTGCTGACAGTGTTCAATGAAACCTAGCCACTCCCTCTGTTTTCCTCATTTAGTATTCTGTTTCTCTCAGAAGTATGGAAGTAATAAAACGTTCCAGTTCATGTGACCTTTATAAACAATATTCTTCATTAATCTCAATATTTAAAGTAACATGCTCGCGCTTTCTACTGTATAAATTTTGCTTGACAAATTGTAAAATAAGCACATCAACTGACTCTGCATTTATAATTTCCCACGTTTTCTGCCAGGTTTTCCCCACTCATCTTCATAAAACGAACTAGATCTGACAGCAACATTTGCTGCTTTTTTTATGTGGAGGAAAAGATGATTCAATTAAGCTTGTAAAAGAGTATATCTTAATTTTTTATTTATTTAAATCTAGTTTTAATAGTCTGTTAGCTCTAGTCGACTTCAGAGTAATTAATGAGCTTATTGGTCGGTTGGCGCATGGCTGATGATGAATGGGTGATACGGTAAGCCCATGTGTTTCCTCTTGAATGCTCACCATCTCATCTCCAACCGGCAGGGACTGAGTGATGGATGGATGGAGGAACAGGTGAAGAGGAGTGTGAGGTTAATGGAGAGAAAAGCAGGGGGGGGGGGGGGGGGCGTTCATAATGAAGTGCTTGCATCTTTAATTAGGATGATTTATACATGCGTTTAGTGGGTATAGAATGTTGGGGAGGAGCATCACAGGAATCTTCTTGGGAATGAAGCCGCCCATCTTCAGGCTCAGTCAACATCTCCACCTGTTTGTACTTGAAGTGATGTTTTATGTAAAGCCATGAATCTTCAGAATGACTCATGATGCTTCTTTCGGCAGTTGGCGTCAACATGTTCTACATCTGTATCATTGTGTACCTGTACGGAGACCTGGCCATTTATGCTGCCGCTGTACCTGTGTCACTGATGGAGGTTGCGTGGTGAGTTCAGGATCCCCCAGGATCTTGTTATTGCTCTAGACCATAATTAATAAAGCAGCAGCTTCATGTTTTGAATGTTAAAATTAGTACAAAGTAATTATTTTAAAGTAGTTGCAGATTAAGAAAATAGTTTAGTCAATAGTTAATAGTTTAGAAATAGTTTGAGTCTGAAATCTTTGTCAGAAATTTTTGCACATTATGACCTCACGTTGTCACATTTACAAACTGCCTCTGAAACTTTCTTGCATCATAAAGAAATTTGAATCGGGTTTGATTTTCTGCGTTTTCATATCTATAGCATGCGTTTGATAGGAAAAGATGACTAATATCAAAAAAATGCTGGCAAACATTTCAGACTCGCTGTGCAAGGACTTTTTAAGATACATTTTTGATAAACTACAAAATGCAAATTTGATAAACATTTTTAAAAATCTGTTTCAACCAATGTGGCAATTTAATTTATTATTATTTTTTTTTATCATTTTCTTTTTATTAAACCTGTCTGCTATTTTATCTCATTGCAAACATTGCACCAAATTTGTGTCGAGCATTCATTTTAGTGTCAACAGTTATGTTTTATCATATTTTATAAACAAATTTCTAAGGCCTTGAAAATATCAACATGATCAAACCTGTTATACACGATGCCTTCTATCATTTAATTGGTATTTTCTCATGAGGTAATAGGCTTTTTAGTATAGATGTTAAAAATGTTCCCCTTTAGGTCCTGGTACATGTGCCTTAACCAAAAGAATAACTTTACAGTATATTGTTATTAGGGATGCAGCGATTCAATGTTCAGTATCAGTATCACCTCCAATACTGGCATTTTCTGCCAGATTGTGTATTGGTCAGACAAGACAGATGCGAATCCGGTATTGTGAGTAGCTATACTATTCTGTGTTATTGTTAAAAGAATAGTTCACCCAAAAATGAAAATTCTGTCATCATTTACTCACCCTCGAGTAGTTCCAAACCTGCATGAGTTTCTTTGTTCTGCCGAACTCAAAGAAAGATACTTTGAAGAAAGTTTGTAACCAGGTGGTTTTGGGTGACCATTGAGTTTCATAGAATTTCATTTCTACTATGGAAGTCAATGGTGACCCAAAACAGCCTAGTTACAAACTTTTTTACAGGTTTGGAACTACTCGAGGGTGAGTAAATGAGGTAAGGGTGAGTAAAAACCATAAGGTTTTGGTGCACTATATTTTGAGTGTTCTGAAGCCATTCCATAGTTTAAAGGGTTAGTTCACCCAAAAATGAAAATTCTGTCAAATAATTACCCTCCTGTTATTGCAAACCTGTATTCATCTTCAGAACACAAATTAAGATATTTTTGATGAAATCTGAGAGCTCTCTGATCCATAGACAGCAATATAATTGTAATGTTTCCAGGCCCAGAAACGTAGCAAGGACATTGGTAAAACAGTCCATGTGACATCAGTGGTTCAGCCTTAATTTAACAAAGCTACGAGAATACTTTTTGTGTGCAAAGAAAACCATAATAACGTAATTTTTATAGAGTTATAGTCTTCCGCTTTATGGTAGAGTACTTCAGAACGTAAACAACGCTGATGAACGGGTCATTTTTATTCATGGCCTGTAGAGTTTGAATCTGTCTTTTAGTTTTATAAACTCTTGAAATGGATTTTCCGAGGTCAGAAGTGTCTAATTTTGCCATCTCACAGTGGGAATCACTCGTGCAGTGCTGGGAGTGTGAAATACAACGACACCGAGCCATGCTGGGGTCCCGTAAGACGCAAGGATGCCTACAGAGTGTTTCTGGTGAGTGTTACAAGCAGTCAAACGCACCCACCTCGTTGGCAGCACTTATGTCTCGGTAGGGTGCTGGATTCACACCGGCTGAAGGCTAAAGGTAAGAAAGACAAACGAGACACTTAATACTTCTGTGTAATCTCTGTGGACTCCTCGCCCACGCATATCTGGAGGCTCTTGAGTGTCCTTGAAATTCACGTAGAGCTACGGCACAAGATTTCCTCCTTGGCTTTAGCTTCACAACAGTGATTGATGTGCTGATTCATTCCTCTCTGCTCCACCCTCCTTCATCTCTAGAAATGAAGGAAGGAAGTGGCTGTTCCGTCTGCCAATAAAAAGCATTGTTTCAGCTTTTTTTTTCTCTATCTTATCGCATGGATAAGGAAATTATGCTGATTTTAGAACATGTGCCAACATGTGCTTGCCTTACAGATGTGGAGCCTTTTCCCCTTCATGCTCAGTTTGTCATCTCGTGTCGAGTTTTAAGATGAGGTCACATGCCGTGACTTTATGTATGTTGTGTATCGGCTGTAATTGGGTTTTGTTTATTAGATCATTTCTGTACGCATGCATTTAGGATGCTAGAAGTACTCATAGGCCTAACCCACATCTGGAAGGCCATCATTCATTTTTCTTCCGGACATGCCCTTAAATAAATCATCTTTTTTTTTTTTTTTTGATGAAAGATTAATCCGCCCAGCTTATGAACCGAGTGTCGCTGGGGCTGTTCTGTTCCTCTCACCTCCAGCTTTAACTGTCTCTGTTGTTGTGGGAGAGGAAAATTGACCAATTGTTTTTTTAGTCTGGGGAATGTCCATAGGGCCCAATGTCTGAGCCACCAACGTTATGAGCTTCATCAGACCACATAAATCTGTGCCAAAGGATGTTTAACCAAGCACTTGGCAATTCTTGTTATAGCGCAATACAAACAAAATATTCTTATCTTGTTGCAATATTAAAAAACAGTGCATTAAGTTTTTAATGCATGATTGAAATGTTAATATTTTTCGTATATTTAACTACATAGAATTTAGTTTACTCTGATTAACAATAAATAAAAACATGTCTGGAAAGGAAGATTAATGTGAAGAAACTTTTCTGCATTAAAGTAATAAGAGATTTTTAGGGCAAAAATGTGTTTATTTGTCAGGAGCATGAAAATGGCAACAAATCACACATCTTAATTGTTTTGGGGTGCAATTAAATATTTCTTCATTTTTAAGACTTAATCTTGTTATGAAAAACGAGCCAAGGATCCTTTTGTGAGATTCACCCTTTAAATTTACAACGTCAGCAAAATTAAACACGCATTGGTGCTTCAGTGTTTTAACATGGCCACAAAAATGTCAGGTCACATTTGCATGCAAATGAGTGACATTTACATAAATCCCCCATCTTTGCACTAAGTTTGTTTTCAGTTTAATCTTATACCTGAATTGACTGAGAACACTGGTGTTAGTTCAGTGTTAATTAGCAGTTCTTGATTGACACTCTGTACATTTCTTTCAAATCAACACAACCTAGTCTAACCAGAGTCCTTGTTACTTATCTGGCCTTGCATTCCAGCTCCGTGCTGATCATGCAGATCTATCTCCCATCCTATTAAGAAGACAGCTGCTGAGACGAAGCGCAAATCTATTACAGGCACCATGATGTGAGAAAAATGAGAACATGTGACCTGTTATTATATCTTAAATCTTCATGAATGCATTCATGGCAATTTTTGGTTGTCCACTGGAGCATAATGTTTCTAGCAAATATTCCAGATTACTGAATTGTGCGCATATGCCCTTTTAACAAGTACATATTTTCAAAATTATCCTACTTTTGAAACCTTAAAGAGTGAATTATGACCACACAACTACCAGATGCATTAGTTTTTGTTGCGTCTTGACTTTGACTTGAAGCCGTACGTGGTCTGCCTGAGAATATTAGAGAGCGATGGTCAGTTGTATCCCCTCGTGGCCGGCGGGATTGATGTTTGACACATTAGTGCAGCCTCATGGCATAAGCTTTAGAAAAGGAAAAAAAGGGAAGATTAAGAGGGATATTATGCCTTCACATAACACCTTGCCTCAGTTTAATCCCTGAGTGGGCGGCAGACCGTGACACTGTTCTTTCTCTACCTGTGACACACAAAGAGGGATGTTATGGATGTCTTTCTTTAGGGGAATGTGGCCAAAGAGTTTTCAGGAATGCAGTGTGCTGGACTGCAAGTGTAAGCAAAGGCCTTTATAGCTGCTGTTCTGCTTTGTACGGCTTAATGGCTGTTCACACCAATAATACAACACAACCGTTACTGTACATTGTGTAAAGCTTCCTGACTTCAGTGATTTTTTTTTTTATAGTAGGGATGGGGCAGGATGGATGTCTTTTGATTTTTAAGTATTGGTGGTAAAGGAACCAGCTGTGATTGTTGCCATAAAATTGTACAATTTCTTGGTTTAAATCATGCTTTTAAAAAATATATATATTTTCTTACTCGTGTCATACCAAACCATTATAATACTGGCATTCTTCAAAACATTTCCATAGAACAAAAAATTAATTTTAATTAAAATTTAAAGACACTTACCTTTGGCAACAGATGGAAGCATTGTTTTTATTATTACATTATATTATATTAAATTACATAATATTTTATTATATGCATAATTAATTACAATTAAAGTATAACACTAAAAATGTGTCTGATCAGGTGAAACCTGTGGTTGATTTTCTGTGAAATGGAAGGAAAACTTAGCTTTGATTTGCATCTGTTTTTTAGGTGACCTGATTTAACCTGTCTCTGAATAAAATATTCATTGGAAATTAATTTTGGAAGGGACTTCATCCATCAGGATTTGATTGGGTCATGAAATTGTTAGACTGATGTATTATTTTCCCCTCCTGTCACTGATTTGTTTCATTAATAGAAGTCATTTCATATGAAGAGAAAGATTTAATCATGTAAAAAAAAATAGTTGAGGGTCACTGATATTTGTATACTTTTTATTTTAATAGTTTAATATTAATGTAAATAAAATAAATTGAGCAGTCATATACGATATACATTTTATATTAAAAAGTCAATTTACTAGTATAATTAAAACAAATTCATATATGTATTCAGGGCACGTTGTATAAATATATTCACTGAGTAATCCTACGCAATAGGACCTGGAGCGGTTATGTAATTATTACATTTATGATCCAATTTGCACTCCATGTTTTATAACTCGTCGGTTGGACATCAGTTCTCATAATGGTGTTTCAGTGTGTATGTAACAGCATGTGCTTAATTAATTTCATTCTCTTGTCATTTCTTCACACTTTTCTCCTTTTTAAGTATTAAGTAGATCACTGCTGTCACTATTTTATCCCATCATTAAAATAAAAACCATTCCAGCACTTGCTGTTCTAGTGGCACGGCAAACAAAGAGCTATTTTTGAGCTCTGGCTCAACAGCTGTCCCTGAGCAATGCTATATTTTTAAAGTCCAAGACGGATGACACACAAACCTCTGAAAAATATCAGGGCTGCGGGACAAGGGCAAAAAAAAACGGCATTTCAAAGCAAAATAATAGTCATTTTTCTACCCGTAATTAAGCAGTTGTGTCGATTGTGAAAGACTTCAGTAGATCTATTTGGGTTGTCTGAAACTGTCTTTTTGTTGCCTGTAAAGTCAGACAGGCCTGTCTGCCCGGCTGGTGCTGGCTTTGATCAGCAGTAAAGGTCCACACTGTGTAAAACTGCCATTTTATCTGTCGTGTTCACTGTGAGCTGTTAAGAAGATCAGTAGACTAAGACTTCATCTGCTGTCGATTCTTTTCAGCGTCCAGTTTAAAGAGCTTTTTAAAGAACCAGAGTATCTCTACGGGCTTTAATGGCATCTGACCATTAGGCACTAACACGCATCTTTTGACCGAAACGTTGTCAAACAAGCACTCGAAAGTTTAAAAGATATACTCGAGTTCAAGTCATTGTTGATTCATTTAGGGAAAGCATTGAGAGCCTTCAGTGCATCGGCTTATATATGGAAAGGATAATGTGGAGTGAGGCTGTAAATTATATCAAGGACAGGAAGGTGTCCTCCTTTTTCTCATTGGGCTGGTAATTATTCTGAAGGGGAAGCAGGATTAATAGCTGTACATGATCACCTTTATTCTATGGGTCCTTGCTAAATGAGCTCATTTCCTTAACCATCATGATGGGAGGAACCTTTGTACCAAAACAGTTTTGCTCGTAAGATACGATTCTTATGGAGTCGTATGATGGTCGTTTAACATGATACAATTTCTCATTGATCACTGCAGACCTGCAGATTCTTGTGCATAAACAAAGACCCTCAAGTTGTAATTTAGTTGCATTTAATTATTTTTTTTCCCCTGAAGTCCACAACTCACTGTTGCACTTTCTATTGATCAATAAATCCTGAAAAAAACGTAGCATGGTTTCCACCAAAAATTTAAAACGGCACAACATATGATGATTATGATAATAATAAATGTTTCCTAATGATGCTCAAAATTCAGCTTTACCTCACTCAAGATCATATTTGTGTTTTTCTTGTCTTTTGAGAAAATGCTCTTTATGACCTAAAAGTGTGTTTAAAAAAAAAATAGAAATTCTGACAATAGTTACTCATTTTACCTCATGTCGTTTCAAACTCGTAAGACCTTTGTTCATCATCTTTAGGACACAAGTTAAATATTTTTTATGGCAGGGGTGTCCAACCCTGCTCCTGGCGATCGACTGTCCTGCAAAGTTTAGCTCCAACTCTAATCAGACACACAATTATGTAATTAGTTGCTTCAGGTGTGTCTGATTAGAGTTGGAGCCAAACTTTGCAGGACAGTCGATCGCCAGGAGCAGGGTTGGGCACCCCTGTTTTATGGAGTCTTTCAGACCCTGCATAAACAGCAAAGACCCAGAAAGGTAGTAAGGGCGTCTTTAAAATAGTCCATGTGACATCACACACGTGTCATGGAAGAGCAGAAATTGTTGAATTAAGTTATTTTTGTTATTCTTTGTATTCTTATAGCTTAAACCACTGATGGCACATGGACTATTTTAATGATGCCCTTACTACCTTTCTGGGCCTTGAAACAAACAAACTTCTTTTTTCTTTTTTTGTTTGAGGGCAAAAAGAAGTTCGAAACAAGTAAAGCTATACTTTTTCAGAACATTCGGGGTGTGGATTGATGTAAACATGGCGTGTCGCTCGCACGTAGCCTATACGTTTGGTTAAAAACAAAGGCTTATTTATAGTGTACCTTTTTTTTTTTTTTGCTTTGAAAGAAGATCAACGACGACAGCAGCAGTATGGTTTAATATTTATTTGCTTGCAATTTTTTCCACTTTTTATGGATTTGGAAAACTTTCATATGATGTTTCTCTACGTCGTGATTATCTCTTATGTCAGTGACATCAAAAAAAAATCCTGCATCAAAGAAGTTGGACGTTGAAGTTTCTGAACACACCCACCGATTGTGTAACCGCCTCGGACCAATGGTAGCTCAAAGGTGTTTAGGAGCTTAAATGAACTCCCAAAAAACTGCCAAAACAAACTCTTGGTATTGGTCTAATTTTGTTCGAAATGACGTCATTTCAGTTCGTTCTTCGATTCCGTTGGAAGTATATCGGGGCCTTTACAGTGGAATAACATGAGAGTGAGTAATTAATGTAATTAATGACTAAAAAAATATATAAATTTTTTTTTTTTTAAAGTCAGTTTAATAAAATGTCTAATGCATTTACTTTTACAGCAACATTTGAGAGTTGACCGCAATAGATTTTGGTTTCGGTGCTCTCTTTGAGAAAGCTCTTGGTGTAGAAGGCTCTGCAGGAATAAGACAACGCAGATGGTTTAGTGGATATTAGCACAGCAGGACGAGGAGTTTGAGCAGCGGCCCACCAGGAGAAGAGTCCTCTCTCTAATCCACAGTGGGACCATCGTGCCAGTGCAAACACTGGCTGACCCGCAGTCACACTGCCGATCCTTGCCAAGCGGGGAAGAAGTTGTCGTGAGCACTATGAAAAGATGTGGCAGATCAATTTAAAGCGACAGGGAAGTAAATGTAGACAAAACAAAGTCAGCCTTGGGCTAAGATCATGATGTACCACGTCTGTAGCACACTTGACGGCTCTTTATATCTTCTGTAGGATATGCAAGGATGATCTGTCACAGTGCTGTAAACATTGCAGTAGTTGATGTCATGGCGACAGCTCCGGTCCCAAATGCGGTTTAGGATCCCACAGCTGTCTCCCCAAGTTTTAGTGTGTCTCGTTTTGTTATTAGCAGTGTTACCTGTTGGAAAAACCCCTAGGATTTACACTGAAGAGACTGGAATAACTTGGAGGCTTGGACCCTTTCTGTTATAACCCGTTCTTATAATTACTTTTAATGTCCATTTCTGCAAGCTTAACTTTAGTCTGCTGAACAGCTTGCATGTTCACCGGGAGTTTCCTGCTGGGTACAATATTGTTCTCGGGTTGGAAAAGCTGGTTATCTGGTCCAAGGACATCGCAGAATGATGTAATGGTCTTCCTCGGTGGGTGTCAGGACGAGGCTGTACGTGATTTCCATGAAATTAAATCCACAAGCACAACCCGACGTCTCATTATTACAACATCCTTGCGTATGTCACCCTGAACACACAAGCTACTTGTTTGACCTTCATTCCTTATGTTTGTCGGATGAAAGGGGTTCAGACTGTTGTTTAGGAGCATTTAAGACTTACAAATATATTTGTAGTACAGGGTTTGAGACGTTGGTACTTTAAAGTACTTTTAATGTAGTTATTTGTAGGAGTTTCTCCATTTATTTATTTATTTTAGTATTTCAGTCACAGTTTCAAGTCCTGCCCTGCCATTTACTTATTTTGTCCATTTTCTTCTTGACTGCTTTGAAGTAGGAAAGGTCTGAATGATATTTTTAAAGAAAATGAAATGACATGAAAATGACATACTCAGCCCACTCTATTGCCAGTTATGAATACAAAACTGTTTAATGGTTTTAAAAATACATATTATATTTAGGTTCAAGTTTGTCATGACTTCAATCAACAAAGAAGAGTTTTATACTGTGTGTGTGTGTGTAGGGGGGAGAGTGGGGGCAGTTGCAAGACTTTTTACATTTCCTTCAGTTTCTCAGCGACTGTTTGTTTTAGAAAGAATATATATATATATATATATATATATATATATATATATATATTAAACCCATACATGCCACCTACCTGCCACAACATGTGTACATATCATAATATGGAAGTAATTTGTATTTAAATGGACCCAGAAAAATGTTGCAACTGCCCCCCCTAACAATGCTAGCTTAACACATTAGCTTTAACACATGGTTCCTAAGTCTGTTAAGAGCTAAGAAACTGCACATTCAAACTATATAACTATAAAGATCAATACTTGAACAGATTAGACAGTATGAAAAAAATTCTGGTCATACAAAAAAAAAATACTTTTTGGCCT
>JAUCMS010000062.1:18299729-18324882 GCA_032357445.1 Enteromius radiatus | reverse complement strand
GCTATGCGTTATTACTTTGGAGCGGTTATTATTCGAAAATAACGAACCTGCAAATGTCTCAACTGACCAATCAGAATATAATAACTTGCTTTAACACGCCTTAATCTCGCCTCACATAACGAACTTTCATTGTTAAGTCATATAATTACATGATTGGCCTGTTCCTGTTGAATGATGATGATGTCAGATACATTGTGAAAACGCTACTGTTCGTTTACAATGAAGACATTGCATTCAAATCTGTAATACAACTAACAAATGAAGATATCCAATGGAGTGAAATATGCTGAGTGGAGCGGAGTGAAGACATTTACAGAATCAGAAAATATGAAAAAAAAAAAAAAACACACTGTAACTCTACCCAAATCTGGCTGAACTCCAAAAATAAGTAGCCAGACAGGAAGATCCATAATGGAAACAGTTGAGACGCCTAAGGAAACCCTGAAGGAGTTACAGAAGCTTACTTAAAAAAAATACAAATAACAATAATCTATCCATCATTCGTTCTGTTGGTTGTTCTATTTTATGTTCTGTATATATGCCTGCTGTCTACCTATATCTATCAATCATAGCTATTGCTTACACTTTAGCTGGATTTGCCCGTGGGCGTTTTGGTGAATCAGGCAACAAAGCATGCATTATGTGTTCAGTTATGCACTCATGTTGAACTGTAACTGATTTCGTAATAGCTGTATTTTATTCTTTGACATTATCAAGTGCATTGTGTTCAAAAATGTGAACGGTGAACTGTCAAATGCATGATTTTGTGTTATAACAGCCCTAAAGCCAAAGGAGGCCACGAAGGAGAATACATTTTATTTGTACTGTATATGCGACGGATCGAGGTCTAACTTGATGTTTGCACATGCTAACTAAATAGCCTGACTTGCTCAAAGGCCATCTGTTACTTGTAACGCAAGGTCTGGTGATAATTTAAGGTGTGTCAAATGAGCTTATCAGTTCAACACTTCCCCCTGAACACCTATGACTCAAAAACACATCACATTTCATCTTGAAATTAAACACAAGAAAGAAATTATAATATTTAGCATGAAGGAAACAAAAACTATGTTGAGAAATGTGCTTATTTGCCATTAAAATCTTAATATAAAATCTATATAAAGCTATTTTTGTAAAGGATATATTTTATTTATTTATTTTTGATTTGTGTTCATGGTAGGCTTTGAGACATTCACCCAAAGATCAGACAACATTTAGGTTTTTTTTTGCTTTGTACTACTGTGCTGAAAATGTTCTAGACCCCGTTCGGTGGTCTTCTTTATTCTGTATGACACACTTTTATCAGGACACTGGGACCCTGAGAACATAGAGACCTTATTGTTAACCTCCCACCCCCTTTGAAGGGATGTCATAATCAGCAGAGATTTTGACCAGTGTACTGTGGGAGTTTGCTAATAAAATATATTTGTTCAGTTATCAAAGATTGCACTTTTTGAGTCGATGTGACTTCTGTAAAAACGTTAATGTAGTGTCAACTATTTTCAAACATTTTAATTCATATGACTGAATCAAGCTATCAATTATAATCAATTATTGTTTTTTTTTATTTCTTTATATTTAATGTAAACAGGCAAAGCAGAGAATAACGCTCTCAACAGGGTTTAGAAAGTCAATGTAGTTACTATAAACAAGCTAAGGTAAATATTCAGGATGTGTAGATTCACAGAAGCGTAAAGGACACATTAAACTCTCAAACAAGCGTGAAAACACAACTTAGGTGCTCCTACTTTCTATTTTCAGGGTTTAATTGCTGATACAAGATATTGCTTCTGAAGCTGAGTCATTTTCTTTTTCTTTATTATCTTTCTCGCTTTGACATTGTATTTTTATTTAGCATCTGGAACCACAAAACATCCGAGATTCCCACGTACAAAAATCAGTGAACTTCTGTAGAAATCCAGTTTCTTTGTTTTGAAAGGTTGGGAAGCTTCCAGGTAGATGCTGTTGAGGTGAGTGGTGGCAGAGTGACAGATCCGGTTTCCGACTGGGGTGCAGTTTTTTTTTGTTTTCAGGTAAAGATAACAGATAAGAGCATTCACCTCACCTACTCTCTACACAAACAGTGGGCTTTTTAATGTGCGTGCTTGTTGTTTCCCTTATTATGCACCACAGAAGTTATGCCTGGAAAGTCATTTTTATTCAGCATGAATGCATACAGATAAAAAGTGCCAGTAAAGCCATTTCCAATGTCACAAAAGATTTCGATATCAAATAATCCTTGTTCTTTTGAAATTTATATTCTTCAAAGAATACTGCAAAAACTGTATCATGGTTTCCTCAAAATATTTAGCAGCACAGACTGGGTTAATGATGCTGAAAATTCAGCGGTCATCAGCTAAATTACATTTTAAAATACATCAAAATAGAAAATGCTTATTAACATTGCTATAATATTTTACAATATTAATGTTTTACTGTAGTTTTGATCAAATGCAGCCTGCTGGGCATTAGAGACTTTAATGACTACTACAAAATCTATATATATATATATATATTTTTTTTTACAATTTCATTTGTAGCTACTGCAATGTTTGTGCTCTTTTGATCTGAAGCATCGTGTGTGATTCCCAATACAAACACATGCAGGAGTTAGCAGAACTGGTTCAAGGGGCCTCCAGCCCCAACTTGCAAATATTTTTCCCCGTGTAGCAAAGTCAGGGAAAGTCTGTTTATATTATATGATCTGTTTTCAGGAACATAACATTAATTCCGGCATTCCAGGGCCGAACATGCCTGCTGTAGTGGAAATCCTGACCTCAATGTCTATCTAAACGTTAAGCTACAACATCATGAAAATCCCTAATATCTACACGAAAAACGTCTGGACAACAGCGAATTGTTTTGATAGATGTCCCACTGCTCTTTAGGAAGACTATGTCCTGATGACGTTTGAGCTACTAGTTCAAGGCTATACACAGAGTCCTTTTTTCACAGACATCACTGCTAATTTGTACAGTTAAACATTAGATAAAGTGTCCAATAATTTATAAACCATTAGTTAAATAAAAAAATATTTTTTTAGATGTTAGCTACTTATCTTAATGGAACCCAAAAGATGTTTAAATTTTGTTTATTGTTTTGTTTCAGTTGTTTTATTTCCTACAGAAGTTGTGCATCTGTAGCCTATAATAATCCCTAAAACAGATTACTGAGGAAGAATCTACTGACAAAGTCTAATTTGTTTATGACCGTGGCTTCCCTTTACTCTGTTTCTACACATTTGACCTTTAACTTATAGTATTTTAGATGTGTCAAGGCCACAAAAATATGGATTTAGATTTATGATATATTATTCACTTTTATGACTTCTGTCATCCTTTGAAATGTTACAGGCTAGAGCAGATCCTGTATGTGTTCACAATGGTTTCCACCGCAGCGATCTCTTCCAGATATGCAGCTTTATGCTTATAAGATTATTCGCGTTATTATTCTTTCCCTGCCATCACTGATAACCAGTAATTGCTGAGGTTTTCTTACCGCTCTTCTACCAGGAATCGTGTAGAATTGTTTTGGGATGGGCGTGGACTACGCCTGGCCACGCCTTCTATTGTGCAATTCTTAAATCACACCACCGAATTCCGCCCCTCGTCTCGAAGCCCCGCCCACTCTACGGTCCCATTCAAATTCGAATGGTTCAAGTTCAACCATCACAACACATACATTTCCCCACAGCTTCAAAGGAACACGAGTCCATCTGCTTTATCAGAACTATTTATTTAATGCAAACACCCAAAATAAAAACTTGACTAGCACATCCAGCAGAAAAGCGAGGGGCTTTAAGCAGCTCATTGAGAGACTATGAAGAGTTCATTAATATTTTTACTGGCAGTTACTTTCTTCTGTCCTGTTCAAGCAGGTGAGTAAACAAGTTTACTGTATCCTTAGGGATCTTTAATGGTCATTAATTATTTTTTAAACAAGAAATTAATATCTAAAGGCCTTTATATATATATATTTATATACTGATTATTATGTGTGATTATACCGTATGTGTTTATGATGATGCTAAATGTTGTATTTCAAAGCTGTTATTGCTTTATACAGAACTGCTTTCTCAGTTGCAATGTTCGCTTCTGTTTTTGCTCAACATAGTTAAATTCTCCATCCTCACTAAGCAGGACAAATCATAGTATTGCCTTACAGTAACCACATGTGTCTATACCGTCCATGTGTGTGCTATAGGGGCCTCATTCCATGGTATTTTCACACACATGCCTTTCCAAGAACTAAATCATTTGCAGTGTATGATGTCACAAGGACAGTAGTAGCGTAGATCCAAGGCATGAGAGGAGCTGCATGGCTTCCCACGCAAACTTCTAGCAAAAGTATGCATTGCATCTTTACAGACAACAAAAATATGGCATTAAAGGAGGCAGTTTCTACGCTTATTTTCTTTGGTCTCTCTGTGTTGTTTTAGGAATTGGATTGGTACAGTGTAGATGAAACGTTATTGCATATGTTAGAAAAAATCAGCAAACACAATAGAAAAAGCATATATAGAGTCTTCATTAGTGGAACTGGTCTAGTTATGTTTGGGTGTAATTGTTGCTATAGATAGGCTTCTTATATAGATATAATTAGTTTATGGAGCTGTTTGGACTGTGCAGAGTAAAGTAAAGCTGATGGTTCAGATAACCACTATTTGACTTGGTTAAATAATTTTACAATACGGGTGAATCTCTCAAAAATATGTGCCAAGTCATGTTTAATCCACAATCTTTAAAAATGAAGTAGCTAACTGCTGTTAGTGATTACACCAGTTCATTCATGTAAATTAGGCTTTGCATTGTGCAAAATGCGATGCTTGTTTGTTAGTTTGTTTTATTTTGGGATTTAATGTAACCTGTTCCTAACAGTATTTGATAGATAAACCCATATATCAGATTGACTCAGATCATTTTCTAGGTTATAAATGTTAATAGGTTTATTTAACATTTTACACATGAAAGAAAGGTACTGTAGAAAGATATGCCTGTGTTTTGTTGTCAGTATCTACACGTGCAAGTGATGTGATGGCATGCAGGCTGTAGTGAAGCAAGAGCAATACACCACAAATATTGCATTAAATAAGAAGATAACCTTCTTGTAGGCCAGAAGGTTCCTTGAGAACTTTTATCAGTTACGATGCATTTTAGTTTCTTAGGCAATCTATGTGGTAAGCTGGATAAACTTTCCATAATATCCTTGGCTTGGCTGCCACGTGTGTTTCTCTACACCGAGCTGTCTTGATAGTAGGCTGTTTCGATCAAAAGACACACTAGACACATCCAAAACAAAATGCAAACAGCCACGTTGCATTCTGTGGCCAGCATCTTCAACTGCATCTGTAAACAACCAACAATACAATTTGAAGTAGATCTGGATGACACAGCATGTTGTATTTATGTGTTTTTTCAGAATGTTTGAGTAATTCAGGGTAACGGCTTCGATTTGATGAACTAAATTCAAATTCAAAATTCACATTTTATTTGTCGCATACACAGTCATACACAGTACAATATGCAGTAAAAATGCTTATCCGACCGCCCCTGACCTTAAAAATTTAAAAACAATTAACAAGAAATAAAAAGTGGAATAAAATAAGGGTAAGTTTAGCTGTAGGAACATAAAAACATTTGATATATTGTGAAGGATTTAAATGTTATATAAGGATAACTTTATATGTATTACTAGTGAGAAAAGGAAAATAAAGATAAAAAGTCAAAATAATAGATTATTATATGCAAGTATATATCATTGTTGTCAGGCAGAAACCTCATATCTCCACATTTCATTTTTTTTTTTTCAGTCTGTTACTGAAAAGTAATGGTTTTGGACATACAAGGTTTTTGTCCGATAACAACAGTATATAATCATAATATACATGATCAACTGCTTGTGCATTTGAACATTTAGATTTTCATCAAATAAATTAAATTATACACAGTTAAATAAAACACAGCAGTGAAATATGTAAGATGAAGTGGTCAGTTAAATTCATTAATTTAAAACGCAGAAAACGTGCTTGAAATATGAACATATATATATATATTTCTACATTCTAATGTAATCAGGTGTGCTGTCATCTATATTGTTTTTCTTTTTTATGTTTGCTAATACTTGGTTATGTACTTTTATTCATTGATTCTTGAAAAAGACATGCCAAAATATTAAATTAAAATGAATTGATGAAACCTGAAAAACCGCCCTGGCCATTTTAAGAGATGATGTCAACCCAATGTCATAAACGGTTTTATATCAATGAAAGGTTTGTCTTTTAATACTGATAAGACCTGTCTACATGTTACATTTGTGTAATCATTAATCATCCACATTTCCGTTATGAGATGGAGTGATCTCGTTCTGAATCCTGATTGGCTGAGCCAAGTTGGAAGGTTGTTGTAAAATGGTTGCTATAAAGTTAACATTTTTTCTTTTTTTATATGAATTTGTGAAGTTGCCACATTGCTTGGCAACAGCCTATGGTAAAACTAAGGAACTTTGTGTTGATTAATTTTAAACAATAACAATATGTTTCTAATAATGTAAATTAAATTAGTCCATCTGCATCCAGCCAGTGTCAAAAGCGTGTTTCTTTTTTGTTTGTGTATGAGTAGTGTCATCATTTTAAAAAGATTTTGAAGCTGTATTTAAGTTGGTTGGTGCCATGTTTCTCAAAGCAAGCCTCTTTCTTAATTAAGATCCATAGAAGCTACACCTTCACTTACTGGCATTTTAGATTATAAAGCAGGAAAAACTTGACACCGTCTTTGTCCATACATGTTGCAATCAGTAAACCGTACATAGTTACCAGTATTAGCAACTAGATTGTGCCCAGTGATATGCTTAGATGTCAGGGCCAAGGAAGACTATAAGGTGAAAAAGCAAAAATGATTCTAACTCTCTAGCTTGTTATCTCTGTTACCTCAAATGACTAAAATAACATAAGGTGTTGGATAATGTGTCACTTATGTGAAGCATCACTCCATCTGACAGGTGTTTTGACTTGTGAACCACGGCAGTATCAGTGTGGCAATGGAAAGTGTATCACATCGAGATGGGTGTGTGATGAAACTGATGACTGTGGAGACGGCACTGATGAACTTCCTGCTGCCTGCTGTAAGTGTTCCTCCATCTAAGATGAGTCAGTTGTCCTGAAGAGACGAGAGAGGGATGATGGTGTAACATTAATGATGCAGGTGCAAATGATGAATGTGGTTAGCTGTGTTTATCAATAGAGGACAATTCTACACTCCTAAAAGAAATATATTCAAAACTCTTTCAAACCACATTTAGCTTAATTTACATTTTTTGTGGTCACATGTGCAAAATATTATTTTCTTAAATTGCCCTAAGTGACGTGACAGTGAGTCAAATTTTGCTTGATACCAGTAAGCTGGTTTAATATTTTCATGCCACGTCTGGCACTTAAAATTCTGTATTGTTTTATTTAAAATAAATACGACTTGAACACATTTAACACAGTTACTCACATTTTCTACAGAAAATGTAATAAATTCATTTTTCCCTCTCTTTTCAGTGGCCAAGACCTGCAGACCCAGTGAATTCAGCTGTGGTGGGCGACTGAACCAGTGTGTGCCAAAGAGCTGGAAGTGTGATGGCAAAGCAGACTGTGAGAATGGTGCAGATGAGGAAGGCTGTGGTGAGTGACGTCTGAAAGTTAGGTGTATCTGCCAGCGTGCACGTGTGTTTAAAATCTCCACCACCTCTTGTAGATCCTCGGCGGTGTCTGGATGGTGAGTTTCGCTGCCGCAGCGGCCAGTGTGTGAGCCCCGTGTTTGTGTGTGATGATGAGAGAGACTGCGATGACGGCAGTGATGAAGTCTCCTGTTTGCCCACCACGTGTGGCACCGGCTCCTTCAGGTGCAACAATGCACAGTGTGTGCCTCGACTGTGGGTCTGCGATGGAGATGCAGACTGCGCTGATGGCTCAGATGAATTACCTCAGAAATGCATTACAGGGACGCCTAAACCTACCAGAAACCCCTGCTCCTCTATGGAATTCCATTGCGGCAGTGGGGAGTGCATACACGGTAGCTGGAAATGCGACGGGGGAGACGACTGTTTGGATCGCTCCGATGAGAAAAACTGCTGTAAGAAATAAAACTTGTTGATGTTATTAACAGATAAAGTTCTGTCGTGAAATTTGGCGCAGTCTTTGTATCAGCAGCCAATGAGCTTGACATTCAAATATATGACCCTCCACCTTCCCCAGTTCAACCTGTATAGATGTGCTATGTGTGATTCCACCAAGACCAAACACATTAACATTGTCATTTATTACCATGCCCTCCAAGAGTTGTCATGACATGAAATACAGATAATTTGCATAGTACACAAACAAAGCTACCAGGAAGACTTATTCTTCTTAGAAGAAATAAAACACAAGGTATTGATAAATTGGACGCTTGTCGCAGTCACTGTTACTGTTATCGCTTTTCACTTTGTTACAATGTAACCTTAAAGCATCAGTAGCCATTGTATCCTCAAGACATAATTAACTATTTTTCTCTTTCCAGCCTTGCCCACATGCCGACCGGATGAGTTCCAATGTGGTGACGGATCTTGCATCCATGGCAGCCGGCAGTGCAACCACGTGTATGACTGCAGAGATTTGAGTGATGAGCTGGGCTGTGTTAATGGTGAGCCATACAAATTATGCTCCTTGCACAAAACTGATGTGCTTAAGGTGTTTTTCTGATGTGTTTACCTTACATTTCCCCTTTTTGATTTTCAGCAACCCATTGCGAGCCACCACACAGGTTTAAGTGCCGCAGCGGTGAATGCATCAGCATGGAAAAAGTTTGCGACAAGCGACGAGACTGTCGGGATTGGTCTGACGAGCCACTACGAGAATGTGGTAAGTAAAAACGTCCTTCAAGGAAGTGCATTGCTTAGAATTAAGTAAAAAAAAAACAACATGTGCTACAATGTGTGATTTATTTTATTTATTCTTTTTCTCAGATTCTAATGAGTGTCTTTACAACAATGGGGGTTGCTCTCATATATGTAATGACCTAAAGATTGGTTACGAGTGCCTCTGTCCCACTGGCTTCCGGTTGGTGGACAAGAGACGTTGCGAAGGTAAGAAACTTAAATTAGTTCCCATACTGAATCATCTGGTAATCTGGTCATAGTGCGTTTCACAAACCTTGGTGCAGTTCCAGTTCAAAGAATGATTTCATTTGTACTTTAAACTTATTTGCTCTTTCTGAGCTGGAAGTAAGGATAGAGTTTGTTCAGTAAGTCCGTGCTGATGCTGCTTACGGAGTTACGGACACTGCTCTGAAGCAACAGGATGACTATTTAACTTATAATCCACATATTTTGATGACAGACATTGACGAGTGTGCCAACCCGGACACCTGCAGCCAAATCTGCGTCAACCTGATTGGTAGTTACAAGTGTGAGTGCGAGGATGGCTACCAGATGGACCCAGCCAGCAAAGCTTGCAAAGCTATTGGTAGAGCTTTTTACCTTCCAAATAGTCATTTCCCATACTTGCATACTGGTTAACTCATACTCACAAACATGGTCCCTCAGGAACCATCGCCTACCTATTTTTCACCAATCGCCATGAGGTCAGGAAGATGACTCTGGATCGTAGCGAGTACACGCGAGTTATTCCCCGCCTGAAGAACGTTGTGGCACTGGATATGAACGTTGCTTCCAGGGAGATCTACTGGTCTGATTTATCCCTCAAAAAGATATACAAGTAAATCCTTGGACTCATGGTCAGTCTTGAGTATCAATCGCTTCTGACCCAACCAACTTACCTGATATTATATTTTTATGTCATATTCCTAGAGCACCAATGGAAACGGCAGATAACTCCTCCAAGCATAGTGTTGTGATTGGGAGTGACTTAGCTGCACCTGAAGGTATCGCTGTTGACTGGATCCATGGGAACATTTACTGGACGGACAGCATTAAAGGTGCCATCTCTGTGGCGACAGCGGACGGAAACAGACGAAAGACTCTCTTCAAAGAAAACCTGGCCAAGCCACGTGCTATTGTGGTCGACCCTTTTAAGAAGTATGTCCCAGATACTCAACACTGTAGGGATACACTGCGTGAGCAAGTGGTTTACTACGTTAAATCTTGTCTTATTTGTTGTAGCTTCATCTTCTGGACTGATTGGGGCACACCAGCTAAGATCGAGAGAGGTGGTCTTAATGGAGGGGACCGTTATGCCCTAGTTACAGATAACATTGTCTGGCCCAATGGAATAACCCTTGGTATGGACATGTCCTCTTACATAACCGTCCACAAAGTGTAACTTTGGTTGACCTACTTTCTTGTCTTGTCCCATGCATAGACCTTTTGAACCAGCGTCTGTACTGGGTCGACTCCAAGCTACACACTCTCTCCAGCATCGGCGTGCAGGGAGATGGTCGACGTACTCTGATCATTGACCAGGGCAAACTTGCCCACCCTCTGGGTCTCACTGTTTTTGAGGTAACAGTTGATCCTTTCAAATTTGTTGTCTGACCCTAACCCTAACCCAGGGGTAGGCAACGTCAGTCCTGGAGTGTCGATGTCCTGCAGAGTTTCACTCCAGCCCTAATCAAACACACCTGAACAAGCTAATCAAGGTCTTCAAGGCTACAGGCAGGTGAGGGTTTTTCAGGGTTGCAGCTAAACTCTGCAGGACATCGACAATCCAGGATCATAGTTGCCTACCCCTGCCCTAACCTAACCTTAACCCTAAGACCTTGTTTAGGAGGTTACCTGAATGCTCACTCAATGTTTTTAGGAGAGAGTGTTTTGGACCGATGTGAGCAATAATGCAATTCTAAGTGCAAATCGTGTTACTGGAAGAGACATCACGAAAGTGGCCGAACACCTCTCATCCCCAGAGGACATCGTCTTGTATCACAACCTCAAGCAACCAACTGGTACGTCGCTTATTATATAGCCATACACTTCAAAGAAACTTCTCGGTCACTGATTTGATTTTCCAACCAAAATGCGAAATAGTCTTCTGAATTTATCCTGAATGTTTTTTTTAGGAATGAACTGGTGCAGGATCAACAACGGTGGCTGTGAATTCCTGTGCCTGGCTGCCCCTCAAATCAACAGATTCTCACCCAAATACACTTGTGCTTGCCCAGACAACATGATGCTGGCCAGAGACATGCGAAAATGTGTTCAAGGCAAGTCAGATGCTGTGCTTCTTGTCCGTACATTGACATAAACCTAATGTAATTTCTGTTGATTGCGACATTTAACATTTGTGTTTTTATTTTGAGCAGCTGTAGTCACGCCAGAACCTCCTGTCAAGCCCGAAATAGTTACAACTAGTCGCCCAGAAGTACCTTCGAAGACGACACTAAATCCTGCTCCTGCTATCCCTAACCAACCCACTCAAGCTACTACAATCAAGCCATCCCAACTTACAACTAAACGTCCTTTATCCACCCAGACAGGTATGCCTAGCTTTATTAATCCAGACATTATCAGTCTTCACAGTTTCTTGGCAAATTAGACAAAATCAAGCCTAGAGCAGATGTGGGCAATTGTTCTGCAAAGTTCTTGAATTTCACCAATAAATATCTTAATTTGTGTTCAAAACATTGGAACGATACGAAGGTGAGTAATTAACGACAACCTTTTAAGCTTTTTAAAAGGCATACTAGAAATTTCCAGGAAGGCATTGAACCATTTAGGGTCATATTAGAGTTTTATTGAAATTTGTCAAATCTGTTTTACAAGTTATTGTAATCTTTCTTTTTAGATGACAATGACAGTAATGTCAAAGCTGTGTCTCAGTCCTCGTCTTCCACACCGTTGACCTTGTACATTTTGCTTCCTCTTGGTGAGTGCTTCAATGCAAATGCTTAAAAATGCAATGCAATACAAAAATGTTCTGAAATCCTGTGAGTTACTAACAGAGTAAGCATTTTAATGCATTATGTAGGCACGCACAACTTAAAGTCACAATGTAACAGATATATTGAAAGATCTTTTCTTTTGTATGTATCATCTTTTTAAAGCAATCCTGTGTTTGGTTGTGGGTGGCGCTGTCCTGTTCTGGAGAAAGTGGCGTCAGAAAAATACCAACAGCATCCACTTTGACAACCCAGTTTATCAAAAGACCACAGAGGACCAGGTGCATCTATGCAGAAACGGCACTTCTGATGGCTATTTGTACCCACAGGTACGATATACTTCATAAAATAAACAATTACTGACGACACAACACAATATTATTCACATTAGCCTTATTAGCTAATGTCCTAAAGCATTGTTAAATTGATCAATTTACCATTAAGCGTACTTAGACTACTTTCTGGTTTATTACGGTTTCTGTAAGTGATGGTCTTATTTATGCTTTCACAGGGACAGATTGTGAGTATTGATGATGAAATATGATTATGACATGGAGGCCCATGCCAAAACTGATGTTTCAAGATAACAGCCATTGATGTCTTTCCTACTTGGAGGTCAGTCTGAAAAAACAACATCTGAGGAACAGTGGAGATACAAACTGCCTTTCCACACAAGGAACCTGATGCAAAAAAAACAAGCCAAAGCAGACGCAAGGAAAAAATAAAAACAAAGAAACCTCAGACAACAACAACCTCAGCTATCAAGGCTGCTTAGTATTTCACTTTATATAAATTATGCAAAAATATGAATATCAATATATTTTAATAGCACTTAAAAAGAAAAATAAGGGTTTTATTCTCATGAAATGTCTACGATAAGTTATTGTAAATATTGTATGTATTAGTACATTTTAAAGATGTGAAAATGAACCCTATACGGTTTTTTTTCCCAAACAACTTGGTGTATATGTCATGTTTACACCATTTTCAGACATCAAGTTTTTTTTTTTTTGGTCAATGTTATTTCTTATGCTGGAAGTTAATGAAAAAAGGCCTGGGTCTAACAGCAGCTCGATATCTGTCTGCTTTCTCATATGCAGTACTGATACTGAAGTTACTTTTCTTTCGCCATTGTAAAGTTCCTCATTATAAGAGCCAAGGATTCCGGTGATTTCTCTATGATGTTACTTCAGTGAAAATGTGGATGATTCATACCAGATGCTATTCAGGGAGTCAAGAGAATGTCTTTCATTTTTATTCCAAACATTTTGAAAATCAACAGTTTTACATTCTCACTGTGAATGTGTAAATAGTGTATGTAAATATGTTTATTGTTGCATTTGCATATACATTGCATTTGTATTTTTAAGTATGCAGTATTGTATATAAAGAAATGTTTTATTTATTTTCATGAATCTATATCTTTGGGTGATAATTGTCTTCCTCTGCTGTGCACCCTGTCAGTTGTTCATTTGTAAAGAATTTATATGTTTCTGTTAGTGCTGTCAATCAATTAATTGTGATTAATCACATTCAAAATAAACGTTTTTTGTGTACTTAATATATGTGTGTATTGTATATATTAATATATATATATATATATATATATATATATAAATACACATGCATGTAGGCTATATAATTCAGAAAAATGTTGTTTATATATTGAATACATTTATATATAATAGCCATTTTATGAATATAATTATACATGTACATATTTTATGTACTGTTTGAGTGTATATTTATACCTAATAAATATATAATAATATACATAATAAATAAATGTATGCATAATACATGTACAAAGTACACACATATATATTATGTACACAAAAACATTGATTTTTGTGGTGACTAATCCATATTAATCATTTGACAGCACTGATTTCTGTACATTCTGGTTGGTTAATTAATCTGGTGATGTAAGAATCAAATCATAATTGTTCTTGACGTGTGTAAACCTAACCTAACCTACAAAATAAACAATTTATAGATTTCACTTGACTGTAGTTGTGTTTTTCATGTAGTAAACGTGTCATGACAAACATAATTAGCTTTTCTGGGTCTATACTTATATATTAATCCAGTAAAATCCAGTATTTCAGTGGAGTTATAATGAAAAACACAAGCCCTATGAGGATTGGGCCACACTTGGCCCACGGGATGACACCATGATATATGGACATCCTGGGAAAAGTGGGGCATGGATTAGCTGGGGCCGGTGAGTGGGTGGACCTCTATGACCTGTACATGTTTTTGACTGAGGCGACTGGGCAAACAGCTCCACCTCCAACATGTTTTGTTATCGCTCACGTTTCTGGCACTTCTGAGAGTGTTGTGTGGGGCGAGCAGAAAACCAGGCGTGGAATGAGGTGGGCGGGATTTCATGAGTGAATGGTGGCTTTATTCTACACGCCAAGTTCAAAGTGTGCATTGTTTAGTGGTTATCTATCTATCACATAAATATATACATAATCAAAAATATGATAAAAGCTGTAATATTGTGAAATATTCTTACAATAACAAAAAGTGTTTTCTATTTGAATGTGTTTTAATATACAGGCCTTTTTAAAAAACGTGTCCTGGAAAATGTCTTTAGTGTCACATTATCCTTCACAAATCCTTCTAATATGCTGATTCTCAGCTCAGCAAACGTTTATTATTTTCTTTGCTAAATTTCTAAATTTTTACTGACCTTACATTTTTTACTTCATGTTTTTACTTTAAGGGTACTGTATATCCCTGCTTATTTGGCTTTTTTATAGCTTAAAAACAGTTGTACATCACAGTGTGTCCAGAACAGCCTGTAATTTTCTCTCTCTCTCGTAATCTCCCACAAATCCCATGTTCTGACATCACTAATGATTAGCCTTAGATACCTGGACACTCTGTCACTGCAGTGTTTGTGTGGCATGTTTGTTTTGTGACTTTGCATTGGTATATTCATATATAGTCTTAAAATGTCTTTTTAATTGAATCTGTCAAAGTCAAGATTTTTGAAGCCAGTTCTATGAGTGAACAACAAATTCAGTGAACATAGTGATGACTGTTGGATATATACATGCATACATACCATTAAATATCAATGTCGATCCATAATCGTGCAAAGAGGAGGACTCTACTTTTTATTTACCGTGCTCTACTTTGTTCTGTGTTCTACTTCTATGTTTACAACTTTTTTTTCTTTTTTCAAAGAAAGGAGGTCAGTGACTAATCAACACTGAACCGTGAAGGTGAACATCAAAGCAGTGAAAAATAGGTAAAAGCTGAACTCTGAACTGCTTATGTTTTTTTATATATATACCTTGGCCTCCTGCCATGCCTATATGTAGAAAAGGGAATTGTTTACCTTTCTCTGTAGCCACAGTTGAGTCAGACACAGGGGCCAGAGCAGGGGCTGTGGAGAAAATGAAAGAGATTTGTGTATTATTATTAATAATATTATAGCATATGTATAGGATTAAATAACATTATATATTTGATTGCTTATAAATTCATATTATAATATTATTGCACACAAATTTGTATTATTTTGATATAATAATTGTTATTTTAATTATATATTAATATTGCATTATAAGTAATGCATGTTAAATGTTTCTATTAATAATAAAAATAATGATAATCATTTTTAAACTTTTTTTATTATTATTTCTCATGGTATTCTGCCCTCTGGTGGTCTGACTGAACCCCGCGTTTCCACGACTAAGTCACGTGGACGAACAAAGACGCTCTTTTTTTAAATCTCAGAATAAAAAAAAAAAATAAACCGTTTAAATCTGAGACCAAATAGTCTGTTTTAAATTCTACGAAGAAAAAAGTTAGTTGAAAAAGCATGATAGGAGGAAATATTTGAACCACGAACTCTATGACGTAGAAGGGTCATAGGTCACGTGCCCATGCAGTGTAGCAAAGCAACATGCTTACGTGCGAGTTTGAGTTATTAAGATATTAATCTGATTCCAAATCGCACATTACAGTACAGTTGGAAACGTACATCATGCCGAACCTCAAGATTAATACGAAGTTTGCAGAAAAATACGAGAAATATCGACAAAAAGAAGAACTACAGAGACGTAAGTCAAGACATTTAACGTTACAATAGAAACAACCACGCTCTGTTTTCTACACCTTCAGATGTTAATACTCTGCATTTTAAGATGCTGATATCCACCGTTTATGTGTTGGATATGTTAAATGATCCCTATATCGATCTTTAACATCAAACGTGCTACGATTTCTTTTTGTAAGTGTGGTCGAGATTGTTTGTAAACATTAAGAGTAATATGTTGCAGATAATTTAAACTATTTTTTTAACTTTACATGTATGTTTGTGTGTGTGTGTGGGTGTTTGTAAAATAATAAAATATTCTAAAACATATCCGGCAAATTTGACATTCTGCTGCATATCTCTATTTGTGTCATACAGGAAATAATACATTTAATTTTTGAGTGTACTGTGCTTTTAATTCTGTTCAGTCAAAAGAACGCTAAACCTGAGTGTTTATGTTAAATGTTCCAGTAAAGGATCGCTACGGAGACCAAGATGAGGCAAATTCCTCAGACTCCTCCAACTCTGACTCAGACGAGAGTGAAGTGGTAATATATCCTCTCCGTTTCTTGTTTGAAAACCTTTTGCCAATTTACCCAGATTATCATGTTAAATAATTTGATAAATGAATTTATAGGAGTTTGACGTGAAGCTGGACAGAGATTTTTACAGAACGCTGTCACTGCTGAAGAAGAAGGATCCAAAGATCTATCAGAAAGATGCCAAATTCTACACAGAAGAGAGTATGAATGATAGCTTCATAATGTGCTTTCCATTCCAAATACTCTACATGACTCTACCGTTTGAATTGTCTCTGTGAATAAACAGCGTCTGGATCAGGCAGCGATGATCAACCGTCCACTTCAAAAAAGTCAGCGAAACCCATGTTCCTGAAGGACTATGAGAGGAAAGTCATCCTGGAGAGAGGAGGGTAAGAAACCATAAAAGCTGTGGCCACAATGATTAAAACAATAGTTGTTCCAAAACTGAAATAGTGGAAGCATAATGAATATTAATTGTTTAATTTTAGAAAATACGACGATGATGACGATGAGGATGACAGTGCTGACGAAGAAGTCTCCAAAAAGATGCAGAAGGTAATAATACTTAAGATGTTTCATTTTTCACCATGGACCTAACATACTTAAATTTATAGTGTATAATTAGCATATGCACTTTTTCCAAATTAAGAATAACTTAATAGTAGTATTTATTATGCATGCGTTTGTATTTATATATACATAATAAATATACACAGCGCGCACACACACACATGTAAACAAATGCTCTTATTTTCGATTTGACAGCACTAATTTTGACAAATTGATGCAAATCAAACAGAATACAAACACATTTGGTTGTCTTTTAAGATGTTTCTCCACTCAGCAAAGTGTCTGAAACATAATTCATAATATGTTTGGGTTATATTTTTATTACAGAGAGCTGCATCTCCCACCTACATCCAGGAACAGAAGGAACTACAGGACAGGTAGGAGATTGTGTTTGCACCATTATTACTTAAAGTATACATAACTATACTATAACTTAACTGTCTATGTATCATTTACCTGTGTTGATTTTAAAGGGATAGTTCAATCACAATAAAAATTCTGTCATCGTTTACTCTCTATAATGTCTTTCCAAATCTGTATGATGACTTGGAAAAACATGGAAAGAAAGACAAGTGGATTAAAACTTAATGAGAGTCATTAAATAATGACAGCTGTTTAATACTGGGAGAACTGTTCCTTTATGGACAGTATTACACAGTGTTTTGCTCGAGTCTATATTTTCACTTGGCAGCTTTCGAAAGTTTGTGCAAGACAGTGATGATGAGGACAGTGACGGAGGAGGAGAGCTCCTGACACGAAGAAACAAAACACAAGAGGAGAAGGTGCTTGATATCCTCTTCTTTAAAAATGATGAGCTAGTCATGTAGATTAAAATGGCATCCGATGATAAACTTTTTCTTTGTGTTCGTCTGGTCCTGCTTTCCGAAGGACAAAGAGGAAGCTGACTATGTGGAATGGCTGAAGGGTCAGGCAGAGCTGAAGGGGGAGGAGGATGTTAAGGACATGGTCAGTCTTTTGCTTCAGTTTAACGATGAAACGATGGATAACGAAAGGACTTACTCACTCTTGCTCTTTTCTGGTCCAGAAATACCTGCGCGACTACTGGAACAACCCCGAGCTGGATGAGAGAGAGTCTTTCCTGCGAGATTACATGCTCAACAAGGGCTACCTGAAGAGGGATGAAGAAGACAGGTGGGTTTTGTGTATAGTATCAAAGCATTAAATCAGACAGTGATGGACATAAATGGCCATCTGAATTCTTGCAGGATTATTTGATAAATAAAATTACAATTTTAAATCTTACCAAACTTTTGTATCTCTGTATCTGTGAATGCTTTTAGGATCCCCACCTATAATGAGCTGATGCAGGATGATGTGGATGACTCTGAGGAAGAAGGAGAATCATTTCTGCATAAACAGGAAGACTTTGAGAGGCATTACAACTTCCGCTTTGAGGAGCCTGATGCTGGAAAGGTAGAAGGATCGAGTCAGCATGATTTGTCATTAACTCTTTTGTTATAAGTGAAAAGCAAAGCTCCTTTTTTTGTTAAATAAAAATTGCCCATCAAACCCGCTGTTCCTCCACAGATCAAAACATATCCTCGCAACATCGCCACATCTGTTCGAAGCAAAGATGACAGCAGAAAGAGGAAGAGGGAGGAGGTGAATGAGAGGAAGAAAAAGGTGAACTGTGCATACTACTTTTCAGGATTCGTTGAACAATGCATATTAAAGTTTATACACACAGCTGTACTTTGTTTACAGCGGTAACCAAGGAAATGCTAAATTGTTTAGTCCATAAGCACCACCTGCTGTCAGAGTGAACTCAGCCCGTCTGCTGTTTCTGCTTCATGCAGATATGTTTTATGTATAGTTTGTTTTTGGTACAAATTTTGAAGTTATACAATCTAATTTAGATTAAAAATTGCTCATGTTGCATGTATGGAGCGTCTTTGTTTGTATCATGGAAATAATGCAGTGGTTGCTTTTAACTTTAAATGAAAAGAGCTCTGATAAAGCTTTAGTTTTAATATGAAGAGATTTCTTTTATATGAGCGTTTTATTTGATTTTGGGTTTCAATTTAGTTTTATTATTAAAGAAATGTGCAGCATTTTGTCTGAGCAATAATAAGCACACATTTTAATTTACTGTATAAATAGTCTCAAATCTCATTTTGTTACAAAAAAAAATAAAAAATTGTGAGAAATTCGAATTGTGAAATCAAAATCAAAAATTGAATCATGAGTTGAGCTGAGTGAATCGTTACATCCCTGGTCAAGAGGATTGAGAACCAGAATTGAGTTCCTTACAGTCCCTATCCCTAATGTGTGCTATAGGAGAAGGAACAGAAGCAGCAGCAGCTAAAGGAACTGAAGAACCTGAAGCGAGCAGAGATCATGGACAAACTGAAGAAACTGCAGGAGCTGACAGGAAATGAGAAGCTGGCCTTTAATGACGTCGACCTGGATGGAGACTTTGACCCCCAGCAGCACGACCAACTCATGCAGGTGGGTCTGAAATCAGGGACTGTAGGACTAAACCTCATGACAGGAGCATCACATCAGCTTATGATGAAATAATAGCCTTTTAGCTGTTTGATGCACATGTATTTAATATGCGCCTTTCTTCGTTCATATACAGAAGTTCTTTGGGAATGAATACTATGGAGAGGACGAGGATGAGAAACCACAGTTTGATGATGAAGATGATTTAGAAGGTAGCATTGTGTGTCTTTACACTTTCTTTTCTTTACTTTTATTCAGTTTTGCCTCACAGAAATACAATGTTACTGTTTTTACTGTAAAACAACAATAAATGCCACCTTTCCACACTGCACACGACAAACAACAGTGATGGCCAATCAGGTCTGTGTGCGTGAGTTGAGAATTATTAATACCTTTTTTTCTGTTAATCTGGGGGCTACTAGGGGGCGAATTCTGACAGTTGTGTCTGAAATTCGTGTGCAGTGGAAAGGTGGCTTAAGTGAGTTTTTCAAATCATTTAAAAAGGTTTCATGATATGTATATGCTTTGTTAGAAAACTGGAACTGGGACACATGGGTCGGTAAGGAAGAAAATGAGGATGAGGATGGAGATGAGGAAGAATATGCTGCGGAGGAAAACTATGAGCCCAACTGTGAAGATCCTGACTTTATAGTAATAATGTGCCCTACAGATGTAGCACTTAAACTGTGTTCACTGTAAATGGTGTCTGCTCTTAATCATACAAATCTCTTGGGTAGATGGATGCTGACTATGACCCAAGTCAACAGCCTGTTTCTAAAAAGAAGAGAAAGAAAGATAAACAGGAGAAGAAAAAGAAGACCAAAGAGGACGCCCCTCTAATGGGAAAGAAGAGAAAGAAGTCCCACTTTGCAGAGATCATCACCAAAAACAAGCCAGTCTTCGATCCAAGTGAGTATTGGAAGTTATTTTCTCACAGGACACGTCCTCTATCTGATTGGTCAGTCAAAAAACCCCGCCCATATTTACCTTTCTGTATACATGTATAATCCTAAAATCTTATTTGCAACATGTTTCCAGACGAGAAATCCTTTGAGCAGTATCTGGATGAGTACTATAAACTGGATTATGAGGACATCATTGATGACTTACCATGCAGATTTCGCTATAGAGAAGTTGTACCCAATGACTTTGGTCTAACCACTGATGAGGTGAGGAGCTACGAGTGACAGTAATGTGTCTGGATGATGGTTGACCCTGAGATCTGTGCTGATGAGTGATTGTGTCTGACCTGGTATTGCTGTTCCTCCGGGAGTAACTCTGACCAGGGTCTGAGGACAGTAATCTTCTCTCTGAGCAGAGCTGCACTGAATACCACCAGAGCACATTATAAGCATTATATGCACACTTTCAGATCATAGAGGATTTGAAAGCTGTGATTAGTATGTGTGAGCTTCATGTTCACCGCTTTTGGTGAAGCAGGAGTTTTATTTGGATTTCATAGGGATGCCAAGTGAATAAGGAGGGACCATATCTGCCAGTGTTTTTTATGCATGTAGTCAAAAGCTTTTGACTTGTATTGTATTTATAGTTTTATTCATTTGTTCAACAATATTCACACCAATATATAAAATGATAAAATTGCATTTAAAATCTTGGGATTATTAAGATTTGTTTCTTTCTGCTAGTAAACATTAAGTTGATTGAACATGGCAATCAGGACAAAATATTTATGATTCAAATAAACACTGTTCTGGTAACTAAGTATTAAAATGTTTTCACAGAAATATTAAGCAACAAAATACCGATTATAGAGAAAAGTTTCTTAAGCATTAAATGATATTAGAGTGATTTCTGAAGGGTCATGTGACACTGAAGGCTGGAGTAATGATGATGAAAATTTAGCTTTGACACTGGAATAAATTAATTACATTTTAAAATAGAAAACAGTCCTTTTAAACTGTAATAATACTTGACAGTCGAATAACAAACCTTTGAACAATACTGTATATACATATTTTCAGAATGTTACTTTAGAAAACTGTCTCACAATATTATTACTGTTTTTAATTTATATTTGATCAAATAAATCATCTGTGAGCATAAGTGACGACTTTCAAAAACAAAAAGCTAACTCCAAATATTTAAACAATAGTTATTATTATTATTTATATTACTGCTATCAGCCATAAACATTAAAATAATTATTAGCTGTTTATCTTGAGCTGCAATTGGTGCATCCTAAGAATTTTGAATGATTAAAAAAATCGATCATACATTATTTTCTGTGATTTATTTTATTTAAAAAAATAATTTATTATTTCCATATTATCCTATACTTATATTTCCATGTTATTCTCATCTGAACTTCTTTCCATAGATCCTTAAAGCAGATGAAAGCGAGTTGAACCGCTGGTGCTCGTTGAGGAAGACCTGCATGTACAGGTACATATGTGTTAGTCTGGAACTATAGTAAAGTGTTGGAAAATATAGTAATAGTGTTAAATGTTATTATGAGGGAAAATAATTTTTGTTAAATAAAAACATTTCTTCCACTGGCCTGGAATACATTTTCAATGAGGCTTGCTTCATTGTTCCTCGTTTAGGTCAGAGAGGGAGGAGCTGTGTGACGTGAAGAACTTCCAGATCAAAGCGCGCAAAAACAAGAAGAAAGAGCAAGTGTTTGTGTCTTTGTATAACGAGTGAGTGCTCCTTTCAACGTCATGTTCATCACACTCAAGTTATAAACTAGTACTTGTGATTTAGTGTGTTTGTGCTTCTTTAAACAGGAATGAAGGTGAGGAGGAGCTGAAGGATCCCAAGGGGAAGGTGGGTAAGAAGAAAGGGGACCGTCTAAAGAGGTCTGAGATCAAACCAGAGAAGAGCGATCTGACAGAAGATGCATCTGAAAGCGCTGTAGTTGACGGCTTAGGCCAAACAGACCCTCAGGAGCTCAAAGAAGTTGTTGTAAAGGATGAAGTGGAGGATGAAGAGTTCCTTGTTCCTAAGAAAAAGATTAAGCAGAAGGAGATGGCTGTAACTCTGAAAAAGGAGCTGTCTAAGGAGAGGACTGAAAAACTGCAATGGCTTAAAAAGAAAATGAAGCGCCGAGGTGGACGCCTGCTTTCCAGGTCCCTGACGGTGAAGATGGCTGGAACAGAGTTCAGCAGACAGAGACTCCAGGCCTACGGGCTGAATCCAAAGAAACTGCACTTCAGAGAGATCTACAGACAGAAGAGGAAAGAGCGGGAGAAAAAGGAAAAGCAGGCAAAAAAGAGCAAACAGTGATGCTTGTGTATGGCATATTGAACTTTTTCTCATGAGGGACCAGAAACCATGATATAATAGCTTTTTAATTTTCCACTGCATTGCTTGAATCTTGAAAGTTTCTGGTTCATCGTTTCATGAATATTAATTTTATCTGTGTTCTTAAAAAAAATAAAAAGAGGAGTTATAATTGAAATAAAGACCCTTCTTTCACATTCCTTTTCATAATTGTGTGTTGACCTTCTGCTTTAGGAAACTTTATATTATGTTTGTCATATTTAGTTACTGAGTTTAAATTGACTTTAAAATATAACAAAATACAATATTTTTAACTGCAATAATAGAATAATTGCAACCAACAACTATTGTTGATTTATAGAGAAAACGTGTTTTTTCAACCCACATAAAATGCCATAGTAACTTGTAGTAAATACTATAGTGTTTTTGAAGCATACTTTAGTGAAGTGTATAATTATGTATGTAGTATTTACAACATTTGCCATAGCATACTTTATTAGTATTAACTATATTGAACTGATAAACTCTAATACTTTAATTTTTACTACAGTAAACTGTATTGTATTGTAGTATAATATACCTAATAGTTGTATAAGATGTAGTACAGTATTGGGTAAAGTAATTTGTTTATATTACTACATGTGTTATATTACCACAGCAACTATAGAATTACCACAATAAATTCAAAAGCACTAGTATTTACTATAAATTACTACAGTATTTCAGCAACAGATTTTTAAAATAATACGTTACATTTTAATAAAATGTTCATGTGTTGTTATGCCGTAATGAGAAATAAACGCAATTTGTTCGCAGCCAGGCTATTCTTACATGACGAGTGGGATTTTGACTTGACTAGCGTGGTTTAGGTATCTCGAATAGTTGCCTGACAGTAACTCTAGTGTCCATTTAAAAAATAACCTTGAATATACTAGAATAGCAATTTATAGATTTTATATATCGTGAAATGTATTAAAAAATTGATCATGACAGGGTGAAAACAAACGCTTGAAGTACTGAAGCTGGTTTTATTCAGGCGCGTAAGTGGAAAGCGCGCCAAACCGCCGCCAGTTTGAAATCCGGATAAACAGCGCATGTATTAGGTGAGGCTGCTTACTCTGAAATATATTGCAATATAGCACTCGGTTGTATGTTTCATGAATAAGTGTTGTTAACATAAGTGTTTTAAAGCGCTGTCTTGACTAAATCAGTAAATGCGTGCATTATAGTGTGGTTGTTTTTATAGGCAAGTTTGTTTTGGCGTAGTATTGTTCATGTTTGCTCCAAAACAGTCTATAATTTAAATGTTACATAATATTTCGTACTAGACTATATACTTTAACAAATAACAGAGCTACCGAATTATGATTTGCAGTAATGTTTTGTATTGAATGCGTTGTATGGAAAGCCGTAGATGAATGCGATATTTTATAAATATAAATATTTCTGCGGGGCGTTTCTGAAAATAAAAATTGGTAATTTGATGACACTGAAAATGTTGCAAGAAGTAGGCTATTATTAGTGTAAAAACAATCTTGTCGAGCATTGAATAATACCTAACATATACAGCAAAACTGTTAACGCAATAAAGTGTTTATATTTATATTTTTAAGCATTTGTGTTTATACTCAGTAAAGCATTTATCTGTTTATTATTAATATTTATATTTCTTTTCTGCATTTCAATACTGCTTTAACTTGTTTACAAAAAAAAAAAATATATATATATATAGTTGATTGTATACTGTAAAGCTTTTCAACTATGACGTTTGCTTGTGTTGTTCGAAAAAATATTATGTTGTGGCATATAGCTTCACCTCCTTATGTGCTGCGTTTTTCTGCAGAAGCATTATTAATGCAGACATGTCACAGAACGATGAGATGCATGACGATGACCTCGAGAAGTCAGGAGAAGCATTGATTGAGTTCATCAAGAGCAGCAAGGCAGAGAGCGCTCTTCAAGGAGCAAGAGAGAAGCTGCAGGACTTCTTTGACCACCACATCAAGACCAAGAAGACCACAACCGAGCTCTTAAATGGTTAGTACTTTTTGACTTACTAATTAATATTAACTGAACAAAATACACTAATAAATAATACTAAATGCAATTGTTTTCTGTGTTGTCCTTCTAAAGATCTTGTACATGCAGAGGAAGTGGTCGGCCAGAAACTTTTAGATTTAGAGCAGAAGAAGAGCCAAATGGGTCAGGAGATGGAGAGAGTGGAGCAGGAAGTGCAGCGGATTCTCTCCAAAAGCCAAATCCTGGACTCAGAGCAGGAGTATCCTTCAAGTGCGATGTTTCCCTTGGGACCTGGACCACAACCACCTCTCATTATAAGAAGTGGCCATATACAGGGTTCGTACGGGTGCTGGAAATCCTGGAAAATGCTTGAATTTTAATATAGTGTTTTCAAGGTTAGAAAAGTG
>JAUCMS010000062.1:18281099-18299629 GCA_032357445.1 Enteromius radiatus | reverse complement strand
AAAAGCATAAAAATGCACCTTGAAAGTGCTTGAAAAGTGCTGGAATTTGAAGTTGGAAAAGGTGTAAGAACCCTGCATATACAAATCAGAATGAGCTTTGTTTGCCAAGCACACACACACACACACACATGCATATTTGTTGGGTACATGTATACATATAACATGAGAATAAAAGGAATATTTGTATAAAAATTATGTAAATGAAAAATGTAAAAGCAAAAAAGTACATTTTATGCACAGATGTGTACTTTACTATACCTTTGTAAGTTTAAAAAAAAACTTATGTAGTAATTAACATTTTTGAGGTAAGATGACCAAGACACTGAAAATTTCAATATGATGCACATAAATTTGCTGATTGTTAAGATTAGTCAGGCTCGCTAATCTCGGATATGATCTGTTTTTTTGTTTTATTTTTGAAATCATTGTTTATTTTGGCAAATCATGAACACTGTTTAGTTTGCTTTATGATTATGTTCTTTTTTTACTCTTTAGTTTGGTTGCTCCCTGTAGTTTCCTTAACGCATGGGTCAGATTCTTGCTGAAAGAGCTGGAAAGACTCAGAGACACCGAGCAGGAAATTCAAACTTTACAGCAGGAAGTGGATGAGGACACAACAGAGGTCATTCCTTCAGCCATGTAAGCAAGCACCGAGCTAGCTTTACTTTACCTTGTGTTTGTAATATCTACTTTATTCAGTCCTATGTCATGTACAGGGTTGTGAAATAATGAAATGTAACATGTAACTTAATTATGTATTTAAAATGCAAAATATGATTAACATTTATAATAGGTAGCAATCAAATTAGTTACATTGAAAATTACCAAAGTAATTACTTAGAATTTTGCTACACTTTTTATTTCATTTAAACATTAGTGTGAACTATAAAGGGCAAATTATGTAAAAAGAAATTAGTGATTTTCTGCTCATGAGTTTCATGCAGTACATCCACAATTTCAATCATATTTAGCAAAATAAGAGGATCAGTCATTTTTATTTAGTACTGTCCTGAATCTAATAGTGAAGCTATTTCAAAGATGTTTAGATGTGTACTCCACAAGACAAAATGACTGAATGTTTAACGTTTATATGATGTTTAACGTGACTCTTTGATGTTTTGTGATTGTCTGTGAGTCCTTTGTTTATCCTGAGCAATTAAATGAGTAGTTCACGAGTGCAAGATGAGCATTTGTGATTGAAAATAGTATATACATCTTTGTTTTAAGAAAATGACTGGTCGTTTAGCTAGATTAGACACTTATTCCTCAGCTGGGATCATGCAGAGCTGCAATTTGGACCCGTTGGGAAAAATCCTGGAATGTTTTCCTCAAAAAACGTAATTTCTTTGCAAATGACGTCTTAGATGACATGGGGGCAAGGAAATTATCAGGAAATTTTATCCTAGAAGTGAACTAATCCTTTAAACAGCCTGCAAATTCTCATGTTATCGTCTGCATATTTGAACCCTTTACAGCAATGACTACGGCCCATCTTTTTACACTAAGTCTTATACACAAATATTACAAAAGGTGAAAATTTACTGATGCTTAAGAAGGAAACCATGCAGTAAAATCAGGTGATGTCAACTTTTCAACAGGATGATGTGTACTTTTTTCTAATTTTGTTTAAAGATGTATTTTTTCATTTAGTGCTGCCCTTTAGAGGTTATTTCTTTTTAAATATTTTTATAATTCAAAAAGTTTACACACCCCAGCTATTAATGCATGTGCAGTTTTTGTTGCAATTTTAATCATCAGTAATATTTAATTAAATATTGTGGAAATCTGATCAGTGAAAAAATCAAGTTCTATGTTTGGTTAACATGAACATGGAAGTGAGTTTCTCTTTCAGTGTGAATAGGTGTTTTGTTTTGTTCACACTGCTTTTTTGTTTCAGTCTAGGGGTGCTTAATCCTTTTAAATTACTTTTATTGCACTTTTATCGTATTGTTTCTTTTTTGCTGGTCAACAAAAATCCTAATTTCTAGGATTTATTGACACGACAAAGATTAAAACTGAAACTACAGAGATATGTTAGTGATGTATATTTATTAAAAAAATGTGTGTATATTTAGTTAGGTAATTAGTAAATCACTCATTTAATGTAGCTCCTGCCTAAGGTTTATTTAAATATTTGTAAGAGATGTTTTTAATACACTGTGCGAGGACGTGCGATATAACACACATTCAGATATGGATTAATTTTCATTCCAAATGATTGAATATAATTTCCCAGAGCTTTACGTAAACCACTTACCTATTTATTCCTCATCTTTTCTTTCAGTACTTTCATTGTTTCTAATTTCAATACTTTGGGAAGTTTAATTTCTGTCAAAAGCGTAGTCAGCGTGCTCTATTTGCGTGGCCAATTTAACCTTTGCTCATCTACAGTAACTACAAAAATGAGTCACATCATGCCCTTGAGTTCTATGTTTAGTGGATGTCATTTTTCCCAAGAAACTTTTTTTTTTTAAGTATTATAGAATATTTCGATTAGGTTACACAACTCGTCTAATATAACGAAAAAGGTTACAAATGACTATTTAAAGCATTGCACTTCCCAACTCTGATCATGTACAGTACTGAAAGTCTCTTGTGGTCACAAAGGCTGCATTTATTTGATCAGAGCACATTAAAAACAGTAATAATGTGAAATATATTATTACTATTTTTTTAATGTTTACTCCTGTGAAGCAAAGCTGAATTTTCAGCATCATGACAGTCTTCAGTGTCACATGGTCCTTTAGAAATCATAATATGCTGACTTGATGCTCAAGAAACATTTCTGTGTTGAACAAACTGCTTGGTATTTGTTTGTTTTTTTTTTTGTTTTTGTTTTTTTACACGGTCATGGAAAGCCTGAACATATCAGAAAATTTTACATTTGTTCAAAAAAAGTCATGGACTTTTGTATACAGAGTATACTTTATTTTAGTTATGCTCTGCAATATTTCATGGAGCTATAAATTGCTTGTTTAGTGCAATCTTTATAATGTTTTTAAAAACATAACAGTGATGCAAAGTCATCGTCTGGTAACCCCATAAGTAATATGTTGATGCCTGTAAATCTATTTAACCAGACTGCTTTGAAATGATCACATTCACTAAAACGTCTTGTTTTGCTGCTGACTTGATTTAGATACGTCGCTCAGCTCTACTTTAAAGTAACCAAGATAAAGCTGGAGGTGGACACCGCACCGCACATACTGAGAGGAGGTAATCCTGACACATTACTGTATGCGATGATGATAAATGTGACAGTTTCATGTTCTGGACTGTGTGAAATCCTTTTGTCTCTTGGCAGTTCACTACGGTGCAGATGTGGCAACTCCTGTTAACACAGACACATCCACCCGCTCAGCCTGTGAGATCAGCCATGACCTGTGGAGCCTGGTTAATACTGAATGGTAGACCAGGTGCACATGAACGTTGCTCGCTAAATTACTGTTGGTTTTTGTGTGTGTGTGTGTGTGTGTGTCTTTGTAATTATTTTGTTCTGTACTTCTGTTAATAAACTTGCCTCAGTTGCCCCCTTGACTCACACACCACAAGATGTCACTATACGGTTACAAAATTCCCCACCACCTGAGAATGCACTTTTTGCATTACTGGAATAGCATTTGCTGAGTTTTGTTATAGTTTTTTCTCTGTTAAAAGGCTCACCTGCTATTTCCACAGATGAAATTTAAATTCAGTTTTTGCAAACTTGCTACATATTTTAAAATATAGAAATAGATGGTTTGTAGCTTGCATTTGCATGAAAGTGAGTTTCTCTTTCATGTGGCGTTTTGTTCGTACTGCTTTTTTGTTTCAGTTTTGGCCTGCTTATTTCTTCAGTTACATCTGTTTTATAGTATATTTTTTGCTGTTGGACAAAATTCATAGTTTTGGATTTGTTGATATGCCACCAAAAATGAAAAACTTATTTTATTTTAATTTTTTAAAGATGTATGTTTTATGTTTAGGTAATTAATAAATCACTCATTTTATATAGCTCCTGCCTAAGATGTATTTAAATATTTTTAATTGATGTTTTTAAATGTAAAGTACCATGATGTACAATATCACACATATTCAGATATGGTTTCATTTTCACTCAGAAATCAGAATGATTTTTATATAATTTCCAAGAGCTTTGTGTAAGTCATTTGGATATTTTTTCCTCATCTTTTTTTTTTTTTTTTTTTTTTAGTACTTTCACTACACTACTTTCACTATTTCTAACTTCAATACTATGGGAAGATATCTGTCAGTGCGTAAGGATGGGTATTCTTTGAAAAGCCTAGTCACCCTTCTTTGTTTGCGTGACCAATGTAACCTTTGCTTGTTTAACTACAAAAATGAGTCACAACATGCCCATGCGGTGCAGGCACATGCCTTTTCTGCTTCGATAAACATCCGGACTGGCACGAGCTTATGACCTTTTTTTCTGGAGGGGTTTTCTGCAAAGACAGAACAGTGAGAAAATTCTGTGTGAAAAGATAAAACCGCAATATAGTTTAGTTTATGCTTGGTTAACATGTGGTGGGAGTGTGATTGAGGCAACTGAAAATCAGCTAGACTGTTTTCCAATTTGTATGCGCACTTTGACCATTTAGTTAAAAATTGTAAAATGGTTTATTAGTTAATAGGTCATTAATTCAATGCAAATTTCCAGAAGAAATTGCTCTGAACGCAACAATGGATGGGTTTTCCACTACATGTGAGCAAAAAAAATTTTTTATGTATTTACATACACCTACATATGTATATTTATTTTATCTTTCATGGGAAACAAACTATGTAGCGCACTTTTGCCAAAAAGATGAGACTAAACAAAAATATTCAAGAAAACATTTTTTATTAATGCACTTATAAAAGATTTTTTCATAATTTAGGATCAACAAAATACATTTAAACACACATGAATGCATCGTTTTCAGCACAGTTTTACAGAAATGTAATATTGCTTGAATGTCAGTGCTGTTTTTATCACTGCAGACTGCTACACATACCATACAGCAACATAAAAACTTTGTTACAATATTTAAAAATATTTATAAAATATACTATATTTATATAGCTTGTGTCACCTTAAGTCATCGAAACTATGTTTCCTGTACAAGCAAATATAGCTTACTTACATTTTAAAGGGGAGCTTTAATATGAAAACAGTATTTCCCAAAAATACCAGCATAAAAGGAAACGTCTTACCAATTAAAAATAGCCACTTGCCTTATTTGTGTGCATATATATTCTTAAAATGCCCGAGGACTAACGTGTTTGTGTGGAGGTATCAACCCGTCATTTTCTGTGCGTCTTTTCACCACAAAATCTCTGAACTGCACAAGCTACACAAGCTCATTATTTCTGAAAATGCTCACACGAGTCTCATATAACATCTGAAGAGTTCTTTGCAAAGCATATTTGCACAATGCATCATGTTCAGCTGTTTTTTTTTTTGTTTGCTGTTCAAACTCCTATTTTTAAAAAGGCACTTGTAAAGCAAGTCTGACCCACAGACAATCCATTTTAAACACTGGTATTCATCACAGTAAAAAAAAAAATTCCACTCGTCTGGTCTACCACGCTTTCTGGTAGCCTCGTGGTTTGCTTTAATGCATGTGGAGGAAAGCTGTCTTCTACTCTGAAGTCCAAAACACAACATTTAAGAGTTCCTTCTCATCCAAAGTCTCCTGAATTCATTTCAAAGCACCTTGTACTTGTCCATTCACCAGTTTTGTTAATATTCAACCTGAAGTAGCTGAACTGTCCATTGCATCGTCTCAATGCATTGTTCTTCCTCAGCTCTTCAGTATCCTCGGGTAAATAGCTTTAATAGTGGATGGTGTGAAGTTCCCAGACGAGACCGTTGTCTCCAAGCCCTCCAGCCTCTGTGACGGCACCTCAACCTTACTAGTGCTGCAGTCCAGGAAAGGCATGCCAAACTTCTTCACCTGTCCATCTTTTGATATTAGACAGTAGCTGCAGACCAGTCTCAGAATGGCTCTCCGCATGTCTTTACTAGTCAGGGTGTAAATGATTGGGTTCAGGAGCGAGTTGATCATGGCGATACCTAGGAAGTAGTCCGCCTTGAAAAGCACCTCGCAGCTCTGAGCCGGGCAGAAGAAGTCCAGCAGAAGAAGCACAAACAGAGGCAACCAGCAGGCGATGAAGACCCCGAGAACGATGGTGACCGTCTTCAGCAGAGCCAGATACTTCTGGGACTTCCTGGCCAGACCTTTGCGCTGAGAACCGCTGCCTAACCGCTGGGTGTTGGACTTGACGATGCGGAAGATGCGCACGTAGAGGACCACGATGGACATCAGTACCAGGGTGAACACAGTAATGCAGAAGAGGATGAAGCTCTTGGCGTAAAGAGGCAAAACGGTGGAGCATTCATCCAGATGTCCGATGCAATTCCAGCCCATGATCGGGAGAATGCCTAGGAGCACCGAAAGAAGCCAGCTTGCACCGATCAAACCGAACATCCGGCCTCGCTTGGCTCCTTGATACGGCTTCATCCGGACCATCGTGACGTGCCGCTCGATAGCAATAGCGAGGAGACTGATGACAGACGCAGAAAGTGTGATAAACACGCCGCCTTCTCGAAGAAACCACAGCACTGGAGTCATTTTGAGAGTGTTCGCACCAGAAGTTACGATGTTCACCATGTAGGTGAAGCCTGCGAGCAAATCCGAGAGTGTCAAGCTGCCCAGCAAGTAGTACATGGGCATGTGAAATTTTTTGTTCTTCCATATTGCCACCAAAACAATGGCATTTTCCATCACAATGAGAAGACAGATGATGAGAAACACAATGGCCTCGGGTTTCAGTCCATCCCGGTATTTGTTCTCTTTCAGTTTTCCGGTGAAGTTGTAATGGGCCATGATGACGGCGTTGCTTTGATACTCGCGAAACATCCTGAGCAGGAAACCTGGGGAAGCGGTGATCGGTGATGGAGTTGGAGCTATTGCTGCGCTAGCGGCGTATGAGGCTTCCATTCTTCCTGTTTCTTTTGATGTCCTTAAAGGATCTCTGTAGTCCGTCTTATTGCCATATTCCAGCAAAGCACTTAAAGGATTTAACACGGTAGCAATAAATCCTTGTGTTGTAGGCTCGTTTGTGTTGAAGTTTTCCTTCTTGCTGCTCAAATCACAGCTTTGCTATATCGTTAAAGGCCACCAGAGGGAACTGAAATAAAGCATTAGAAAAGTAAAGTTAAATAATTATGATAAACCTATTTTAACATCAAACAAAACATCAAAATACACTAGAATATTTAGTAGAATAATTAGCATTTACCATGTTCTGTTTCAATTTATTCTTTCATAGTCCATATTTTATTTCAGTGTAGATGTAGTAAACTGTTTTTATCTAAACAGATTTTTACAGACTGCATTTAACTGTAGAAAATGCAATAACATTTGTGTTTGAGCATTAGTATTAGAATTAATCAGTACACTGAAAATGATACAGTAGCATGCTGTAAAAAATAAATAAAAACAAATCAGCTGTACTTGCCAGATTTATCTAAAAGAATGGACATTCTATTCTGGGTGTATTTAATTATGACTTTACAATATAAGGAAAACAAATAAATACTTTGTAATAATATAAACCGTGTTTAAATGTCAGTTTTAAAATTAGTCAATACACTGTAAAAATATACAGTGCTGTAAAAAAAAAAAACACTCAGCTGATGCTGTCATTTACCATGCTACCTTTACCATAAAAATAATAGACTAAAGTATTATAAAGTAGCTATATTTCACAGACATTAAATGTATGTCATATCAAATTATAGAATGTTAAAATATAGCCTATTTGAAATATTAAAATTGTTTGTCAGTGTAAAATGTTGCCCTACTGATAATAAACATTACTTTAGTATTGTAGTCGATATATAGGTAGCCTAATATTTGTTAAATACACATCTCTTTCCTAGTTTGTCAGACTTTTTTCACTTTATTTGTTTTTCCTAAAAAACATTTGCAGTTAATTTCCAAAAACATTTGCGTTTATTGCAATACTAGCCTATAAGAAAATAATAGTTATCGAATTAAGTTTTTAAATTTTACTACGGTTCATTGACCATTATTAGCAGTTTTACAGCGTAGTTGGACGATCACACGACAAACATTTTCTGCAGAATTATTTCGGTAAACAGTCAAATCTCGCGCGTGTCGCGAGCAGAGCATCGTTTACGCACTCGCGCGCACAGGCTTAATTAAGACAAATGTCAAGCATTTTTGAAAACTACGACATGCTCGAGCCAAACTGTGACTGAACGAAAAGTCCGCATCCATGCAAAACCACGCTAGTTTACATACTGCACCTACATACTCAGTTCTCTTCAACTGACTTGAATAGCCTACATTTAAATGTAACCTCGCTGTTTCGTGTAAATAAGCGCAACTTACCGTTTAAGTTGAACACACTGAAGTGTGCCTGGAAATGACAAATCCTCCTCTGCTCCACTATCTCTCCGCCATGTCCTGCGAGCAACTGACGCGCGCTCCGGCCGGCAGCTGAGCTGAGAGCTGAAACTTGGATCAAGACTCGTCCTGAAGTGGGCTGGTCTTGGCATTCGCCTCTTCTCGTCTTCTGTCTGTGGCTGCTGATGCAGCACTTATGAGAAACGAATAGCTCTACTAACTTGAAGGTTCTTTGACATTATATATGTAGGTCAGTGACGTGACTATTTGTTTATTTCTTTTGTTGATTAAGTTACACAAAAATTCACACTTCGGTATACATCTTACGTAACGACCTTTTTTTGTTTCTTTTTTTAAATATATCTTTGTGGGGCATTTAATCAAACATTTAAAGTTAAAAAAAAGGAAAATCTTTAATGAAAATAATATTTTAGTATCTACTTTTTACTTGACCACATTTTTTAAAGTCTTTTTTTTTTTAAATATATATTTATTTTTGCATTTTCACTTATTGTCTGCTAATAGTTAACACTGCTTATTTATTAATGTAATTTATTTACTAAATGTATTAATTTATTAAGGTCCATACATCCTTCTATTCAAGCACAAGACTCATAACTGTAATGCAGGATGTTCTGAGCCTTATTGTCCTCTACAGTATTCTCTTCCTGCAATCTGACGTGCAAACAGGCGCATAAACAAATATGACTAAATTAGTAAATAAATAACCCTGGTTCTTTCGAGTATGTGATGCACAAGTACGTACAAACATGAGCAGTCTTGGAATTGCATTGTAATTACATAAGGCAGCGGAGAGTGTGAGTAAGTAAGAAGCCGGATCCTGCTTTCTTAAACAGGAAACTCTGTCATTGTACCTCGAAGGGAGAGGGATTTCCTTGAGAAACACCTATGAGGTCATACTAGGCCGTGCCGAACAAAGCACTCCAGAGGAACACCGTGTCCCCTTTCTGAGTAGCTGCCACTTTAGTATGAAATCTCGAAAACATACAGAGGATGGATTCTATATATGATATGAATAGGAAATAGTATCGAGCGTTGCATGCTTTCGTTTTTACTGGCAGATGTTTAGCACATGGGAGAGGTCTGTCTTGTTCACCTGTTCACAGGGCAACAAGGGCCCACATTTTCAGTGCTCTGCACATTCTGCTGCTTTCCAGTGGGTGGCCGGGGTGCTAGAAGTGAACGGAGAGTTGCTTTATCAGTCTTTTCTGCTTCTTGCCCTCAGGCTCCCCTAATGGCAATATCAGAGGGGCTCCACCTCCTCACGAGAAGCTCCAGCCAGCAGACAGAGTCATCGCTCCTGCTGTGTCTGGATATCTTGGGCTCAGCATGTTACCTACATTTACACACAAAGGCCTGATAATCAAGCACTCTACTCCGATACTCCCCACAGAGACTGCTGGCTCACCCTGATTATTGGCTCCTGTTTCAGACACTTGTATGTCTGGTGCTCCTGTGATACAGATGTGAAAGTTCCAGAGAAGAAGTAGGTGCAATTCCAGATGCAAGTTTATGTGTGGTATTTTTTCCATACATTTTGCCACCAAAGCATTACGCATAACCCCAAAGCCATTTGATTCACAATATTAAAAAGTAATAAAAATTAAAACATGACTAATTGCTTTAAATCAAATTATTTAAATTATTTATTTATTTTTAATTAAATAAAAAAATGCTATATATATATATAATATGTAATAATGCTAAAAGATTATTAGACTATGTTTTGCAAGAAAATACTGTAATTTAATGTTTAATGCAATGTGTAACTTGGCATTTCTTATGCTTATTAAAGGCTAGTTTTACTAGGAATATCAGTGAAAATGGTGTCTAAACCTATTTTTTAGTAACTGCTACAGTTTAGTTAAACTACGTATATAATCTTGTTTGTTGTGTTTTCTATTGTCTTTAATCATCACTCAAGCATTGTCATGGACCTCAATGGGCCATTCAATTCTTTACTGGTGTGACTGACTGAAATTTCATCAATTAAGTGTTCAAGTCAACAGTGAAGTGTTAAAAAGCTTGAATTCGCAGTTTTAACCCAAATGATCCAAATTAACTGTCAAAGATCACAAAGCTTTTTTTGCCAAATCAATCAACTGGAACCGTATTCTCTCTGGCGAAATCGCTTTAGCTGAATACACAAACTTTACACAGCTCAGCCTTTTCTTTCAATTCATTTTACTGTTGTTATTTGTGGTTGAGAGCGATGGAAAGACACTCCCTTAGATGAATGCTGCTATGGTGGTGTGGGAAAATGCCATTAAATTTCAGTAATTAAATTCACTGTGTTGTCACACAAAGACTCTCGCTAGCCGCTGGAATTATTGAACTTGCGTCAAGCCAACAAAGATTTAGATGACCGTTAAATAAGACTGTAATATTCCATCTGCGGAGACCTTGACTCATCCCGGATTTCTTTCCAACTTCAGCATTTTACGTATTTGACACTCCCTACCAATTCAGAAGAACAGCACTGTGATTTCATCTGCATGTTTATCAAAGTTTTAATAAAAATGTGTTTTCTTAGGTTTCCTTATAATACGTGCTGTTTTTGGTTCGAGAGAGTTCAGCATTGACAGTTCAGAATAGAAGTTATATTCGTGCTTTGTTATCCTTGGCTTGCTGGAAAGGCTGGACCTATGAGGTCATGAGACTTCCTGTGTCCTATGAGGGGGTGGATTTGACCCTGCCCAACTGTCTAAAAGCCTACCAGAAATAATGACGGACCTGCTCTATGTATTTTTTAACAAACATAACTTAAACTTTACTGCTGTTTTTAAACCAATAAATATCCGACTGAAACTTTTGAATGTTTAGATTGAATTTGAAAAGTTCCAAATGGAATGCAAATGGTTTGTATTGTCTTTATTTGTTTTAAAATGAGTTTCGGTGGTGTCTCAGAAGAACAGCGATTAACATTTGTTGTTATTTAAAAGAAAGTCATGGATTCGTTTTTCTTCCATCGCTTGTAGTTTTGTGCTTTTGGGGGCTCATTTGAGGCCCTGTTGTCTGTCTCATGTTGTGTTCAGTAAACAGCCTTTGGCCAGAATGCTGGTTAAACACAGTGAGTCTATCACAGCCACAAAAAACTTTGAATGATGGGTCCTTTGTTTTTTCAAATTGGCCCCCTATCGTGACATTCAGCCGTCATCTGGTGGTGGGAGCCTGTTTGACTGACAAAAACGAACTCTGTTCATGGAAACACATTGATTTAGTCTGTTGTGTTTAGTGTTTGCAGCTTTCTCGAGTACAGCCTGAATCGCCTCGCTTTATTCTCCTTACAGCTTGTATTGACAGGTCTCAAGCTGTAAAATTTAGATTACAGTTGGATGCATCTGAATGTGCAGCTTTTGCTGCCAAATCAGAATTTCCGTTTATGCAAAATAAAGAGAGACGGAAAAGAGTGTTTCGTGGCAATGGATGTTGTTGTGGTCAGCAGGGATTTCTGGTACAAATAAACACAGGAAGAAACCACCATTTGGGACCATTTTGATTATACTGAAAGTTTACATGTATACTATAGACTTTATACGTAGTGCTACTAACCTCCTCATTTCCTGCATGAACTTCTTGACCAATTCTTCCCGCTCAAGATTTGAAGAGAAACAGCAAAAAAGCTCCTGTCGTTGGTGTATTCTTGCTCATTTCACAATACTGACTTTGATTCTGAACTTCTGAGTACATTACTTTAAGATCAGATATACTCTCAGATCCGACAGTGAAAGGAAAAATTCAGCCATAAACGAAAACCCTGCTGTGATTAGCTTACCCTCATATTGTCATTATTCGCTGATAAACTCTGAAATGGACTACAAAAGTCATATGGACTATAAAAATATCATACATATGGTATTTAACAGCACTCGCCATTCTCATATTTCTCATGTGCTCAAATCATGAAAAACTATTTTTGACTTTGTTTGTCATTAAAACTATAGAATAGCTTCAGTTTTTCACTTACCATTTTACTTCAAATCAAACATGATTTGAGCACATTTGTTCGTGAGAAATGTGAGACTGCCATGGTAAAGCTTGAATTGTTTGTGTGCTGTTAAAGGGATAGTTCAAACTAAAATGAAAATGTGATGTTAATCTGCTTACCCACAGCAGCGCATCCAAGATGTAGGTGACTTTGTTTCTTCAGTCAGTTGCAGTCTGTCAGTCATATAATGGAAGTCAATGGGGACCAAACGTTCCAAAGCTCTCAAAGTAAAAAAACACAGATAAAATCAAATTAAACCCTACAGCTCGTGACGATATATTGAGGTGTTTGGTCTGTTCGAAAACAGTGTTTATTTCATTTTTTTCCTCTTATACACCACAATATCTGTCTCATTCACAACATCCAGCAAGTGATGCTCTAGCACATAGATAAAGATATAGATCCTTATGTAATGCGACCCATAGGAAACATCTATTCATAAAAAGCTATGTGCCAGCGTCACGCGCCGGTTGGTTTTGTCTGTGTATGTTTTTTTTCTCTCAAACCTTTGGAACGTTTGGTGCCCATTGACTTCCATTGTATGATTTCAGACTGCAACAGAGTTTAAATCTTTGTTTGTGTTCTACTTAAGAAACAAAGTCACCTATATTTTGGTTTCTCTGGGGGTAAGCAGATAAACACCAATTTTTAATTTTTGGGTGAACTATCCCTTTAAAAAATAATGAGGAAAGTCACATGGATGTGGTGTTTTTTTTTTGTGGTAAGAACTGGATAGCCCCAATTCCCTTTAATTACATTGCATAGAGTGTAAGTGAACGATGACAGGATTTTTATTTTTGGGTGACTATTCCTTCAACACCTTCCCCCATTCTTTCTGTTTCTACACATTCTCTGATAAGCCCTGGAAGTCATTAGAGATAATGCGTCATTCCTTTCTTGTGCATTCACAATTACTGCCCTCTCCATTTACAAAATAGTTTCACATCCTCCATTATTTATCTTATATTTGTCACTGGCTGATCTCATCTACCACGCTGATGCAGTAGTCCATGACATTGTGCAGTCCAGCAACCCCACAGCTCCACACATCTGGGGGCTAATATACAAAAGGCTGCTTTTTGTCTTTCTAGTCATTAGTCTGTGATTCAGTCCTATGAACAAAATATGGAGGGAAATTTTGGTTTCCCACATTCACAGTGGGGGATTACAGCAGTGGGATGGCTGTGACTCATGAAAATCTTTATCTTTATGAAGTCTATAAACCCCTCTGAAAAATCACATCTCCTCTTGACGTTTATGAAATGGTATTTAGTATAGTCTCTGGTTTAAGATGGTTCTTAGCTGGTTTGAGCTTTTTTAAGCTGGTCATTAGCTTGTCATGTGCTGGTCCTAAGCAACTAGTTCCTGCTCAGGATTAGCCTGGCTTCCGCGACTATAAAGCTCATAGGAGCTTAGTCTGGCCAAGCTGCCTCACTATCCGCCTTCTGGGAGGCGGGCTTAACCTGCGTCCATCAAATGCCTCTGTATACTACTGGACGAATCTACAACCAATCAGACCACTCATTCCGATGACATATGCGTAGCGACGGAATCTGAAGACACCGTAGCCAATTGTAGCTAGCTTAATTTAAGCAGTAGGAAAAATGTCTTTACTTACTTTAATTACTTCTGCTCCGTTTTCAAAGAAAACCTGTCATGAAAATTTTTCAACAGCAGCTGCAACAGCAGCAGAGTCGAACGATTGTTGCTGCTCGGTACATGCCAGCTTTGAAAGCCGGTATGGTTTCCGATCGTAGAACTACATCGTCATCGCATTACACCCGCCTTTCTCATTGGTTCCCATTTTTTGGGAACAGAAATGCTCTAAAACGGCAGCTTGGCCAGACTGACTTTGCTCGCGATTGAATGTAGCGTCACAGGAAGTATGGGCGGGCCCAGGCTAGCTCAGGATCAGCTAATGACCAGCTACGAACCAGCTTAAACCAGCATTCATGCTTTTAAACCTACCTAACCAGCATATGGTGTTTTTTCAACAGGGTGCTCTTTTAATTTCTCTAATGTCTTATGGCCTGTGATGTTGCTTTTTAAAATGAGAGAAGTCCCGTACCATGTGAAAAAGAACAGCGTCCAATGTTTTTCTAAGATGTTAAAGACATCCACCCCCACAGAAAGTTCCTGAAAGTTCATGTTCACACATGGTCCTTTTCGTTTTTTTGAGTAATTTCCTCATAATCAGATCCAGACGCCAATGATTTGGCACTCAAGACTGTTTCAGCTCCAATGACCAAAAATATCTCTGAAAAATAGTTGTGTTTAATTTGGGAAGACAACTAAGGGGGTCTGGCATAGTAGAGAGATCAAACATAAACACATTCTTGAGAGGAATGGTATATATACACATTGTGATCTAGAGCTTATTTGCTCAGAGAAATGAGAAATGAATCAAAACAAGGATTGAAAGTGACGTAGAAAACATCAGCAGTCTTAAGCCCTGTGAATATAAATTCATACTACATGAGGGGTCGTAGATGGAGGAGAAATTCAATGTTTAGACTGTTCTCATCCGAATATCCTGTTTTGTTTTAAAAAGATGGCAGCTCGAAGATGAAAACCTCTTCAAAGTGGTTATAAAGATTCTTGAGTGAAGCAGAAAGAGGGTGGTTGGTAAGTTGTGGTTGGTGCAGAAAGCTCAGTGCTGGTAATTCTGGGATAACTGCATAAATGAGTCGGTATAAACAACTATAAATGCCATATCTACATTCTAATGAAATCACGTCACTAGAAACCAACAATGTAAAGGCTAGCGATGCTAAATATTTGATAACGAATGGACAAAATCAGGTCCTCACTGTAACTTTGAGGCCTGTGGATGGTTAATAAAGAGAGATTTTATGAGACTAGCAAGTCTTACTCCAGAGGTTCATTATTCGCTTTCAGTTCCTTCAAAGCATTTCAGAGTAGTTTGTAGGGTTCAGTCAAGTTACAGTTATTGGCTTTCATGAAAGACAGTTTGCAGTCTTGAGTGATATGTGGCTTGATAGTCCTGAACAAAAATGTTTCCAATGCATTCTGCCTTGCGATCTTAAAGTATGCGATACTTTGTGGGAGGTAAGCCTTTAAAATATTTCCAACACTGTGCAGTCAAAGCCCACAATAATGCAATAATAAGTACAAACTTCTCTAGAATAACATTTGGTGTTCCAAACAAAAGTTTGGGAGGTCCGTGTTCATGTATTCCTGCCTCCTTACCTCACATTTTTCCAGAATCGCTCCATTACCCAACTCCACCTTTGATATTAGGCTTGTGTCTCGCTGTTATGCTAAACAAGTCTTTACCCTTTAGATGAGCACATGAACTCTGTGCAGAAACCGCGTGATGGCCCGTACGGACTGTGGACCAGGACTCTATCCAGTCAATGGCACTACAGCAGCAGGAAGAGAATTACTCTTCCTTTGGTGGCTTTGTTGTTATTGGCTGACTCAGAGTGTGCCTCTGGAAACCATTAAAGCTCATGTAGTCTGAGTGAACTGTTCATTAACAAAGAAAAAAAAAATAACGCGGTTGGTTTACTATTTGGCAAAACTGTGAGGCGAGGATAAAGTGGGGAATTTTTGTAAAACACACAAAAGGTGCACTCATTCTTAACTCCCTTTCGAGGCTTACTTGGCTTAAAAATTGGAATATTTCTCCACCCTAGTGAAACATGTCCTGAGATCCAGCTTGGCTGTCTGAACCACAAAAAAAGTGCACTCACTTTTTAAGATAAAAGCTTAATATTGGTGCTTCCAGTGATTTATGTTGGTGACAAGGGGTTATATAACTTGCGTACATCTTATGTAGAGAACTTAAGATTGTGGTCTATTTGAAACCATAGCAAGTTAACGTATGCTCAACATACAGACACTATACAACCCCCCCAATAATACTGACCAAATTTAATTACACGCTAAATTAACATGCCTGATTTATACATTACTTGCAGTTTCATTGTCACCAACAAAGACAAAAGGAATATATGACGATATATTATATTACGATATAATATTTCATAGTTGATTAGGAGCAGATGTGCTTTTCTGTGACTGCTGTTGAAGTGTTTACATTCGTGCAGAGGCGAATTAGGAAATATACTCATCTGGCAGACGGGACTGGAATGCTGATGTCACTCACATAAAATCTTTATGTCAAACATGCTTTAAGATGGAATATAAACAAATTCCATTAGCTGAGAGTTACATTTCCTTTCAATAAATACCATACCACAATAGACTATTTATCACTGACAATGTGACAAAGGAAAGCAATAGAACCAGTTGAGCATGCTGTGGAACAGACCGGGGCTAGTTGTCTCATGGGAAAGTTGAACTGCATCTTAGTAACTTTACAGTTTTGAGTCAAACGTGTGGGTGTTTATTACTAGGTGTAAATGTCAAGGGGGCACAAATTCATTAATTACTGTATTGATGTTTTTGTATTTTAGCTTTTACAGTATTTGCAGTATCTTTAATCATTTTGTGCTTTATCATTGTGTTTCTGTTTGCAAAAAAAAACATTAAAGAGCATATAAAAGCTTCTTAATTTAATTTCCTAGTTGATACGTCAGTTGCTAGATTGTATGGTATGCCTACAGAAATGTAGTTTAAACACACAGTGCAGTTCATCAAAAAGTACTCGAAAGCTGTCTTGGCATTAAACTTCCTTTGGCCACAAGCCATGTTTATCATTTCAACATTTTTGTGTATTTTCTAGTGGTTTTCAAGCTGATCTGGACTGTGTTAAGTTAATTGACCAGCTGGCCTCTGCTTAGATGCATATGTGGATAGTGATGACGGGGGTCCTTATACAAAAATATGAGCCCAAGACTTTGGTCTTTCCTTCTAATCTTCCTCCAAACTTCTTCAGAGTCTCTAAATAGATGACCTATTTTTTATATGAACCACATCACTTAAACTCTCTATATCGGTGGTTTTCAACTGGTGGGTCACAGGTCTGCTCTCATGGGATTGCAGAAAGAAGCTATGCTAAATGCAAAACAAATGCATTCAGCTGTATAATTACACACAGCTAGCATGTTCAAATAAATAGGCTTTTAAAACAGAGAAGAATGTATAATAATATTCCATATCGTTTTTGTTGATGTCAAAGGTCATGTAGCCAGTCAAACTCAACACTATGTTGATGCAAATTTGTCTGTCGAACACAGGCAAGTTGCCTGGTATCTTCAGAAAAACTAAAAATTGAACAAAATCGTGTACTGTATTGGGTCGCCACATTGTAACATGGACAGTCCTGAAGTAAAACCATTGGAGAGTCACTGATCTAGATCATCCTGAACCTCAGTTTGCTTTTCTGTATTACCCATAAGTCATTTCCAAGTCTGGAGATTTAAATGTCAATCATGTTTAAAGTTTAAAAAAAAGTGTCCCTGTAGGATTTCCTGAGGAAGCAGAAAGAAATAGGGGTCACTAAGTTTGTCGTTTTCCATTTGCATCTGGTGACCGAATCTGTCGGTTGCTAAAACTGAACTCTTACCCTACACACTAACCAATTTTTTTTTTTTTAATCTCAGATGAAAGTTTGGCTGTGCCGACAGACCAACTAGATGCAATACGATTGTTCGCCAACTGAGAGAGTCGCCATCCAAAAAAAAACTCACCCATGGAAAACTAATTTTTCAGATGGTGCCTCATTATAAATAAATCAGAAACAATAAGACTTTTGTTCTCTCATCTCGGCAGTTATGAAGCGTGATGTGCAGTCATCTACCAGCACTTAGTTGCCAAAGACCAAAGCCTCACATGCTGGGAAATAACTGTATACCTACTAATCATTTGTAAACAAATTGCTTTGGCAGTAATCAGTGAACTCCAGGTGGAAACACAATGCACAGGTGTAACAGGTGAACTCAACAGAGAAGATGTGAAAACTGTCACATATGTGAAAGTTAGCTTCTGTGAGCATGTCACTCCTTCTTACGTCCAGTTCACGCAGAAGAGCTGAAAAGCCATACTGTCCATCAGGCACATGCACACATAGACATCAAAGGGGGCTTGAGCACCTGCCCTTTTTATTCCTGGAGAGAAAGTGGTGGGAAAGGGGTGTTTTTTTTTTTTGTAAAATAATATATATTCCTGTTTGCGCA
>JAUCMS010000062.1:18214163-18262198 GCA_032357445.1 Enteromius radiatus | reverse complement strand
ACATCCTACCCCAGTAGTGGGGTAGGTTGTAACAAATGACCACTTTGTATTTGTCGTCATCTCACAAAGTCTGTGATGTAGTTTAAGAAATTTAAATTGTTGCCATTTGTTTTAGTGTTAGGTGCTAAAGAAAAATTGTGTTACAATCATCCCCGGTCTCCCCTATAATGAAACGTTTGTTATGATACAAAGCGAACCCAATGTTTTTCTTATAACATTTTCATTATTTTTCTAGCAAACGTTGATTAGGCTACACTACGGTGACCGAGAGAGCTCAACGAGAAAAAAAACCACATATGCAAAAAATATGCAGGAAAAAAACGACAACACATTAAGAAAACATCTTCATCAGATTGATAACATGTACGCTGCAAACGCACGAACGCGCTGCAAATAGCACGGGCCACAACATAAATGTTTCAGGGGGACCTCAAAACGTGACGAACCCATCTGGGACTTGATTATTACTAAAAGGTGAGTTGTTGTTGTTTGTTTGTTTGTTTGTTTGTTTGTTTTAACAACTTGATCATACGATATAGCGACACACCTCTCCTCTGACCAAAAGCCACTGAACAAATAATTAGGTCCTAGATGGGTTCGTCATTTTTTGAGGTACCCCTGAAACATTTCCGTTGTGGTCCGTGCTATTTGCAGCGCCTGTGTTGTCAAACTGATGAAGATGTTTTCTTTATGTGTTGTAGTTTTTTTCTGTTTGCATGTGTTTTTTTTTAAGTTGCAGCATTTGTTTTCTGTTTGCATGTGTGTGTTTTTTTTTAAGTTGAGCTCTCTTGGCCACCGTACTACACCACATTAGAGCCTGTAATATTATTGGGAACCAACTGTTTATTTACAGCGAATTAAGAAGAGGAAGACTATATAAAATATTTAGTACATTTAAAAGCCATCTTCCACAGCTGAAAACTTTTTGTCACAAGGTGACGCTGTTTCTTTAATCTGGGGGTTTCCTTCAAGACCAGCGTGCTCAGATCTGCTCTTACAGCCTGTTCAGCCTGTCTCTGCTGTCGATTCATTTATTCATCACATCTGCATAACACAGCCATCTCTTTGAGGGCAGGAATGAGCAGCATGGCCTTAAGATAGCACTTGTGTTGAACACAAGAACAAAAAAACTAGCGTAACCTATATCTTTTTCGAGAATGAAACAGACTTTCAGCAGGCTGTAGGCTATTTTTGTAGGCTGTTTACATGGACACCAAAGTCTCTCTCAACACCCATTTACGCAAAATGTATTAAACTATAGGCTATAGCCCACAACCTCCCTGACTTATATTTATCACAACCTTTTCATTCGCAATAAATTACATAAGGTGCACCGCGGCGGAAAGACAATGAATTAGATTATAAATGTATAGCCTAGCCTATTTTAATGGGATCAAGGCTATAGTTGTCACAGTTTTTACTATAATGATAATTTCATATAATATGCCTAGCGTATTTGAAAATGAATTTCTTTCAAACAGCCTTCTGTAGCCTAATTAAATCGCATTTTATAATAGCCTACAGCTGCATTCATGACATGGTGACATCTTGCACGTGAGTAAAAAAATAAACAAAAGTGTAGGCTACTAGCTTTATTGCGTATAGGCCTATTGCAAAACAAAAACCTATATAGGCCTATGATATTATATATTTTTATTTGTTAAAAAAATACTATTTTTTAATATGATGAGCTACGTTTTTAAAAACATAGGCTATTACTGCTAGAGAAAACACATGCTTTGTTATGGGGCTTTTGATAAAAATCGATGTAGCTGACAACAAGCCATAGGCCATCCTAATAACTTTATAATAGCAATATTAAAAACTTAATATTAATAGTATAAATATTCTAATATATAAACATCTTTTATATAGCAAGTCGTAGCATTTGTAATTGTCGTCTCCATTTGGAGAGTGGGCTATGTTGTCTATAGGATACATCATCCATGAATACCACATTAAAGCACATTATCTGTGGAACTGCTGCGTAGGGTTTGTATTATTATCCCCTTTTCGCTTCCAAAACCATCCTTCATTCATTTCTCTCGCTGGGCCTGTTTCCAATCTGAGGACATGCGTGATAGATTTGTGAAATCATGCCCACCCACGTCATCTCCCCGCTCGGTGGGCTCCGGCATCAATAAGATTATATGCGCAGGAAATGTAGAAATCCTCAACAAAGAGCTGCATCATTAAAACAAACACCCCACGGCCTTCAGCAGCCAATTGCGAGCGAAAATGCTTCACTTTCATCTGAATGACCCGACAATTTTATTTGATAAAGCAAATTTTCACCATATCATTAAAATGAAAACTAGCCTAAGCTCAATGGGAAATGCAAGATATTAAGACAGAGGAAACATATGTGCGAAGATCAAATACATACGATTAATAGCCTATTATAGGCCTAAATCTGTTTCTTATTTTAGCTTCGTTGCTTCACAGCTGAATGACATCCAGGCTGATTCATATTGTGCTGTCATTTTACTGATCTATTATTGATCTTAATGGTCTCCAGTATTATCTTTGTTTCTTGTCATTGTTGTTTTTGTTATCTTACATTTTTAAAATCTGTATTTTACTAAAATAAAATAATACATAACTAAAATAACAACAATAATAAAAGTTCAGGCTATTTGTCAAGCATTATTAATATTATTTAAGAATTTGTTATTCATTACATTTTAACATAATCAATGCTGATACAAATAATAAACAATATTAAATATGAATGACAAAATATGCATGCTGTAAATATAAATATACTGTCAACTGATTTGCTAAATTTGCTGCATTGATTTAAAAAAATGATCTCAGGGATACACAGTTCTCGTGTTATGCATTTCTTAATCAGGGCACTTTTTTTTTTTATTAAACTAGCTATTATGTGAATAGAAAAATTAGCATAGCATAAACTAATCATATGATGCTGGTATATTTTATTCCTTTCGATTTCCAAATTTTCGATTTCTTTACTCGACATATAAGCTTGAATTAACAGAAAATAGCATGCACTAACAAAAATGAGCATGTCACTGTCTTTCTTTCATCTCAGCACATGAACGTTTTATTAATATATTCTGTTGATTCAAACACAATACGCGGTATGTCGAGCAGTCAAAGCAGTACTTTGAGTATTCATACTCAAAGTTAAGCGCCGTAATGTCCTTGTGACTTGAGTGACATGACATCAATCACGGTTCCTTCAGAGGACTGTCTGCGGACAGGACCTGGTAGAGTTGCCCTGTTTTCATTGGAGTGGAGCTTCTTCCTGAGAACTTCGTCATGACATCATCGTCATCCGATTCCCGAACAGCTGCAGGAATCCAGTTGCGTTGGAGTGGACGATGGACATTGCTGCAAGCGCAGTTCTCCAGACCTCCTGCGCTCGAATGGTGAGGATTTCTGTGTAGCCAAAATAAATCGCGTGTTGTTAGCGCGCTCGTCTCTTTATCATCCATCTTCCAGGGTGTTCCTAGGAGCCAGGAACAGCCCTTTCCAGACGAAGGAGAGTTTAAGACTCCTGTGCTTCGCCATCTGCTTGTTTAGGAGCCGTTTCGCGTCTCCAACTTGTGGAGTATGACCCTGGACACTGATTTAATGGATGACCTCGTTGTCGACGTGGTTGGAGAGGGTGGCAAGGAGTCTGGAGACGAGCATCTTTCGACCTCAGCTCTTTCTGCATCCGACCAGGTAGATAAGAAGGAGGATAAGGACCACGTCCCGTCTTCCATGTGTCCCTCAAGCTCGAGCAAGAGCCCTTCGGTGAAGCCGCCCTATTCCTACATTGCTTTGATCACCATGGCCATCCTTCAGAGCCCAAAGAAGCGTCTCACCCTCAGCGAGATATGCGACTTCATCAGCCACCGGTTTGTGTATTACCGAGAGAAGTTCCCAGCCTGGCAGAACTCCATCCGACACAATCTCTCCCTAAACGACTGCTTCGTCAAAATGCCGCGCGAGCCCGGTAATCCCGGGAAAGGGAATTACTGGACTCTGGATCCCAATTCATCGGATATGTTTGAGAACGGAAGTTTCCTGCGGAGGAGGAAGCGATTTAAGCGGCAGCACTTCAAATTTGGCATGTTCAAAGATCAGGCTCTGCAGCCCAGTGGCTTTCCTAACCTCGGCTACGGCGCCTACGGACTCAGCGCGTCTTGCGCTCATTTACCGGGGCTGGATATCTACCCATTTGGCTTCCATCAACCCATCGGCATGCCACCTGTTGGGAGCATTTTACCTGCGCTGTCCACGCTTTTCTCGAGGAACTCTGTCACAGCCAAGTCTTTCCCACAGTCCCAAACAGTGGCCATGGAGCCTGTCACCCCTGGTCTCGCCTGCGCAATGGCCCCGACCTCTCCATACGCGTCCTCAGCACTGTTCAATCCTGTGGGCTTCCCTCGGGTCCTTAATTTTCAGTACGAATACCAAAAGCTCCAGGATGTGCACAGCCACGTGGATTTGTCCACTAAACACAGACACCTGGCTAGCGTCAATGACTAACAGCGGATATTTGGACACGAAACTATCGGGTTTTTTTTTTTATTCTCAGGAATCATTTCATTTATCCGGGGGTATAAAAGTGTGTAGAGCATCGCGTCGAATGTTTTCGAATATTTTAAGGAACTTTTGAGTTTTTAATTTCTGTCAGGAATTCATCCAGTGACGTGTTGAAGTGTTACATGCTGAAATTGTTTATAGATGCATGTTATTTTATTGGAATGATTAAATATCGAACGAATCGACTATTTAAATGACGAATTTCCTTTTCGCGTTTTGACGGAAATAAAATTGACTTTTTTTATGTAAAAGAAATGTCGTGATTTGCTCATGATTTGGCATGCACAGGAAGTAGGCTACACATTGCCTTTAAATGGCAACATTTCTCTTTAAATGTGCTGTAAATACAGTGCCAATATTTTCCAGACATGTCTCGCTCATTTCTCAACAAGGACAAACAGTTAGTCTAAATAAGCAAGTAAGCAACCACCCCAAAAAAGGTAAGATCAGGTAAGATATCGATTGCTAGCATTTTGCAGTTCATTTATTATTATTCATCATTACATTTTCAATAATGTGAATTGTTTTCATTACTATGAATGAAAAATTAGGAATTATTTTCATATAGGCGTAAATAAACAAAATGTGTGTGTGTGTGTGGCTGACTGTGTGTCAGAAATAAACCAGGACTTAGTTACAATAATGCCCCACATATTTAAAACGTGAATGCAAAAAAACAAACAAACAAACAAACAAGCCAAAAAAAAGTTATTTATCGGTTATCCAACATTTGATGAAAATTTTGACAATAATCTTGCCAAAAGTGTTTGTATTGATTATGGAGGGCTTTTAAATAGTATCTTGTGCAGTTTATGTGATTTTAGAAGAACCATAGTCATGCTTATTAACATTGAGAATTTATTGAACTGGTTCGATTGGAGAATTGGACATAAAAATTAGTAAATTATTAAAATAATCGCCTGATCATTTAGGGGACAACCGGGGAGAAAGGACGAAATTAACAAAGCAATTTTCTCAGAGCCCTGACTATATTTGGGTTCCAAGCTATGACTGCACATTCAGCACTGCAGAATATCACGTCATTTCATCCTTGTTTCCCGCGGTTACGTCAGAGAGCAGTTTTCCAGCGCCAAAAGTAAATTACTGAAGCGGTAATTTTTTTTCTAATTACAAATTGGGTTTCCCATTTCATGTGTCAAAGTAATGATCAATCGACATGTTATTTATTGCTATAACACATCCTGAAATTCGCCTTGTCAGTTTTTCAGTATATAAAAATAAATCGAGTTTAAATGTCAGGAGGTCCAGTTTGGGACGAAAGTAACACTTGTTACTTTTGTGGTGACTTTCTTTGTACTGCAGCATAAAAAAAAGAAATAAAAAATTTTAACATTGTTCATATACTGTTAAACCTTTTTTTTATATAAAATGGATTGACATAGCAGTAAAATATATATATTCCAAACAATTGAAGTTTGTACTAGTTTTTTTTAAAGATAAAGAACAAAATTGCCGTTACATATTAACAAGGTCATAGTCAGTGACATTTAATAAATCAAGAGTAACAAAAAATTTTTTAGCTTGTATTGTTGTGTTACTTTTGACCCACCTGTGTGTTACTTTCGTCCCTACTGATGGGGTAACAATGTACAATTTACATTCAAAGTGAAATTATAGTCGTTCTACATTTGTACAAAAAATACCACCTGGTATTGATTGACCACACTTGTGAGTTACTGACAGCAGCAAAAATGTATATCTGTCAAAAACATTATCTTTTAAAATGAAGTTTTTCTTAAAAATGTTACTTTCGTCCCTGCACTCCCTTACAGGAGGACATTTATATTGTCACTTAAAGTTTATAGAACATTGCATAGCTCTAAATGTCCGTTCATTTAGCCTCTATCTCCATCATATAAAAATAAGGTAAAAATAGAAGTAGGCCTATAACACGTGTCCACTCGCGTCGGTTTATTTATTTAAGCTTGTTAAGCGGAAATAATCAACCGGATCAGTCCCAAATGCTTTTCACAAATATACAGTATCTCGCCTGAGCATGAGCAGATTTCCACCTGAGCGCACATTGTAAATAATCAGCAGAGTCTTGACAGCTCACTCTGACTGAGGTGTGTATTCACACTCCTATTAGTCTAACAGTCATTTAACACAGTCGATTTCAAAAGCTCTACACATCATGCATCTATATACATCTATCATCACATGACCGCAGTTTTTTGATCCCTCTTCTGAGTGCTTTGCGAGGATCTTGGGGCCTACATTTTTAAACAGATTTTGTATGCATACATTTCCTATTCAAATCAAACTGACACTGTCACCAAATTCATAAAATGCTTTATTAAGAATTTATATTTCTCCTGGGAAACAACAGGCCACAGATTCTGAATGAAGAATAATGACAGCCTTTGAAGTACAGATTTTATATTATATAAGCAGTTTGCTGTTTTTATAAATTTGATGTCATAAGGGCATATGATTGATACGTTTTGAGAATATTCCTTCAGTTACACGATGCTTTTTTTTATCTGCATGGAAGTTAATGTCAATTTAAAACAGTTTTATGGGAATGGAAGTGAAAAAAGCAGCAAGCAGTGGTATTTCAAAATAGAAGCAATACAGTTAAAGCAGAGGGTGTCTTTGACTTGACTGGGAACTGGAAGATAAGAAATAAAACCAGTGTACTGTATGTATTTATTACAAATATATTCATATTGTGTGCAACACTACCACATTGGTAAGTATGAGTTGTTTTATGTTTTAGTCACTTTAACGTATTGTTATTTTTATTTAGCTATTATTTGCTATTTATTTGAGCTATGTATAGATACTAGAACATTTCGAATCTCTATAAATTAAAATATTCTATTTAAGAATTATGCATGGTACAAATGGCGTTTAAAACATTTTTAAGTAAAAAATAAAAAAGTCATACAGTAAGGGCCTACAACAAATCCATGCCTCGGAAATTGTCGGAATTGTAAAAACAAAATAACAATAGGCCCAAGGAATAGTAAAACACCTCAAGAGAGTCAAGTGTCTGTGTGCTGTATCACCAAATGAATATCATGCAAGCAAAAGAGCTCGTGAACTGGAGTACCAATCTGACGTGACTGGAGGACGTCATCTCATCTGGGTCGTAAAATCACGTGCCTTATCCTGCTTGCTGTTTGACGACCTCCTCAGTATGCAGTATAACGCCTATTTATCATAGGCGAGATCTTCATGTGAATAAAACGATTAGTGACAGTTCCAAATTCAGATAAAGCTGAATTTTTTATTTTATTTAAATAAAACGTCAAACATCTGCTTTATCAAACTGAGGGAAATGGTTAATTTGCATGTAAAACCCGTGCCTTCCTTGAATTTCACCGCGACGCTTTGGATGCTTTTCAAATCTTGTTTATTTGGATTTGACCTGCGCTTTAATGTTTGACGTTTTCCAGTTTTCCCGACTTCCTTTTACTTTAATTCATATGACTGGACAATGAGCCTGGAAGTTATATGCCTAAATGGATTGCACTGGAGTCCTGTGTGAGAAAAGAAAAATAAAACAAGCGCAGAAGAGCCAGAACCAAAGTAAAGGCCAACCTGAGATAACTAAATTCCCCGCTGCACCTGACAAAATAAAGGAAACAAAAGGAGTGTGTCTTTGTGAGTGTGTGAGTAGCCTTCAAGAAAACTGTGTCCAGCTGTCTTTTGCTCGCCCACAGACTCTTTCATGCAGTAGATGGAAAGATTCCTGTTGTTGGCTTTGAATAACTGGCCTCTATTTAGCCGCGTCCCAACAGAGATATAGAGACAAATATTTATTTCTACAGCGACCATCACAGCGTATCTGTGACCTAGCTCCCACATCTTGCTTAAACGCTTTCGTCTTTCCCAGCTGCCACAGTTTGTGATCCTCAAAAACAATCTGGGAGATTATTTTCTCCAGTCAAATGGCCGTCTAAGACCCATAACTTAAAACAAAACAAGTCATTTCACGTACGAAGACAGAAATCATAATAAGCCCTGCATTTGTGGTCTGAAATTGAATACGTCATCTGTGAAAACTCCACTTCACGCTCCATCAGTGTCACATTAAGCATGTTAATAATATTGTGATTGTGATGAATTGCTCTTTATTTGACACCCTCCAGCAGCGCTGCCAGCTCGAGCGCTCGCCCGAGCCCCGCGCGCTTTATTAGCAATGACGTATTATAATTGATATTTTTACCCTCCAATACGGTTTGCTTTTACAAGGGAGTGAACGCGCAGGTTGTGTTTAAAGGTCCGCTTGTACCTGACCCGAGAGGTGCTTTCTCCTGTCTCCTCATGCCAAGTCAAACAGGATGGTTAAAGTCATTGCTCAAAGCCTGTACCAGCTCGCGCAGGTCTCCTGCTCTCTCCTCCAGCCGCGCCGCGCTGCTGAGGTGCTCTGTGGGATATCCTGCTCCTTCCAAGCAGCTTCCTGAAGAGGAAAATTCTGTTCCCTCATAATATTCCTGTGCGTTTGAGGTCTACTTTGTTGCATTTGAGATGTTAAGGCAATAAAGTGATTCAAGGGGCGATTCGTTTAAAATCCATTTGCTCCAGAAGGTGATTTCTAACGATCACATGTATGTCTTTAAAAAAAAGAGAGAGAGCGAAAAAGAAAAGAATCGAGGTACTACATTACCCATAATCCCACCACGAGTTTCCATGGTAACAAAGTAATACACACCACAGTAAAATACAACTATTGAGTAGAATGTAACATTTTTTTTTGTTACCTTGACAATACATTTCTTGTTGAAATAACTTTTAATAAATTTTTATTATTTTTATTTTCAAGTCCAATCAATCTTGTTTTTGCTTTAACAAATGAAATCATGTCAGCTTTAAAAACATTTATTACCACCATTTATTATCACATTTGTAACCTCGACATATTAAAAATTATAGCTAAGAAAATGAAATATTTCGCCTCATGTCGGCTTAATGAATGCAGCACTTTTTCCATTCACTTTGTAATTGTTTAAAATCTCAAAATAAACTACAAGCAAGCAAAATCTGTAAAAATAAACAAAATTTAAAACCACAAGGGCTTATGTTAAGCACATACAGACGTCCCATCATTCTGACAAAAGCAGTTGGCAGAGGTATAACTATATAGCATTGCAAAATGAAAATGTTACAATCCATGGACGTGCAAAATTATTTGCAATATAGAGAATAATTTATACCAAAATAAAATTGAGTCATTCACTCATGTTGTTCCAAATCCATATAACCTTTGTTCATCATCAGAATACAAATGAAAATGATTTTCATGATTTTACATGGTGTTTTATATACTTTTTGAAGCATGGACTTTTAGTGGAGGGACACTAAGGAAATTTCTTAATTTGTCTCTTGCCTCTTCAGTTTTGAAGATGAATAAATATTTGCCTGACATGAGAATGAGTAAATAAATTGTCATTTTGGGTGAACTATATATCCTTATTAATCTCGCTGTATAAAGCTTATTCAAGCATATGCAGGCCAGTGTAATAAAAAGCAAGGTGTTTTCAATTTTTTTTATCTATCTATTTATTTTATTTTTATTATTGTTTTTTTAGTTTTTAGTTGGTTGGAATAGAGGCAAAAAGAGTAAAATATTAAACAATAAATTAAGCAATGTGTACATTATTCCTCACAGCCTCATTTTCACTCCTGACAAAAATAAATATGGCACTATACCCATGCAAACCATTGAAAAACTAAATAAAAATAAAAAAATGGGAAAATATCTCTGGAAACAAGACAGCTGAAAAATTGGATATTCATAATCTTTTATTAGAAGCAGATTGTTTATCAGACCAGATCTGACTGAAGAATCAGGTGAAGTATGAAAAAAGCCTTTACAAATGAAAGCTTTTTCCTGATCTCAGAGTTGGAGATTGAGTGAAGCTCTGTAACAACAATGATCATTCTGGCCGAAACATCACTTTTGTAATAAAGTGTTGACTTTTGCCACTTTAGAAGCAACATAGCGAGAGTTAAGTGACACATCAGAGACCCTGCCGTAATGAAATCTGATCACAAGTGGTCACATTTGAGATGCATGTAAACACCCGGTGTAAACAGCAGCCTGTCTCAGCTGTCCACTTGTGATCGGATCACCAGAGACGGTTGTTAATACCAAGTGTAAACAATCTTTTTTTAATCTGACGCTGCAACATAATTGCCCTTTAAAGGGACAATAACAATCTACTAATATGACTATGACAGAGTGATGCACGTCCTTAATGAAAGGGGAGATGTTGTATGATGTCAGCACTTGATGTAGCCATTGATGTCACTTAAATGATCAGTTCCTCTCTCTCTCTCACACACACACACACACACATGTGCTTTTGCTGGCAAGACATGTGCAGTTCTGCCTCCATTTGCACTGAATTGAGTTATAAATCACCCCACACCTCCACCCTTCGCCTTTCGTCAGTGAGTCCTTTTTCCAGAACCAAGGGGCCTCTGCTCACTATTTTGGCCAGCTATTTATTTGAGGGGTGACCAAGTTAGTGCACATACATTCTGCGTGCACACGTATGCCAGTGTTTCTCAATACGTATGTGGGAAATGTGTGCATGCGTGTATGCCCCCCTCCCCACTCCCACCCCAGCTGGCTCCTTTGCCAAAATCAATTTGCCAGTAGATGACAGTGAAATACTGCAGGAAAGCCACCCAGAAGGGGAATGAGCTAACACCTCAGCCATGCTCCTTCACCAATGGGCAGAGCAGATGAATGAACGGCAATGGCATAGAGAGATGCAATGAGAAAAAAGGAAGTAAAACTTGCCCGTAGGGAAAGAAAATGAGAAATTTAATTAGGGCTGCTTAATGTGTCCGTGTTAAGAAGTGGTGTATGGCCGTCTGCTAACCTTTGAAGCACCCTGCTGCTTCCATGCACATGGAGCTCTGATGCTCAGGCTTAGTACAAAAACCTGGTGTTTATAAACAGCACACTAACATAGTATTCTACTTTCTGCAGTATATATTAATATGTATACTGTGCAATGTGCTTAACTTCATCCTCCATTGGCAACATAATGGACATTATAGCTTTGTAGATTTTTTTTTTTTTTTAACAAATTTATGTTTTTGGTCACTTTTTTAGTAGTTCAAATAAAAATGACAAATGAGGGTTTCTGCAGCAGTGCCATAAAGAACATTTTGGGTTCCTAAAGAACCCTTAAGTTAGCAGTTCTTAAAATAACCTCTATTTTCTGGAATACACCTCACAATATGAACAGATTTTAAAACACTGGGCATCATCATAAACTTAATAGTCACACAAACTGGCTATGATACACTAAACAACTGAGGATCACATAGATTTGTTCCGGTCACAGAAACCTGCTGCTTGCTGCTAAGATGTGTGTTTTAAAATCAGCTTCAAATATCAAACATGTCTGATATCCTCCGAATGGATGGAATCAAAGTCTGGAGCCCAAAAAATAAATAAAAAATCAGTTTGTGACTACTAGCCAATTTTCTATGAAATCTGTCAACTTAAATCTCTAGACTGGCTCTGACTTTCAGCAACTATAACTTAGCAACTTCTTTAGATTATCAACTTATTAACTTAATCAGGGGGGAAATTAAATTGTATTCTAGCCTTTAGTGTGAAGAATCTCTTTTTCTTTAAACCTCCACGGAACCTTTTCATTTTTTTGTATCCGCTTATTAAATTATCCGTTACACCAAGAAAAATGGTTCTAAGAACTGTTTACAGAAAGGTTCTTCAGAGAACAGAAATTGTTTTTTTTCTGTGGCATCACTGTGAAAACCCAAAGGTCACGGGTTCGAGTCCCAGGTCCAGCAGAGATTGTGGGTGGGGGGAGTGAATGAGTACTCTCTCACTTTCAATACCACGACTGAGGTGAGACCCTTTGAGCAAGGCACCGTTCCATCAACTGCTCCCCGGGTGCCACAGCAATGGCATGTGTGTGTGTGTGTGGTTGTTCACTTCTCACTGCTGTGTGTGTGCACGTTGGATGGGTTAAGAGCATAAATTCCAAGTATACCTGGCCACAAGTCAATTCACTAATTCTATTTGAAGTTTTTCATTGGATGTGCTTATAAACTAATTAAAAAAACATGCGTTTATTAATCAACATTTACATTTCTAACATTAAACAGAAAATTGTTTATTTTACGGGAATAAAGCTATTTTTATAATTATAGGAATACAGTAATGTAACAGTAACAAGAGCAGCAGATCTATGCTATTTCTAACAAAGCCTCTTTGCATCTCTACTGGAGGCCAATAACACTGCTGAAAACAGTCAACGCGATGTTTCTTGAATGAAAATGTCTTTTTTTCTTTTTTGATTAAAATCTGAACAAACAGCATCAAATGGCGCTGCTTCCAGTTGCACAATTAGCTGATTCCTTTGTGAATGGGCTAAAAATCTGCTGTCATGTAATCAGGAAGGGAGCAGGAAGTATAATTAACATATGGGTCAGAGGCTACAGAACCGGGTTAATGTGTGCTTCAGTCTCTGGTTACTGTTGCCTTGTTTTCTCAATGGGCCCAAAGCCTGATTATGCTGACGTGGTGATGGTCGGGCTGCCTATGGTCAGGTGGTTTATTCGAGATCTCCTTCACTCCCAGTCGCTGGGTGTTGCTATGGGAACTGAACGAGGTTTGTGGACCACCAGCAGTGAGATCATTGGCTCTTAACCTCACCAATTCCTCAACCTTACGCTTCGGTTTGGTTTTCCGCTCTTCTACGTTAACGTCTACAGCAGTGCAGAAGAACTTGGACCTGGACTTTTAAAAGGCATTGGAAGGAGTTCTGGAAGAGAAAAATCATGAGCTGGCACACATAGTGGACACTCAGCCAAACCTCACACTTTGTATCAGATGAAAAAAGTCTGCTTATTCCCTTCTGATCCTTAATCCAATAGACCAAACTCAGAGAGGATTTGGTGTAAAACATCTCTTCTCCTGTAAGATCGGTCTCAAATCCCTCATTTTGAAAAATGCCTGTTCTCCATCAAGGCGTGATATTAATACGCCAGCCTTGCTTTCTCTAAGCGTGACCTCACCATGTTGAAACACGACACCATGTTTTAGCGAATTGATTACTACGAGTATCAGCAAGTGCACAAAATGCCAAATGCCGCCCTGCCACCCAAACCGTCTGCTGGGCGAGCATGCACTTCATTTCTGCGCTGCCTGCCTTGGTGGTCTCTGGTGTAAGCTATATTTTACCCATGCCTTTCTTTTTCCCATTTTTATAGCAAACAGAAAATTGTTCCTAATTCGCTGTTGCTAGAGGGGGGTAATTTGTGGCTTTTGGCAGAGTGTCACAAGCCCCAAATTTGAAAAAGCTGCTGTGGGGAAGCTGTTTTTTACAGCCGCGCAGGACACGTTTTGGCAGCGAGTGGGCCAATCACTTTTATATATCGAGGAAAAAACAGAATTAAGCAAAGGAAGCGCTGGAACTAAACAGAGGGCAACAAGACTGGATTGATCTCTGAGGAAGGAATAACCCTTGTCTAACATAGTTATCTCCTGCTCCGTAGGCCACTATTTGCAGCCCATGCATTTGATCTTCAGATGTTTCTATGGAGTTCGAGCCTGGGAGATCAAGAACATATGGGGCTTACAACATTAAGTGTAAATGAATGAATGTAAACTCTCGAACATGAAGTGTGCGGTAGCTCCAAACTAATTAGATTTTGAGTTCTGAGTCCTGTTGAAGACGTTGGGACAAATGCAGGGAAAATGAACTTATCTTGTTTTATCTTACTATTTAGAGTTAATAAAACACGCTTCAACCCATTCTATAGTTCTTCATTTTAATGTGAACATTCTTAAAGGGATAGTTCACCCCAAAAATGAAAATGCTTTATTGTGCAATCTTGAATAATTATACAGAAAATCAGATGAATCCTTCACTGGATGTATTTTTAAAGGAACATCATAATGTCCAGTTATGAAATATTCTAATATATTGCAGATGAAACATATAATAGAAATTGACAACTAAAACATTTATAATATTTAACAAATGCAATGTTTTGTTTGTTTGTTTTGATTTTATAATAACATTTCTACACAATGAAAGCAGTCTGAGGCTTTTAAACCTCACATTTTAGCTATTGGTTATATCCGTTACATAAAAATCAATTGCACTGCATTGTTTGCATCCTGTTGTTTTATATATTTTATTATGTACTAAGTGGCAGGATTCCTGATTTACAGCACCCAAAGAATTTCTTTTCTGAGCATCATAAATGAAATCTAATATACTCAGATTAAAATCAGAACTGATACCCAGCTTTAGTTTCCAAAGGCCCTAACTACTTCTTTATTGTTCTTTCTGGTTGTTTTTAACTCAATCTCTTCTTTAAATACCTCCTTTTCCATTTTGCCCCCCCCACCCCCTGTCCGACTCTCTCCCGTATATTCACTTTCACTCTTCAGGGACTGCTGAAGCATTTCTCCGACTCCAGCATGGTTTTTCACTTTCACAACACTACGTCATTACTCTGGGTTGTTTAAACACTTAAGGAAGGTTTAAAGAGCAGGGAGGGAAAAAAACAGAAAGTTGTACATTAACTCTGCATTACCCAAAGGGACTGTAAAACCTGCACCCTGAGCAAAATGTGAATAAATAAAACCCGTGCCTGTCAGAGATCTGGAACAGAAGGGTGGATGCGAACGAGGGGGGGGGGGGAGCCACCATGTTGAAATTAGAAGCACTAAACTTGGAGGGTGTCTGCTGTAGACTGTGAGACCTTTAGACCAGTTGTTGTGTGCCAGTAACTAATGATGTCGGACGCAGTGCCTGCCGAGCCAAAAGTAGCAAAGTGTTTGAGTCTTAATAACTCATTTTGTTGAATGACACAACACAGTTGCCATTTGCAATGGGAACACCATCATAGAATACGACACTCCCTGTGCCTGCAGTCTTTGGAGGTCTTACAGCTGTGAAGAAGAGCATATCCGAGATATGAGGACAAGTCTAAATGAATCAACACTCAACCGATACTTTGACGTCATGTGTAATCATGACACATTCTCTGATATATAACTGTTAATCCTTCACCGCATTTAATTAAGTTGCTGCGCTGCCAAAATAAAAGCAACTGTTTGTTGCTCTCACACCCTCCAAACATCTGTTTCTGGTGGGAAACTCCATGGGAAAGTTGTATCGGTTCAGAAACTCGTGGGCAAACGCAGAAAGTTGGAAGAGCCCGTGCCTTATATATCTTCTTTACACATAAACCAGTTTTGTTCTACATTGGGGGCAGCTCTAGGCGCACAATAAAGCTCTTTTGATGGATGCAAACCCTGGAGGACGCCGCAGGTGTTGTGTGGGATACATCCATCACACGCCAAATCAAGACAGAGTCGTTCCTCCTGGATTGAGACGGATGGAAAACAGCATTCCACGAGTCTGCATGAAAGACAGCTTGACAGGCCTCCATGTAACAAGGTGAAAGTTTGACCTCCTTATCTGACTATAGGTTAACTGGAGAGGTTGAGTGTAGGAGTGAAGACCAGGCCGAAGTAAAATATGCATTGAGTGTTCCATGACATCATGTATATGGGATGCCATTACTACACACATTGCTATATCTTCTACCAGTGAGTGGTCAGAGTTATCCAAACTAGAGAGAAGCCTAGTCCTTCTTATTTCAGATTCCCCAAAAAACACACACCTGCTCCAAGAAAGTTCCACCTGTAACTATTATTATTGCCTTAATGATGACACCTTGTAATAATTCACATGAGATGGTGAAAATGTGTTACCGTCAGCTTGTAGAAAAAGAATGTTTGTCTAACTTCTACAATTTCAATCATTATTTCTTATAAAAAGGAACCCTTGCCAGATGCACGCTATAGGTAACTGTGGATTACAACAGCCTAGTAACCACCCAGGGGTACATTTCTCAAAAGCATGGTTAGCCTACTATGGTTGCAAGTTCCGTCGTTACCAGCATAGTTCAAAGATTCAGTGTTTCCCGAAAGCATATCGTTTAAACAAACGTTCGCAATCAACGTCACAAACGTACGTGGTTAGAACTACAGCTTTGGACCTGTGGTTAGAAGCATAGTTTCTTGTTAATTAAATATATGGGCTTTAATAAATATGCTCTTGGGCACAGGAAGAAAACTAACATGTATTACTATTTAAATATAAAATGCGTTTTAATTATGTATTTTTTGCGCGTCCACTCTAAACGTTGTTTTTGAAAGTGCGCAACTGCGCATGTGCATAAATGGCTAATGGAACCTTGGAGTATGACGTAAGAGGGAACTCGCGATGATCCAAAGGTCAAATAAATCATGATGACAGTGAACAAAAATACTAAATTAGTCAATATGTGTCATGTTCAATACAGCAGCATATTGGAGATCTCTAATCAGTTAAATAGCATAGGTTATTCCTCCACCACATGCGTCTGACGTCATTAACAATGGCCCTATGTTGTAGAACTAACGTGGTTCAAACAATGGAGATGCGACTGTGTTCGGGAAACTAGCTAGTTCGTTTCCAAAACAATGCATCGTACTTTGGTGGTTAATCAGCGAGTTACATCGTCGTTCGGGAAATGCACCCCAGAACAGTTTAAAAAAACTAATATTGGGCACTTTGTGAAAATTACTATGGTTCCTAAAGGGTCTATAATGTACTATATATTAAAACTATGCATTTTAGGGTTAGCCCTGGAATAAAAATAATGGAAACGACATTGTTTAATAGTAAGAGAGTGAGACAGAGAGTGCCATATAGGACATATTTCACATTTTTGCTTTTGAGAAAGTTCTCAGAGGCAGTTTTAATCTATCCTCACACGTGTCTGGCGTTTACAAATCACAGAAACCCCAAACCCTTCATGGCTCACCTCTTCTCTTTCTTTCAGCCCTTTCCTCCCTTTCAACCCCCCTTGGGGAGGTAAAACCCAGACCTGAACCACACTTCTCTCTTATTTAAGGGGGTCAGGGCGAGCTTATCGGTCTCCGGAGGGCTATAAAGCGGCCAGGCTCGTGTTTTCTCTGCGCGCCTCCGGATGAGTTGCGGCGCGTGAAAGGCTCGCGCTGCGGGCACGCGGAGGTCTCGCGCGCAGTTAAGATGAAACAGTGGCTATGGAAAGAAAATATAAAGATTTGTGCGGCCTTCGGAGTATTTGACTCATGTGAACCTGTGAAGTTCCGGAAGGACATTTCCGCATTTTCTCTATTTCTCTGTTAAAGCTGCGGTTTACGCTGGTGAAGAGCGTGTGTGCGCGCACAAAGGTAAATGGCAGGTGTGGGGCTTGCGAAAAAAGAAGGGGAAAAAAGGAAGATAAAGTGTGTGAAAATATTTTGTTTTAAATTTGAAACATTTCCTTAAAGGTGCAAAGCTTCACAAACAGACTAAAGAATAAAACGTCGTAAAATATAGTGATGGCAACAGAAAATACCCATGAATGTTTACATCACAAAACCTTACAGCTACTACTATTTTTACAAACAAAAATAAATAACAATAATAAATAATGTGTAATATAATTGGTTTTGTTTTGTTTTATTTTTATAGACAGAGAGATGATACATAAAGATAGATAGATAGATAGATAGATAGATAGATAGATAGATAGATAGATAGATAGATAGATAGATAGATAGATAGATAGTTGTTGCAATATGATATGCAATTATTTTGGTGTAAAATATGGTTATCTATCTATCTATCTATTGTATTGTAATATAGCCTAATATGCTATAGCTGCATTCACCAGCAGGGAAAAAGACAAAATGTACCAGAATTTATGAGTAAGTGCCTGCAAAATCATTCCAAATAAAATAATGGTCTAGTCTATAGCAGATCTCTGGTGGTCTCTTGAGGTATAACGGTGGGTCTGCAAAAAAACCTTCCAAGTCATTTAATGGCCATTTTAAATGGTTTTAAAATAAGGGCTGGGGATACTTCTCAGGCAACATTTTAAATTAAATTTACCTTTTGGAAGTAGTCTAACTTAAAAACTACTCCTTACATTAATTCCACCTCATTATGCAATGGTGCTGCCCAATATAAAACATCTGGAAAATACCTAATTTACAAATAACAATGCTTTCGTGAGAAACCAAAAAATACACTGGGGCTTCATTGTATGAAATTAACCATGACTTGAGATTACGCAAATGTACTCATTTAAGGATACATTTCAAGCAGCAGGAAAGGTGTTGAAAAATGACATAATAAGGATGGAAAAACAAATTACTTTACTACTATTTATTCAATATAATTTATGTTTCTTTTTTTTTTTTTTTTTTGGCTACGTTGTTATTTATATATTCACAGATCCCAATAAAAGAGCAATCGAGATATCGCCTGCTGAACTGCATACACGCAGTGCGTGTCGGTAGGGAGTGTAGACAATAGCTGTAAAGTAAGGAAATTTATGTGGTGAGGAATGGGAGGGTGGTCAGGGAACGAGTGAACGAGGAGGGGGCTTGAAAGAGAGGTGTGGAAGGAGAGAAGGGGGTTTTAGATAGCACGGGTTGGGAGAAGGAGAATGTTTGGATAGAAGAGGGGAAAGTCACGCTAATTTATACTCGCCTAATTGGAACCAGGGCAGGCCCTGCACCTGAGGTGCATTCCACAGACCTGCAACACGGGAGAGTCTACATGTGTGCTCGAAAGCGCAGGATGCTGCGTATCTCTGTGTGTTTGCTTAAGTCAGAGGTCAGGCGGTTTTCACCAAAGAGCTAAAGGTCAGCGTCAATGCTGTCTTTGTTATCTAGCGTCTCACAGCGGCCGGTGCGCGTCGACTCGAGAAGCGTTCCGTCGTGACGGTCGCGCGAGCTACTCACAGCCAGACCACCCTGGTTTTCGCGCGCGCGCTCATAAAGTTTCTCCAATCAGTACGGAAAATCTGGAGCGCACAGTCACTATTATGATCTAACGACCGGGCCTTTATAGTGGCAGATGGACATCATCATGCTAAAATTCTCACTCAAACATGGATGCTTAAGTCATAAAGTAGATTGCCAGATGTTAGGAATATATCACTGTACCAGTCCAGCTGGTATGAAACGAAGTGCCAACTTTGGTTTCGTTTGCCATCTCGATGCTGAATAGAAGCGTCTGATAGCAATTTTAACCAATGCACGGATGATAGTCTATACGGTGGTGATGATGTGGCTGGCGTTAGACATCTGCCAAAGAGTTGTGCTTCAAGTCATTATTCAGTCTCGTCTCACACAGCAACCTATCAATAACCTGAACTGTGAACGGATGGCCCGGCAGCGAGTGTACGCTCATTGAGTACACACGTATGAATCCCCGGAGAATAAAAGCTAGATAAATAGATGTGTGGAAGAAAATCCAAATTCCATTAAAAATAAAAACATGAGCCGGGTTGAAAGACAGCGGCTGCAGTCAGACATATGGAGAGCATATTGGTCACAATGCAACATCCCCTCCTTTTCTGCTTTTTTCACCTCTTTTGGAAAGGGAAGAATTGTAACAGAGATTCAGATGTGGCGGAGAGTGTTTTGTTTCCCTCTGAGAAGGGCTGCATCACTCAGGAAGTTCAGGACAGGGTTTTTTTCATGCTCTTTTGAAGCTATCTTTTCCAGTTTCATTGACCATGACAGACAGCTCGATAGTTTGCACACATTAATGACATTGAGTCACTGGAGAGTGAAGGAGCGTCGTGCTCGGTTCATTAGTGGTTGCTGCACAGACGCAAACTCTCCTAGTTTTTTTGTCTCGTGTCTATTCCGAGTGCCTGGCTCAAAGTGCATCAAAGAGGCCGCAGCTCGTCTGCTTTTCCCGCCTTTCATGACACGCACACACAAACACGCTATAGGCCTAGCTTTGCCCCATTTAAGCAAAACCACAGGGCATTGTGATAACAGATACCTCAAGACTCAAGAATGGGAAGTCCAGACACATATGGCGGAAAGGCAACTTCTGCGTGTAAATCTGAAGGGGAAAAAAAGTAATAAAAAAAAACAAACAAACAACAAAAAAAATAAAATAATGCATTTTAAAGATAAATTAACATATATATATTTTTTAAATCAAGTAAATAAATAAATATTACCATTTATAGAGACAACATGAAATAGGGTTAAAGTCAATAAGAAATTGTTTTCTCAAAAAAAAAAGTAAAAAAAATTGTAAAAATGCTACAGTAAAAACCTGTTAAATTGGTAAGTTCCCCTACTATTTATTTATTTATTTATTTATTTTTTAAACTACTATGTAGGTTGGGTTGTATGTTACATCTAATGTTGCTAAACTAATGTTTAGGTTAAAGTAAAAAACATAAAATGAAATGTTTGTGAAATGTCTGTGAAAACCACAGCTGCCATTTTTTTACCGTAAATTTTACAGTGCATTCATAGTCTATTCAAAACAGTAATATGCTGTTTGACTGAGATAAACAAAACAACAAGAAAGTTCACAGTATCAATTTCCATTTCTGACTTCAAGATGTCATTCATTTTAGCTGGGTAAAATCTTTCTTTCATAAATAAAGAACAGTATTGATGAAATTTCCCAGGAAATTATTTCCTCCCCCGTAGACAAATTGCAGCGATTTCTGTTTTCTATTTTTCCCTCACTGCCAGTCTCCTGCTTAATGCATGCTTTCAAAAGGACCACAGTGAAAATCAGAGGTCTGGCCCTTAGGCCCAGCGCACTGCCTTTCATTTGAGATTTCAGATGAAGGACGTAATTTTCTCTCTTTCTGCCTCCCTCTCATCATTTTTCTGTCTTCCTTTTATTGGTTGATGAGAAACTCTGGGTTGACTTTTCTTACATGATTAGTTCACACAAAAATGGAAACTCGCTCATTATTTATTCACCCTCAAACCCACATTCTGTCATTTCTTACACAAAGAGAAATGGCTAAAGAGTGCATGTAAACAGCATCATGTGAAGCTGCCTAAGAGAACTGCCTAAGAACTGTTGCTTTAAACGAGAAAAACTGGATTCAAACCCAACTGCAGTGTTTCTCCCTGCCTTGACACCAGATGATCGCTGTTTTACAGTCCTCTTCAGCCCAAGGTCTCGCGTGTGCATGTTTTGCATTTAAAATAACACAACTTGATAGTACTTCTGAACACAAGCTCTAAAGTATCTAATAGCCAGAGCATCAAAGAAAATGTGTTTCGCAGGCTTTATGTTTCTTGTCACTTCAAACCGTCTTTTTTTAGGTTTTGTCCTTTTGGTAAGTGTTGTAGAACTAACATTAGCCTCTTGATCAAACATATATATCAGAAAACAAAGACAGCCCTTGAATGATGTAATTGGCCTATTAGCATTTCAGTCTCTTTGCTTGACAGACCTACATTGGGTTCCCGACTCTTCCATTACGCAAGTCTGCGGTCAGGCTGGGATTAAGGCCCTGATCCTCCGTATTGGACAGGACCAATCGTGGTCAGATCTGTATTGTATTAATCCATCCTTGAAGCAGTATCCAGATCTCTCGCTGTGTCTGGTAATGGGAGGAACAGTATGCTTGCTTTGGCTTGACCCCGAGCCGCGATCAGACCGCAGAGCGGTGTCCATTACAAAGAGCAGCGATCTCTCTACGGTATGTTCAAACACATCCCGCAGGCCTGCACTTCAAACGTGGGCCGTACCCGCTCACCACCAGCAGCATGTCAGTTAGTGAGGCCAGCACAATTAATCAATTAAAGGCCAGCGCGGAGCACGGCAAGGCCCCCGTCCCGCTGTGGGAAGGATCATTAGTACTCACACTTGAGTCACTTTAAGATCACTCAAGGCTGCATTCACATGAGGAATGTGCGGTAAAGCACTGATTTCCGCGGCATTAGGCCCCGTTAACGGTTCTTGATGACCTGTACAGCTCATTCGTAGAACATGCTTCTGAGTCATACTCATTTGTTCACTTTTTTTAATGAATCATACAAAACTCAAAGATCTCGACACACTGACTCAGTCATATGGATGACTCATTCAGTGACTCAAGTGATTCAGTATTGTCAAAATGTAGACCTTTTACATGCTTGTTCTGACTTCTAGTTAAAAGTAAGTAATCAGAAAAATGAAACAAATAAAAAGACACATAAATATTTACTACCAAAACAATTTTTATTCAATTTTAATTATTGTCTTTTGTTTAATATATGTGATAAGTATATATAAATAAGTTAATTAGCAAGACACTGGTAACATTACAAAAGATGTCTGTGAAAAAAGTTCTTTTGGACTTTCTACTAATCAAAAAATGTTTCCATACAAATATTAAGTGTAGTTTAAAATAAATAATCAGAATAATTAAACAAACAAATAAAAAGAAACATACATTTATTAGTATGTAAATACTGGAAACTGTTTCTCCATTAATAATATTATAACAACACAGAAATAAATTACATTTTACAATATATTTAAATGCAAAATGGTTATTTTAAAATGCAATATGATTTAACAATGTTACAGTTTTACCGCATTTTTGGGAACAAATACATTCAACTTTCCACAACATTAAAAAATCTAATTTATCCCAGATTTTTGAGTGCTGTATTATCCTGCAATGATATGAATATATATTAATTACAACCCAATACTGGGTAAAATATGGACAGAACCATCGACTGGGTTGTTTTGACCCAGCAGTTGGGTTACTATTTAGAAGGCTGGGTAACATTTAACTGCTTGGTCAAAACAACCCAATTGCTAGTAAATATCCATATTTAACCCAACATTTTTCGTGTGTGTATATATCAGCACCTCTAGACAGATTGATTTTATTTCTGCTTGTAGTGCTTGTATATAGTGGAAACAAAGACATTTCAAAAAGATTTCAAATTAGAGTCCAGCTGAATGTAGAAAATACAAAGAAAACCTTTAAAAGTAAAAGTGCTTTTGAGAACACATACCTCATAGCTATAGGCTTCAGTTGTGTTCACAAATGTAATAAATAAACACCACCATTTAATGCCCTGAAACGTTGCCAGTGCCTCATAAACATTAACAGTTTGATTGTGTGCATATAAAAAAAATAAGCCCTCAACGTGCTATTATGAAAGCAAACTTTTGTTGGTCCATTTTTATTTTGTAATATGGCCAGGGCTATTACCAATGCTTTATAGGTTGCCTGAAAGCCACACACACTGTTACACACTCGTTCTAAACAATCACAACCACACACACACACGCTACAGGGAGAAACATGAAAATAGCACTAATAGGAAAAAGATGAGGGCACTCCATTCGGGTGGAGCGCTCCCTCTCTCCAGGGCTGGGCGCTGGACATCATGTGTTTCAGAAGATTCACGCTGTTTACGGTCAATCAGCAGTCATGTGCTGTGGCTTACAGCAGCGTGTACTTCATCTCCAGCATCTCTTTGATTTACAGCATGTTGCGTGATCATGTTTTTAAGAGCTTTAAGGCTGATTTTTAAAAAAATATATAGTCTTTTTAACAGTTTTGATACAATTTTTCAATCTAAACCGGTCCATAGGCCTACTAGTCTAGTTAATTCTAGTAGTTAAATCTATTTTACTATTTTACTTTTTTTACATGATGGCTAATCTATTAAAAGAATATGTTTGAACTCATGAACACAGCATTTTTATAAACTGTGACAAGTCTATGTCTCTTCTTCAGATATGCACATAAACACAGGTTGTAGCCTACATTTTATAATAACGCCCACTAGCATCATTATAAAAGCTTTCATTTAGCCTAAAAGATTTCTTTGCTTTACATGCTAGATGTGTTTTCACTGTATTAGATTAATTCGATTTTTTGTAACTATCACTGCTACTTCTATGTTATTATTTAAGATGTATTTTCATGGTAATACAGTAGCCTGCATACAGTTACTGTTGACAAAAGAGCATTTTGTTTAAAAATATCTAATTTTAGATGGCACATGATAGCATCTTAACAAGTATCATTGTGATTCATATGGCTACAATTGACCCTTTGCTAAGACCTGACCCATCTTACACCAGGGGTGGGCAAGTTTGGTCCTGTAGAGCCGCAGTGGTGCAGAGCTTCAACCCTAATCAAACACACCTGAACAAGCTAATCAATGTCTGCAGTAATATTAAGGATACAGGCAGGTGAGATATTTTTCAGGGTCAGAGCTGAACTCTCCAAGACCGAAATTACCTTGAAATCAGGCCGATATTGTCGCGATGGCTTAGTTTAAAAGTGGCAAAACAGTATGTCTGGGTAAAATTGTTATCTAATTATATTACTTTAAATAAAAAAGAAATATTAAGAAAACCTACGATCCCTTTCCATATTTTGCAATATTTATTTGCGCGAGCTAACGGCTTGAAGATGATGTGCGCGCTGGGAAAAGTGTGTGTGCCACTGTGTTTTTTCACTTGGGCTTTTCTCTTTCTCAGGCCACAGGCCGCGATCATAGGAGAGCAATGTCGAAGCGTCTGCAGTTTGCTTCTGCTCCTCACCGAGTGGACCACAAGGCCCTTACAACAACATCCCCGCTGAGGGGCGCGGTGGCATAACTCATGCTTACCGTATTAAAGATGGGCCACTTGTGACTGCGCCAGACTTTGGCCCGTGTTACGCATACCGGCACAAATCATTACGGTGTCGGTTCTCAAGCGTATCAGCTCCTTTGAAACCCAACTGTATCGCCACGAAAAGAATGTTCAGTGTTTTTTCACATTCTTTTTTTTTTTTATGCGAGGGAACAAACTCGGGTGTTTTTATTTCCCCTCCATATTTCTAGTGTTTTTTTCTCTCATATTAATCCCCTCCTTTTCATTCTTTCCATTGCTTTCTTTTACACATTTCTCCCTCATTTTCTCATCCCTCTCTCTCCCTATCCTCTTCCAGACGCATGTCCAATAGGACAGAATAATATTTGGACAGGTGTTCCTTTTTAAACACGTTATCCACAAGTCCAAGTACGCAGGGGACCGCACTACATCATTCCCGCGTCGTTTCTTTAGAAGATGGATCTGAGGTTAAAATATACAGCACCGGCTGAGTCATACACAGCCTGCTATACTGTAATCTATAGAGCACTACATCCGTAATCCCTGACAATAAAAATCTGTTTAGCACCAATTTTCCTTTATTTTTTAAACGTTCTTTTTTCCTGTTTCAAACAACTGCAGAAAGCCACATCTGGAAGACAGATGTACGTCCCACAGCAAGCTCTTTCTCTGTACTTCTCTCTCTCTCTTTCTCTCTGTGCTTAGAAACATGAGAGCAGGCATGTCTCTCTCTCTCTCTCTCTCTCTCTCTCCCTGGGCGGACCACCCACATAAGGAAACGCCTTGCTGTACTGAAGGCAGAAATACAGGGATGGTTTTTTTTTCTTTTTTTTTTGATGGATGGGTTTAGCAGACTATCACTTATGTCAATGTCAAAACCATAAACCTGCTCTCGCAAAAGAGGGTGAGAGTGAGAGAGAGATGTCTTTGCATCTGTCTGTCTGACGTCTTTCTGCAGTGGCATAAAAGCCTTTTCACAATATTCTTGTCTGCTCGTGGCTCCTGAAGCTGTTAAAAGACTAAGCTGAAGGGCTGATTGGGTTTCTTATAGTCCTTTGTTTTTTCAGAGACACATCCTTCCTGTTTAAACTGATAAATCCCATACAGAAATGTGATACGTGGCAGGCAATACATGTACAGTAAATACTTGGATATGTGATATGGTGGCCCCAAACACTATTGGGACAATTAAACAGCACTTGTGTGTATAAAAATTGTATGCATTATATAACAATTCAAAATAGATATCACAAGCACACTTTTTTTTTCTCCATAAAACACACTATTTGAGGTTATAAATACTAAAAAAAATATCTATCATGTACAAGATATACATTATTTGGACACTTTCTGATTTTTAAAGACTAATGGATCATATTCCTAACATCTGCAAACTTGAGATCTTACTTAATATAATACGTTTAATATATATATATATATATATATATATATATATATATAATTAACTCAAGTTTAGCCAGGGTTGTATATATGATGAAAATGTTATGAATTACAAATAAATACTGGTATTTAATATATTTACATACTGTATGACCATATGTACACGGGAGTTTATATATGCTTTCTTTTTTTCAGTTCAATAATTTCTTAACTCCAAACCAATGACTGAAACCAGTGATTGCAAATGCATGTATAAATAAAGCACAGAAATTAGTCACACCATCACTGATCGTTTTCATTATGCCGCTTTATTTTCATACTTCAGAACAGCTGCAGAAACATTTGAACTGCAAACTAATTAAGTGGCAAAATTGCACACGAAAATCACTTACATGAGGAGCGTTATTACATTTATGCTCAAGCGATCAGTCTGAAAATGTGTAACATGCGTTTGTTCCATAGCAGCTGTTTAGAGCAGCAAGTGATGTAATAAAAACACTGCTATGTATCTAAATCCGGAGATGTTTATGGCCTGTAAACAAATCCTGAGTTTATAGTGTGCTTAGAGTTCAATGCTCACTTCAAAGAAAGCGCTTCAGGCCTGGTAGTGATTCTGTGATTTTTACTTGTGCATGTGTGAAATAAAGCTATTTGGTGACAGTGTTGAGACAGTGATCTTCACTCCATATATGGTGCTTATGAATAGTTGTTCTTTAAACTCGTATAACATCTAGGGCCGGTTTCCGGGATAGGAATCAGATTAAGCCAGGACTAGACCTTTGCTAATTTAGCACATTTAAGAATTTTTAGAAACAGGTCTTACAAAAGTGCATTATCTGTGAGCATTTTAAGACCAAACAATGACAATGATGTATTGTAAGATATCTCATTGCAAGCCTTTTCCAGTTTAGACAGCTCTTAACATTTATTTTAATCTAGGACTAGTCTTAAACCCTGATCGGGAAACCGGCCCTAAGTGTTTAAGGCAAAAAAAAGCTGTAGTGCTAAACTAATGGTGCACGCTAAAAGTCTGAGAAACGGATCTCAAAGGCACATCTTCTGCACACCATTAGAAATGGAGTTTGTAATACTTGAATACACACTTGAATGCTTGGTAACGCGTTTTTCATGAATAATATTAACAAAAATTATTGTGTATATTATGCTTAATAGATCATTAGTTAATGAACATTAATTTACTGTGCATATACAGTATATATATATATATATAGAGAGAGAGAGAGAGAGAGAGAGAGAGAGAGAGAGAGAGAGAGAGAGGGATGATGTATCTTAAAATCTACATTCTAAATCTTAATTAAACATATAGAAATTGAATGTTTTCATTTAAAGAAAAAGTCATAAGGTAAAATTAATAAGAAATATTTTAGTATTCTGAGCCATTTTTGGATCAGAAATGAAACGAGCAAACACAAACAGAAGGGTTTTACACAAAACAGTGTAAAGCGCTTCTGTCATTAAAGCGAAAGGGGAACAAACCAAAATCCACAACTCTGAAATTAATATTAATTGTTCAGTTAATACTGCTGTCAAACAATTAATCAAACCCAAAATAAACGTTTTTGTTTACATAATATATTTATGTGTGCTGTGTATATTTTGTATATATAAATACACACATGCATGTCTATATTTCAGAAAAATATGCATTTTACATTTAAATATTTTTATTTATAATCTAAATTATATTAATATAGACGTGTGAATATTTTCTAAATATATACTGTATATGTGTGTAATGAATACACACAGCGCACACACACATATTATGCAAACCAAAGCTTTTATTTTGATGTGATTACCAAGATTAATCATTTGACAGCACTATTAATTAATGTAATGGGAGACAAAGCATGTATTCAATAGAAAAAATTATTTCTAATGACTTTTGTAGCTGACTGTATATACATATTTGAATGTTCAAAAACACTTGATCAGTTGTTTGATGTTTCTCAGTGACATTATGAAAACAATAAATTATAGCAAAGAGCTCACTTGGTTTTTTGTTTCCGTCTACCCACCTCCGTCGCCACAGAGCCCACCGTTGCTCCCATGGCCCCTCCTAAGGACCCCCCGACGAACATCCCCACAATGGACCCCAGTAAAGCACTGCCCCTCACCATATTAGGGAGCCACAGGAGCCACCCGACCACACTGTCCCACAACCAGCGTAAAAATGAGGTGTGAGGCGTAGAGACACAGAGCTCTGCGATTCCCTCAACTACCAAATCATCAACGCTCCTCTCTGCTTCAGCTCTTATTTCCTCCCAGTCATCCTCTCCCTTTTCTCCTCTGCTCCTCGAGATCACCTCCTGCTTCTCTTTCACTCTCCTCTCTGCCTCCTGCAGCAGAGGGCAGGTGTAGAAGCGTGTCCCACTTTCTTCCCCCATCTTCTCCACCTTCGTGAACAGCTCCTCCATGCTGGATCCCAACCGCAGCGGGTGATGTCGGTCCCTGCACTTTTGCACGAGCTCTAGCAAGTCGGGCCGCTCTGTATTGAGATACTCGTCCAGAGAAACATCCTCAGGCAGTCGGTCCATGCGAGTGAAGAGCACCATCGCATGTTTACTGACCGCCTCAGGGCCAAACACCTTCTCGATGGTCTCCAGAATCTGGAGCTCCAGGTTGCTGGGCCGGTGGACGGGCACACAGAGCAGGAAAGCGTGGGGTCCCGGGGCCGATAAAGCCGCGCAGAGCGAAAACTGGCGGCGGACGTCCTCGGCGGGACGCTCGATGCACAGGCAGTCAGGTGTGTCCACGACAGCCACCTGTGCAGAGAAGAAGAAATAGGCTCCTTCAGTGCACTATAATATATTACAGAACTAATGGATCTAATACAGTCCAAAAAAAAGGGGATTTTATCATGGTAAAGAGGTGTTTAAGTACAAAGTCTAATGTAGTTTATTAGTTTAACTGTAGGTAACACTAGGACACTTTTAATCACACAAACATATCTGGTGAGACTTTATTTATGATATATTTGGCAAGACCCCATAAGTTAGCATTAATTCATTAAATGGCATTAACCAGCATTAGGCAATACATGTTATATTATTTATTCATCATCTGTTAATGTTAGGTAATAAAAGTACAACAGTATTTGTTAATTCATGTCAGGTGAGGAATATAAAATAATATTAACAGATACAATTTTATTTTTAATTATGTAAATGTTGAAACTATCATTGACTGATTTAGATGTTCTTTAGAAGTAAATTTCTTTGTTAGTTCATGTTAACTAATGTAGTTTATAACTATAATAATAATTAAAAATTCGAATTATGTTAGTGCCGTCAAACGATTAATTGCATCCAAAATATAACCATTTGTTTAGATTATATGTGTGTGTGTGTACTGGGTATGCTTATTTTGTATATAAATACACACACATACAGTATATATTTTGAAAATAATTACATGTATTTACATTTATATAATTATATTAATAAGAATTATATTACAGATGAATATATTTAACATAACATTTTTGTTATATATTGTTATACATATATTATGTAATCAAAATCTTTTAATTTGGAGGTGATTAATCACAATGAATCATTTAATAACATATTAATAAACAATTACACAAATTTTTTTTATCTGATGTTACCAATGTAATGCCATTTTTTAAAATTATGTTTCTGTTTTTGAATCAAACGTTTTGTAGACAAACTGGTTTTGTAGGCAAATATAAATTCTTAAATATTTTACATAATTTTAATTTAAATCTCACAGGTGGCATCTCAGTTTTATGAAAGGTTATTATAAGAACAAAAGGCAAAGCTTGCTTAAAGGCAGTTAAAGTTGAATCATCACTGTAAAGCTTTATGACATGTATGCATAAGTGTGAATATAATGAGAACAAAACTGTGACTCATTTTATGAAATACTTTTGATATGTCTAATATTATTTTACATAAAAAAAAATCTGTGCAGACTCAGTGTGGCATTTTATAGAGTTTCAAGCGAGAGTTGAAGCCACCTGTCTTTCTGCCAGCGTCACGTGTCTCTTCTGACAGTCAGTGGATGGTGTCTCAGGGCCTGTAGACTCGGACTCAGATGTTGGGCCGCCCAGGATGGCATTGACCGCACTGCTTTTCCCAGCACCCGCTGAGCCGAGCAGCACCAGTCTCAACTCTACAACCACAGACAGAAACAGAGTCTTATTAAAGACAGACCGGAGATACAAAAAACACTTATTTTTGGCTTTTCCCCCCACAAATTATATTACAAAATGTGATTTATTCACATTTAAGATTTGGTTTGGAATAAATAATAGAGAGAAAAAAAGACTTGTGTTGTTTATTTTATGATTATATTTAATGTTATAATTTTCTTACTGTCATAAAGCATGAAATGTATGCATTTTACAGTTTTGAAATTCACATTTGATTTCCATTTAAAAGTCTTTGAGCTTTATTTTAAAATCTTAGTATTTCATATTTGAGTATTATATGTATTTAGTAAAAGCAGCTGATTGTAACATGAAACATGCAAAAAAGTAGGAAACAATAATTGCATCTTTATTCAGAGTTCAAAATTGAATGTTTTATTTAATGCCTTTTAATGTTTAAAGAAGAAATAGTTTTTGATCAACATCAGTTAATGGTGTGACAAACTGATACCAATCTGGGTTTACTAAAGCAAACAAAAAGTCACATATTTTTCCAATTTAAGTGGAAAATCATGTTTCCCCAAGCACAACAGCTAGATAGCTCAATGACAATAATCTTTTTCTTTCCACACAAATATTGGAGCTTGTAATTCGACATATGGATTGACTTCCTAAAAACCAGGATAAATAAACTGGTCCTGTAGACCCAGACCTGACTGAACAAAATGAAACAAGCAATGAAAGGAATAAAATGTACATAGCGACGTAAAAACTTAGTATTTTGTATATTTTTAGATTAAATATCAATGGACTACACATCATAATCAATGAGAACCAGCTTAAAATGAACGCTGAATATAAATAAATGTCTGAAGTAATTATTTTATGAAGATAAAAACAGATCAAAAGTGAATTGTGCGTGTTGTTACTAAATTTTAAATTAAATTTACTACTTAAAACAGCAGGTCTTTATGAGGCATTATACAAACTGATTTCCAGGATGTAATAATGTGAAATACAATTTTGCTGCTTCGGTCACATACTTTTGATAGAACAGCGCCACCTAAAGACTGAATTGACACATAACACTTTTACTGATATGAAACGTCAGAAATGTAACATTTTTGCAACAAGCTTTGTTGCAGTCAGCAGGTTGTGCGTCATCATTACGTACGTTACGCACTCTAATAAAGCTCAAATTTACTACACTATATTTGAGTGAGTATAAAAGTTTGCCATTTATTTTTAGTAAGGCTGTTTTCAGGAATTAAAAGTATCTTCCCCTTTCTAGCGGGTGGGCTGACAATTTAATATGGATTCTTATTAAATGATTTCCTTTATACTTTGGTTGAAGAGAGCTATTAGCACACACCCAAAAATAAAAACATACTTGTCTCAGTTTCAAGCATCTCAGTAAGGGATTCTGTAGTTTATTAGGAGCCATTTAAAGAGAAAGAAAAATAAGGACAAAATTATGACTTGTATGTTTATAATCGACATAAAAGTAAAAAAAAAAAAAAAAAGGTACAAAAGCTGTCACTGGGTCAGTGCATTTAAATATTAGTATCATACATGTTACAGTACCACAGATTTAGTACCTTTTTATGAGAGGGTCTACTCAAAAACTATGTAATCCCACCATGTAAACTACATTCACTGCAAAAATGTTTAGCAACCTGTGGTAATTAATCTGAATTATTTTATTATCTTATTTACCCTGCAATCTAATATTTCCACTTTTCTTACAATGTGCTGCAAAGATCATCAAAAAAACAACAGCATGGTACTATACTAGACACAAAGATTCAAAATACAATTGTACATTTCTAGATATTAGCATGGTCAATTTTGAAAATAAATAAATATACTTTTTTTTTTTTTTTTTTTTTACAACAGTACATGTCCAAAAACAAGGTATTACCATGGTACATGTCCAAAAACAAGGTAATACCATGTCAACAAAACCTTACAGGTTTGTTTTGGGTAGTACTAACCAGACATTATTTCTCAAACTTCCTCCAGTACCTCTCTCCTTTAGATCTGTCCACCGTCCTTCACTGCTTTCAGATCTGTCTTTCTCTTCCTGGTGAATGTCATCTTGTGTCGTACTTCCCTCCATAGTCTGCATCTTGAAAGTGAACAGAACACAATGTATTGTGCAGTAGCATATTTTTAAAATAAGGAGGGCGTCATTCCATTCAGATGACTCAGCACAGTGAAAGGGCCACACACAAACAAACACACACACACACACACACACACAAACACCTCAGTTACACTAAAGCACTTTCACAGACACATTTTAACTGGCAATACTCTTAAGTGCTATTAAGCAGCACTGCAAGTGCTTAGCTTCCTCTAGCAGCGTGGCACACCCAACAACTGATGTCTGCTTTTGATAATGTGAAAGATGACAAAAAACACAGTCTTGAGAGGCTTACCTTCAAGTGGAGACTTATCTTTTGTGTACCGTGTGCTTATGAGCTGGCCAGTGTTCCTCTGTACTTCCTGTTTCTCCTCCTGCTGTTCAGTCAAAACACTGCCTGAACATGTGATGCTGCTGTTGGGACGGCCTCCTCCTCCTCCTCCTTTCTCTCTGTCTCTGAATCACACCCCTATTTACATATACTTCTTAAAGGTATGTCTGTGTCTGGGTGGATAAAGTCTAGTGAGTATTTTATTAGCTGTAACAACAAAGTCGAGCATTCTCCCTTGGTTCAGTTACTAATACTTCATATTTTTTAATGCTATGTTATCTTTTGTGTTTTTAGCCTCTGTTGGTACATTTGCAACTTAATCTTGTGGTGACAAATTGTTCTTGTAAAAGCTGCAGAACAGGAAATTCTGGCTTAAAAAGACACCAATCCCCACCAATAACCCTGTTTGTATCATAGTAACAAAGTCATGCAAACCAAATACTGATTTTTAAAAGTGACCCCAGCATTTAACATTTAAAACACATTATGAATGGGTTTACATTATAGAAATTACTTTAAAAAAAAAGAGAAAAAAAGACCAATGTCTTTCATTTCAAAATTAAGATAAATCATACTTAAGACTGTTTGGATGTCAAACATTGAAAGGTTTGTTCAATCAAAAATGAAAACCTGTATGACTTTCTTCTATGAAACATAAAAGAAGATATTTGGAGAAATGTTTGTAACTAAACAATTTTAGTTCCCACTGATTTTCTTTCTTTATTTTTTTGATAAAAAAAAATAATTTATAAGTCTTTTATAACGACAAACCCACTTAAGGTCTTTGAGATTTAATGAAAATAAGTCAATGCAAAATGCAAATATATTTAACTCTTTTCCTTCATCTTCTAAAACTACCAACAATCACTTTAAATGTAAACTAAATCATTGGTACAGTAAGTATTTTTTACATGACACCTGTCGAACTGGATACTGCATTAAGCAAAACTTTTCAGTTAACAATGGCCCAAAAAAAATGATATTTGATACTAGCTATTCTGCAACCAAAAGTGCACTATAAATAAGGCTTATGTGAGGAAAGACCTTGTCCTCTTATTCGGTTGGGGTCTTCATGTTTGTGCACAACATCATAAAAATATTTGTGAAATTAACTATGAAATTCTTATGGTATAAAAAGTACTTACTGCACCTTTAAAATGATTTTAAACATGCTTGCCCTATAAATGTGCTAAAAGTTGAACACTATAATATTATTACAACATTTGCATTACAAAAATACAATATGCAAGACATAAAATAATGACAGTGCAGTTAAACTGCTGTTGATATAAATTAACTCAACATTAAATTAGGAAAAAAAACAGTAACATTTAACCCTAAAAAGAAACTGCGCATAACTGTATAAAACATAAATGTTTTTTGGACATTATGAAAGCATGTGAACTAGATCACACACACGCACACACTCGCAAACTCTTAAAACAGACATCAAAACTAAACACAAACACAAAAGGAAAACCTCAAAAGTGTCCTCTAAAAATCGGATCTCTTTTTTTACAACAATAAAAAATGACTAACATTTTAAATACTATTTTTAAAAACATATCAGAGGCTAAGAATGTCCACTGATCAGAAAAAGTGGAAAAAAAAGAAAGAAACTCTGGTCCTCTGTTTGGTGCTTCTGGGAATGTGTCCAAATGTAACCCAGTCTCTTGTAAGTGCCTTTTAGGAGATTCATAGTCCAGGCATTATGTAGGCAATGTTGTCCAAAGTATTTGACTGCAAAAAAATGGATGAGGAGTTGAAACCATACACTTTGTATATCAACTGCATATAGGAAACTTTTGAATGTGAATGTGTCTCACCAGGATGTTGCGTGGACAGCCGTTGAGCTGGGGAACTTGTGCCGTCAAGCAGGTTAATGGACCAAGAGCACATAAAATAGAGTCTAAAAGCACTGAAAGACTGCCAGACACCGCCACCATCCCCTACAGAACGAACAGAGACACTTATGGACACAATCTGTATGTGGACAGGCCTCTACAGGGGACATGTCTGCAACACAAACCTCTGTCTCCTGAAGTCGGTGTCCAATCAGAGACAGCGATTCGCCCAGCAGCTGCAGGTGAGCTGCTGCATCTATGGGATCCACATCAGGTACCCGCGCCGGAGACAAGGACATACCCAAAGACGAGCGGCCCTGGGGGGCCAATCCCGGCCCTAAACTGACAGCCTTACTTGAGCCTGAGATAAGCAGAGATATTCAAGACATGACTCAAGAAAACAATGTTAATGAAATTTATAAGAGAGGTAACTTGGAATTCTGTCATGACAACTCTTGGAGAGTTTAGCATGGTAATATATTTACTATGTTAACGTGATTGCAATCCAATGTGTATGAATCACCCCGTAGTAGATCTATACAGGTGGAGCTGGGGAAGGTGAAGCATGCTGGAACTGCTATTATGAATGTTGAGCAGCAGCTCATTGGCAGCTGTGCCATGTGATGATGATGCTGTGACTAGATCAGATTGAGTTCGACCTGCACCATCTAGAGTTTCATGACAGACTTCTTTATAAACTGATCAGCTTTGGTCTCACCTTTACTTTTACTGTCTGAGGTTGTTAAAATTTTCCGCTTGACTGTCATAGCTTCAGCTTTATTCTGCTTGTGCTGGAGATATTGAGCTTTCTGTCTCCAAACCTTCAGTGTGAGAAAGAGGAGACAATAAATACTATTATAACAGTCAAATAGCAATGGCTACTTTTCAACTATGTCTTTAAGTCACTGTTTATTTAAAACCTGAAAGCAAAGGTAAAAAAGTGTTTACCAGTTTGTCTTTTTCAGGCAGCTGTTTCCACACCTCTGCGAGTTTCTTACTCAGCTCCCCGAAGACTGAGGTGGAAAAGAACACAATTTCAGCCAATCGTGAAACAGCACAGATGATTGACAGGACAACAGCACTCACCTAACCCGGGCTGCTCCGCGTTGATATTGACCCTGTACTCCTTACAGAACACCTGATAGGCTGTCGTGTTCTTCTTCTTCGGCTAACGAGATGCACAGAACATTAATCAATGATAAAATCAAAGCAGTAAAGGCATTTCCACTGGTGTGACTGACTTCATGTACCTTGTCCTTGTCATGTTTGTCTCTGTCCTTTTCCTCCTTCTTTTTCTTCTTCTCTCCCACCAGTTCAATGCTTTGATGATGATGATGAGATGAGGTGGGTGGAGCCATAGTGTACATGCCACCAGAAGAGCTGTGATTGGATGAGCCATGAGAGTGAGAGTGGCTTCTAGACTGATCACCTGTTTTGCAGAGAAAGTTAAGCTCAATTTTATGTAACAATCAGTTACATAAAAGCAATCAGTATTAGCTTTAAAGTAGGTGAAACACGTCTCACCTGGACCGCTTTTCTTCCCTCCACTTCCTCCTTTACTGTGTTTCTTTTCCCTGGATCCTTTCTCTCGGTCTCGCTCTTTGTCTTTTTTCTTTTTGCTCTTCTTGCTCTTTTTCTTCTTTTTAGAGAGATGTGTGTAGGAGTCATCAATCACCAGCTCGCCGGCCTCTAGTTCCCCTCCTGAAGATGAGCTGTCTCCTCCCATGCCACCATAAGACCCGCCGTAATGCCCTGATGAACACAAACACACACATTTAATGCTGCAATATCTTCACGTTGGGGTTTGTATCATGATATTAATACAGTATGCATCTTTCATGCAGAACATTTGTACATTAGTGGGAAGTGTCTGTGAGGGTTTTATTTGCTTTTTTTAAGAGCACTGAACAAATAGATGTTGTATATATATATATATATATATATATATATATGCATATGCACACACACACAGACACCATAAGTAAAGATTGGTCAATATTGACTTTCTATGACTGATACAGATACAGATTCAGTTAAACAAAAATGAATCTGGATTGTGATTGATTTTCTATCAAAAAACGATTATTTTTGTTTAGGTTTTTATGCAGACACAATTTTTTTATTTTATTTGCTGCATTTTAAACAAAAATAATTAGAGAATCAAAACTAAATACGTTTATTTTTTAGTCATAATTAATTGTTTTTAAGACGTATTACATTTATTGATATTTATGGCATTATATTTCTGCAACATTGTTGTTGTTAATGTCCTAAATTGATCTTAATGTATATGTTAATGCTTATTTAAGTCTTTAATGCTCACCAAGGCTGCATTTATACAATCAAAAATACAGTAAAAACATTATTATTGTGAAATATTATTGCAATTAAAAAAAAAACTGTTTTCTATGTTGAATATATTTTAAAAATGTATTTGCTCTGATCTTCAGCTGAGTTTCCACCATCAAAACTCTAGTCTAGGGTTACATGATCCTTCAGAAACCGTTCTAATAAGCTTAAGATTTTTGTGGAAACCCTGGCACTTTTATTCAGAATTCTTTGATGAAGTAAAAGCTCAAAATAACAACTTTTTTTGAAATAGAAATGTTTTGGAAAATGTTGACATCTCTAGCTGAAAAAAAGCATTCAATATTTTAAAAAAAGGTTATGCTGATTAAAAGTATCTTTGTTTTTATGTAAAGACAAATTACTTTTATTTAATTATTATTAATAATAATTTTAGAGATTTTACAAAAATTATTTCACTCACATGTGAATACAGTTGTTGGGTGCTTTGCTTGAAAAATTATACTATTTACCTGATATTAAAGAACAGACTGAACTAAAACGTAAAGTACAGGTCTCTCTTTAATCATAAAGAGACTGCCTGTTTCCACACACCTATTTTTATGGACATTCTGGGATATCACATAAAGAAATACTGCATGGAAATACTAAGATGTGCATAAATTCTAAAAAAGGTGCGCATTAAACAAAAATTTATGTGCTCAATTAAGCAGGATAAATTTCTTATCCAGCAAGAAACATGCGCATAAACTATGATACATTTACCAAATAAACTCCTTAATGCGCATTAAAAAGACATGTGACTTTGCAATGGAACAGCATAAAACTGTACCAAACAATGGACCAATGGATCTCATTGCACAACACGTGAAATGTTTTTGTAAGTGTTAATTTTGTTCTCTTCAATGACCTGGATGGAAACGGTGCTTTATTTGCGAATGTTTTATGCGATATCCGAATTTTGCACATATGTTTAATGCGCTACTGATAAATACAGTTCTTACTCACCCACAACCTCCACCTCTTTCCCCACAACAGGCAACGGCTCTCTGCTGTGCTGCTTCTTCTTTTGTGGCTTTGACATCATTTTATCTTTGTCTTTCTCCTTCTTTATCCCTCCTTTCTTTGAGGTGGAGGACGGATGATGGCCTGCGGCACCTGAAGAGGAAGAAGAATGCACTGGAAAGGAGAGTCCCTCGTTCACTCCTACGCCTTCATTCTTCTCCTTTGAGGAAAGGATGAGCTTCATCTTGAGGCCTTCAGCTTCACAGAGCGTCAGCGGCTCTCCTTTCCCAGCTCCTCCGTGGAACAGCAGCGACTTTGAGGAAGGCTTTTTCGATGACGATGAGCCAGGCGGACGAGAGTGCGAATAAGAGTGGCTGCTCTTGGAGCTGCCTTCACGTTTGCGGTCTTTGGAGGAGTGTGAGGAGGCTTGGGGAGGGTAGGAGGGTTTTTTGTGGAGGTGAGGAGTGGGGTCGGAGCCCGTGGCCAGCGGGGAGGTGATGGCCTCCAGGAGGCCCATGGCCGTGTCTGTGGAGTGGGATGGGTGAGAGGACGATGAGGACGAGAGGGAGGGCGAGCGATCTGAAGACTTGCGCTTCTTGTGGGGAGGCTGGCCGGAGCTGTGATGGTCTGTGGAGAGAGCATAAAAAGTATTTTTGTAGCTTCATATCTTTATGGTTGAACCACTTATTTAACAACGTCTTTAGTATCTTTCTATGCCTTGAACATGTCAGTTGTGTTAGTGTCTATGCAGTGTCAGAAAGCGCTCGGATTTCATTAAAAATATCTTAATTTGTGTTCAGACAATAAACAAAGGTCTTATGGGTTTTGAAATGACATGAAGGTACTTAATGAAAAAAAAATTCATTTTTGGGTGAACTATCCCTTAAACTAATTCTTATTATATTTATTATATTACAAACAAAATAATGAAAAATAAAATGTAAAAGTAATGTAAAAAAATAAAGAAAGAAATAAAATGCCCAACTTAAAGTCAGCGCGAACTGGACAGATTTTACTTCCATATTGTGACGTACTTCTGAGAGTAACAGAATACTGAATGAGGAAAACAGAGGGCGTGGCTTGTTTTTCTACTGCAAACTGATTGAATGTAGGAAAGTAGGCATTTATTCAGAAATGAACACTGACAGTTGGAGGGGCGTGGTTAATGATGTCATGCTCATGCCGTCAAACTGATGTCATCAGAGAAGGCCTGTCATTTTAGAGTGAAGGAGCATTTTCAGATTTGAATTGAAGATTACGAAGGCTAAAATACCAAATAAATGATTTTTTTCAGTTTAATTATTTTACCAATATTAAACTATTTTGATTTCACGCAGACTTTCACGCACCTAGTTTTTAGGGAAGACAAACCTCCTCACCTCTGTGATAGTAGTCATCACTTGAGTGCTTCTTTTTTTTCTTGTGAGAATCTCCTCCTAATAGGAAAAGTTCAGTGTCCTATAAAGACAACAGTGCATGTTGAAACAGGCATGATAATGTGCCAGAAACATAATGTTAGTGAGGAAACAATCCACATATGGTTATTGACAATGGGAAGAGTAGGGATGCTCTGATTAATAAAAGGCTTTTCACTTTATCTGATGCAGAATACAGAACATTTTAATAGTCCGCATATGAACATGCAGGCTTACACAAAAGATGATCAGTACTAAAATGCATAAACCTATGAAGAAAGCCTTATCCTAGGTTAATAAAAATAGTGTATAGGTATAATTAAACATTATGAGCTTTTGTATCTATTCAATATTTCAAGGAAAAAAATAGTTTTACTCATTTATAATATACTTACTAAATATATCACTATGATATTTCATGCAATATAATATATATATATATAGCACATTGGATTTATTTATAATAACACTACCATTTGGGGTCAGTAAGATTTAGATTTCTTTAGATTTACAATGTTACAAAATTGTATATTTCAAATAAACGCGTATCATTTAAACTGTTTATTCAGTAAAATATCCTAAAAAGCACAACTGTTTTCAAAATAATAATATTAAATATTTCTAGAGCATTAAGTCTGTATATTAGTATTCCACTTTGTAACACACATAAATCGAGTCGCAGGAAGTGATTATTAACCCACTGATCACAGCATCCCTAAGAATGAATCAATGACAAGTGGCCTGCGAGGGAAAAACAGGCCAAAATTCCTCTCAGACCAGAAGTCATATCTACCTAGGTAACAAAGCATCAAGTTGCATTAGCAGAAGAGTCTACGAAGAGCTTTTGTGGTGAATACCGTTTTTATATTAAATCAATAGATCACAATCAATGGACTCACTTGTTGATATAATGCAACTTGATGTTAGATGTTACCGTAACACCCTGCCGTTACCTTGTGGTGTTTCTTGGAGGTTTTGCGCACCTGCGCTGCGATTTCTTCTTCCTCTCTCAGCAGATCTTTATACGAGCGCCTCTTCTCTCTTTGGCTGCGACCCGCAACAAGACCGACCTCTCCTTCCATCCCTGATATATCTACAAAGAAAACCATGTTGTACACAGTAGGTTTTGATTGGACATGTTTGAGTGTGTCGTGGTGCTTCTGTCTGACAATCATTACCCATCATTCCTTTCTTTTTTATCTCCTCAAAAGCCATGGTCAGTCCCGGTCCTTCAGGTGGGATTGGTCAGTCTAATACACAAGAACAGATTCAATTAATCAAGATCAGTCGACAAACATTTGAAACAAACTTTCTGCAATGACCTTTCCCTCTCAGATAACTGATCATTTGGTTTTAATTTAACCTGCACATCTGTACTAGTTATCTGAACTACTTTATTGCAGACTAAATGTTAGACTGTAAAATAGGGGTGCATTAAATATGATTATTTAACATTGTTTATATTGTAGTGTTCTCAGGTTTAGTCAAATACTTGGTCAGCATCAAAATCAGCATCCTTTTGTAGTTTAAAAATACACAAAAGCCAGATGAGTTTGTTTCTTCGTTGAAACGTATCATTACATCACTTCCTCACCAATGGATCCTCTGCAGTGAATGGGTGCCGTCAGAATGAGTCCAAACAGTTGATAAAACATCACTATAATTCACGCCACTGCAATCCATCATTTTGTGAAGTGAGAACTGTAAGATCCACTTTAAATGCATTTTAACTTGAAACTACAGGCCATAATGCATAATAACGCTTCATCCAGTAAAAAAAAAAAAAACATCAGTATATTTGTTTAGCACTGTTTTTGATTGTATATGGAGCTTGATCTGTGATCTCATGATTCGGATGAGATGACTTTTTCACTGAAAAAGGGAATAGTAATGACAGAGAACTCATATTATACTTGGAAACTGGGTTTTCCCCCCACACAAAACATTAATTAATAGGCTGTATTTGTATTATTTATTTGTGGATTATTGTGATGTTTTATCAGCTGTTTAGACTCTCATATTGACGGCACCCATTCATTTTAAGGTGAAGTTACATTCTCAATCAAAAGAGCACTTTACCAGACAAATAAATGTAGATAGACGTCTGCTTGCAACTTATATAATTTAAAAAAATATATCCTTTTCCTTGGAAGAGAATTAAATATGCATCATATTTCGATCATGGACTAAAATTGACAAGTTTTCTTCAAAATGACATGTTTTGTAAAAATTGCTATACAAACAAAACTAAATTAAATTAAATTTTTCGTTTGAATGCCACATAATATAATGCTCAAATATATAAAACCAAATAAATAAGCACTAATACAGAAAAAAAAAACTACGGAGAAAACTAAACTCATCCAAAAAACGCAATTAAGTCTCCTCATCTTCCGATTCTAATAAAGCTTTCCTCTAACTGCAATAATGCTGCATGAAGAAGCGTTGGGCAACTCTGGAAATGTGCTACAGAATGCACACACACTTATTAGTGACAGATCAGGATCTGCAGCACACATCAGCTCCAGCCACAACTTTAGTCAAGCTGCCAATGACATTTGCAGCAATCCCAACAACAAGATCAGCCTCAACACGCATTATTGCACTTTTCCCGCCTACTTTCGAAGAAATGCACGCTCACACACCCCCTTCCCATCTCTTCATCGGGACCCAGCGCTTCCCTGGTTCAGCTCGAGAGGATTTGAGCAGCTGCGGACGTGTCGCGCGTCTCCGCCGGTTTGTCCGGCGCGCTCAGTTCCGCGGCTGCGGTGCACATAGGCCGGTATCGGGTTACAACTCGATTAACGGTGCGTTCCCACTGTGCAATTTCATAGGTTTCTACAGCACTGCAAAAATGGCACGGAATGCATGCGATTTGTGAGGAGATATTATAAGTGTTGTGCAATAATGAGTGAAATATTACCTCGGGTTGGTTGTGGGTTTAGTTGGCGCGCGACGCCATCTTTGATGGGAGTCAACAACAAAAGCAGCCCGAGATGAGGAGGAGGGACTTTAAGACCAGAGAGTGTATAACAACAATGAAAGCCCCCATTTTTACAACCAAACACTTACATTAAACATTAGCATTATGGGTATATACCATAAAAAAAACTATTTGAAAACGCACAGCTTGTACTTTATTATTAATTTTTTACATTGTTGTTTCAAAGAGTACACATACTGTACACTTTTGGCATTATGTAATTTATTTGGCTGTCTTTCGGTCACTTACAAAATATGAATATACAGTAAACTGTGACTTAACAGGCTACAATAAAGGCATAACAGAAAGGAATGAGAATTGTTTTAGGAAGAAAAAAATAAAACAAAGGCAATTTATAATTTTTACTCAGTCAAAGTTGGGTTTAAATAACCATTATTACAGTTGTTTTGTATATGTAGGCATGTCATATATAAATAGTTTATCCTGTTTTCCCAGTAAAACCCACAGTTGTCTCATCCTCTGGCTTCTTTTCTTCCATCCATCTCTACCGGTCTCCCATATTCTGCATCTGAATACTGAGAGACGTGAAGCTGGCCAGTAAATCCGTCACCTCATCCACCTGTGGATCACATGAAAGAAAAGCACTGTATCCAAAAGCTACCACAAAACTGTAGAATTAACCCCAGCCTACTGCATCTGATATGCAAATTTCTGTGGGCTGTAAATCATCAACATGAACTTCCCGGTTTCACTGTCCAGCTTACTACATTCCTGATAGTTTATACATTTATTCTTAGCAAGAAAGGGACTTTTAGTTTAATGTTAAATGCCCCCTTCAGTGGTACGTTTCCCATTATACAATATTTTGAAAATAAACATCAGCAACTCGGGTCTACTTGACTATCCACAAATCTTTTAGAAAAATGTGATTATAAAATATGCCGCTTCAGGAATTTGTACTTGCATGTTTCCCATCATATTTAGCACCCACAATAATAACTACAGAGCCTTAATCATGAAACAAAGCATTTAAGTATAATCTTACAAAGACATATTATTAAGAGATACAGTGACAGCTGATATTTTTACACGTTATGGAGTCTGCTATACTGTTAAAAAGATTTCATTGATTTAGGATTACAAGCTATCTGAATTCCATCTTTATTTTGGCTGTATAAATATCAGCAACTGCACAAAATTGCATATTTTTGTAGGCATTCTCTGCTTTTTTATACTATATGAGCCATAAAAGTTTGATGTACCTCATATGATGTTAAAAAAATAAACACACGCAGATGGTTTTCTGCTTTTAGAATTGTTTTGATCTCTAAAAGGTATAATAAACATTTTAATAAAAAATAAAAAAGCTTTTTATACACGCCAGGTTTAAAAAAGTGCAGATGCAAAACGGAACAAACCTATTTAAAGTATTAAAGGGAATGAGCAAATGAATTACTGTGAAGTAATCTAAATTCCATCTGGAGAGCGACTGATGTAATGCTAAAATTCTCCAAATCTGTTTGGATGAAGAAACAAACTCATCCACAGACTGTTTTACCTGCTCTCTGGTGCGGGTGTTCTGCAGCTGGTTTGAGATGTGCTCCAGTTTCTCTCTCTCTTCACTCTGTCCCATTATATTCAGATACTCCCGCAGCATTTGAATGATCTACAGACATATTCAGATATCACCGGTTCATTTCTGCATTACAGTACATATATGAGCATGCACAATGAAAAAGTGTAGGCAGGGCACATTATATAAACCTTATCAGCCGGTCTCATGTTTTCCCAGTAGTCATTACATTACACATTTGCAGAAGCTTTTACCCCAAGCAACCTTCGTAGCGGATATATTCACAAGAAGCATGTACATCAGTGTCCACAAACTCTTCGTTACGTGCATGAAGTTTATCACCTGCGTGACCTCTCCTCTGAGGGTTTCTAGGCTGCGTGAGTCTCCCTCTTGTAAAATGTTGAGCTTTGAACGGGCAAGATGAAGAGGAGTCCTCCCAGCACGGTCCAGAGCATCAACACGGGCGCCTGAGGGGACGTTTATAATGGTGGTAAATTAGATTTGTGAATGTGTTAGAGGTACTGTTTTTGTTAAGAAATATCTAGATCAATAGGCTTTAGATGAATAATCAATCGTACCTCCCCGCAGTAAGGTTGTGATGACAGGCACATGGTTGGTGCAGGCAGCTGTAGAAGGTAATTTAACTCACCATAAGCTTTGAACATAAATTTAATTATACATAATTATGCTTTTGCAAATCCTTACCCAGATGCAGCGGTGTATTTCCGAGGCTGTCTCTCTGGTTTGGGTCAGCACCATAACTTAGCAACAACTGAACTAAATGTCGTTAAAAGTAAAGACAGAAAGAGAAAGTGGAAAAAGTTTAAGTACAGTGATAAAAGGTGAAATATAGTGGCCTCAAAAAGCATTTCTAAGCCCAAAAAATTAAAAATGCTGAGAATTTACTCCCTCTTAGGCTATTCAAGATGTAGATGAGTTGTTTCTTCATCAGAAAAGATTTGGAGAAATGCATCATCACATCACTTCTTTTCTCCAAATCTGTTCTGATAAAGAAACAAACTCATGCTTAAATTATGTTACTTTAAAATAAATGCCAGTTGGTTTGAAAATTTGCAATGCAATGATATTTATTTATTTTTTTTCTCTGTGTGTTTCGGGTAGATAAATACTTTTTGGTACCAACAAATAAGCCAATAAAATTACCTCATTATGCATTGAATGCTACAACGAAAAGCGCCAAACAATTTTAATCCGAGCTTACCTATACTCTCATTGCCATTACAGGAAGAGAAATGCAAGGCTGTCCTGCCCTTGTCATCAGCAGCACAAGGATCAGTGTCCTCTTCCAGCAATCTACGAACTGGAAAACAAAAAGTCAACCGACTATAATTTAAAACATAGCATAAAGTGGGACTACAACAGTCTGTCAAGATGATGATTCTCACCTGTGTCAATATCATTGGAGTTCGCAGCTTCTCTGAGACGCTTCACAGCTTGGAGAAAAAAAACAACAATATTTAATTTTTTTGAATTATATATATATATTGATGTTAATACAACATTACCAAAAGATCTTTACAAACACACACATACATATATATATATGCACACACACACACACACACACACTCATTCACATAGGTGGTGGCCAAAGTGATCAAAACTGTAGTATTTTAACCAGTTACACCTTTTTTTTATGTCAGTTATTTCTATTTTGTGCTGTAGTGTAGAAAATGTGGCAACTTCTCCAAGATGCTTCCAAGGAACCTACTTACAAAGCTACAGTGCTGTTAAAAGTGATAATGTGAAATGAGGATGCTGATAATGTCAAAGATAGATTTTCTTTATCAATTAACCCCCATTAACTACATTAAATGTGTCCATCCTTGCGTTTAAAGCACCTGCACATCGTTTTTTAAATGTGGGTCTCTTGAAGCATCTTGGAGATTTTACCAGTGTTCTTCTAGTCGGTCTCAGTTTGTTCTGTTTCTTCATGTCACCCCAGACAGAATATATGATGACCAGATTAACGTACATCTCTGTGTAGAGCACTGGCAGTTGTCAGACAAATTAATGTTTGGAAATCTAAACTAATATTTCCTGACACACTACAGCAAAAGATACATTACGTCAAAATATCTGGCTGGGGAAAATACTAGCGGTCTAATTATTTTGACTTCTACTGTGTTTACACATTTACTACATAAATTTATGAAATGTCTGTTAATGCACACACCATACAGGTCTTTTCCAATGGGCCCCATGTTCCTCCGAGCTCTTCCCAGCCGCCTCACCCTGCTCGATATGATCTTGCCCGGCGAGCTCCGTCCTGCCTGCAGCAGCTCACCGGGCTGCCATAACAAGTGCAGGTACCGGAGCTCGGTGTCCGCCGCCGGTCGGGTCCGGTTGAGTCTCAGCGCGCTCAGAGTGTCCAGACGCGAGATACTAAACCCGACCGCACCTGCAGCCTCCATCGGCGCCTCATCCTCCCGTTTCTCGCCGTCTTCCACAGTAGCTCCGTTCGCTACCGTGAACTCTCCCTCTGAAACGGATCGGTCGCCATCCGACGTGACAAGTGAGCTCGACCCCTCCATGTTTATAAAAGGCGTTTACAGTACTAATGTCAGCATGTAAATGTCAGTACCATCAGAATGTAAGGACTGTTTCTGTTGCACAAACCTAACACAGCATTGTTACACACGCGACATCCTTCAAGACTGCATTTCGAGCCAGGTTTTTAAATAAAGATACGTTGCTTTTCTGTTCATTGTAGCTGAATGCAAACCCGTTCCGTGTTCTAACAAGCACTCAACTCTGAGCCCGTTTGAGCCAAAATGGCGCTGTTTCAATGTTTTGCGCTTGTTTTAGTAAAACACGTCTGCATTGCTTAGTCTTAATTCATTGTGACCTAGGCAGCCAATCAAAATCGATGTTGTTAAGGGGCTCGTCCAATCAGAGAATACACAGTAATAACACTAAATATACGTACGTGATATATATATATATATATATATACATACACCCACACACACATAAAACAAACACACCTTTTTGAAATTAATAATTGAGATGGGATGTCTTTATTGTAGTTATAAATAAAAGTACATGCATGTCAACCAAACAAAAATACTTCTTATATACCTTTAACAATTGTATAAAAAATAATTTATGCATTGTATTCCAACACCAAACCCTACACCATAAAACTATATACACAGCTATTCTTTGGCTTATAAAAAACTATGGCAAGGTAATACTTGTTTAATACTTATTTAACTTTGATAATAGTTTCAGGATGCTGGATGTGGGATGTTTTCTATGGAAATGCAGGTAAATTGATAAGAGAAATTCCAGGAGAAATGGGAGGTAGATGAACACAATTTTAGCAGAAGAGATTTGGTCTTTGGTACCATTAATGTTAATGCCCCTCAAAGGTCAAAGTTCATAGTTTAAAAAGGACAGCAGCGCCAGCATGTTTCAGGTATTCAGATACTGATGCATCATCGCCAGGTGTAATATCTCCCTGATGATCTGCCATGAGTCCTGCCTCACGGGCATGTTGTCGTAGGTGGCTGTTTCCCACAATGCCCTGTTTTCTTAAATAACCTTGACGGCAGAAGAGGGGTGGAGTATGACTGGTGAGGGACAGAAGGAAACAGGATTCTGAAGAAAAAGGACACACAGAGGCACATAATAAATGGTGAAGGCCTGCAGAAACAGTTGTAAAAAGTACTTTTCTAAGCTGTTAGTCTCTTTTGCTTACCAAGGCTGCAGTTATTTAATCACAAAAACAGTAATAATAGGGATGGGACAAAAAAAATCGATTCACCTAACTATCGCGATTTTTTTATTTACGATTTTAAAATCGTTGTTTTTTTTACACCAGAATCTATTTATTTTAGCACTTACTTATAAACGAGGCAGACGAAAGTTACGTCTTTTATTTCAGACGTAACACTTTCAGATGGA
>JAUCMS010000062.1:18194052-18205504 GCA_032357445.1 Enteromius radiatus | reverse complement strand
GTGGAGGTTGAACTAATAGTTATGAGAATTTTAATTCTGATCTGAGAAACGCACCAAAGCGACTGAGAAAAACTGTATCTGTCTCTCCATCTGTCCATCTATGTTTCTATTTATCTATCTCATTTATGTGTTTATAAGGCCTGTAAACTTTTTTTCTCTAACAAGTGCAGTTTAAGCCAGCATTTCAGCTTCAGAGACTATTTGACATTAGAAAACTGGCCATAAAAGGCATTTCAAGAAATATTTCATGATTGCAAAGGTATGTAAAATGAATGCCGCATAGCATATTAATATTTGCATGGATACTTCAACTGGCTAATACAAGGCATCTTAGAAGGCACTCTGCATATTGTTTTCTGAATTGATGCCATACAGAAGCATTGTAGATAACAATTATATTAACAGTTTTTTTAGCAATTTCAATTGGATTGGTTGCACTATTTCCTCTCATGATGATTTAGCTGATGTTAATTAATGCTATACAAAGAGGTGGGATGCTTTGAATTTCAATGCCCACTTAACATTCGGTAAAAAGCAGCTACAGTTCTGCACTTGAGCCACCCACCAACCAGCCCACCGCCTGCTGAATTACAACACCACTCTTACGCCTTCACAGACGACCCCACAACTCCACAGCACATAATCTAAACCAGAGCTACTAATAATTCAGCAGTAGTAAGAAGAGATGCTGGGGGAATGAGTGTGGAGCAATGCGGCATGGACTGTAAGTTCTCATGGCTGTTGAAAACCCCTCTCCATGTTTAAAGGAACAGTTCACCCAAAAATGTAAATTCTGTCATCATTTGTTCACACTTATGTCGTTCCAAATATGACTTTTTCTTCAGTGGAGTGCTGAGGGGAAAAGTTTTTTTTATTTTTATTTTTCCAGGCCACACATTTCCATGCAATTACAGTGAATAAGGGCTAAGCCTTTTAAGCTTCAAACAGGGTGCAAAAGCACAATAATAGCAGTCCAAACGACATGCACTATATTCTAAATATGCAGTCATAGTTATTCACTAATAACCCTGCAGAGGGCAGTTAATCGCAGTTAGTAAAATTGAAAAAAAAAATTTAAATAGACGAATTCATGAGACACTCATTTAGACCTGCTTTGTGAACTGAATACAAATCAGATGAGTACATTACCATGCTAACCACTCCAAAAGCTAAAATGATAAAAATGTATTTAATTAAATTGCAGCTTTTGCAGTCTGATAATCACACTAAGCCGTACAGCGATTTCGGTTTTATTTGGATTAATCAAACAATGATATGAAGGTGAATAAATAATGAGAAGATTTTTTATTATTGGAGGACCTATTACTTTAGGTGAAAAGGTAAGAACTGTACCCAATGAAGGATGAAGTTGTTCATCTACAATATAAAGCATGAGGTGTTCCAGACTGCCACTGGCAATGGATCTGGTTTGGAGTTCGATTTGTCTTGGTAGGTGCTCTGTCACCTTATTTACAAGTGATATTCATTTCTTTTCCAAATGACCCCTGTAGTTTTTTCAAAAGCGCTGAACGATGTTGGCACAGTGTTGTGTTTCCTGTCCAAAACAAGCACGATGAGATGGTTGGCTGACATGAACAATAAATACAGCAGTAGGCTAGATGACGTCACAACGTTGAGGAGTTTGTCACCTGAGACGAGTGAAGCGATCATCTTGACAAAGGTGACTGGAACTCCTCAGCATTTCCCGAACAAGCTTTGACTTTACCGGCCATTTACTGTATGTTAAGGTCATTACAAGAGGCTACTTTTGTAAAACTAGAAATGCCTGCATCCCTTGCATCTGGCCTCCGAGCATCCCATATATAGCCTGAGTAAATGTTTTGGCTGGCAGAGAAAATCTGTTGAAACCCTGCCCTGAATCAGATGCATTCCTCATGTGATAATACACAGCAATGTCAATGAAACTTGGGCAGTGTTTGCCATCTATCACATCTGCGCTTTGGAACATGACAGTCTGCAAAAAATTAAGCTGCCCCTGTGATTGGGTTAGCAGCCTCTCATATCAGTTATGCTGCGGTTTGTTGAAGCTTTCAGTCCGTCAAAACGTTGGGTCTGCGAGAGTTACAAGTTATCTTGGCTTGAAGGTGGGAAGTATGCAATAGGACAGAATGTTTTGTGAGTGAATGGACTATGGGAACACGGGGGAATGACATTGTGAAATTCGTCTGTGAACCAAGAGTGGATAAAATCCATGCTTTTAAAACTTCAGAGCCGACTAAGTAGGTGTTATTTCAGATGGCTGTGAAAGACAGTGAAAAGCATTATATACATTTCATGCACCTCTTTCAGCTGTATGCTCATCTTTAAGAAATGTTCCTCACTTCATGCCCACAATCAGGCTCTGTTACAAAACACAATGAGGGGCAAGTGACTTATTTGGAACGTTCTAGTGAAGTGCATGGGAGATTTGACAAACTGATTTTGCAACAGTAGAATTAGCAATAAGTACAGAAATACTGAAGCTTTTTGCAATTCTGACTGATCTCAGAGTTCTGGTTTTACATCTTGACATTTTCTAGTCATTTTGAAAATGTTGAGTTTATATCCTAATTCGGTAACACTTTATTTTACAGTTACACATATTAGTTACTTATTAGAATGCATATTACTAGAATATCAGTCATTTATTAGTGCTAATTAAGCAAATAAAGGTTGTGGGAAAAGTCGTAGTTAATAGTTAACAAGTGTTACCTATTTTAAAGTATTACCCACATTTCTGTGTCTGTGTTAAAAACAAACAGTAATTTCATACTTTTTTATCAAATAAATCAATTTTTTTCCTTGCATTATGCAACTCATAATTCAGACGTTCCTTCTCAGAACATTGAGTTTATGTTGTAATTCTGTTATTCTGATAATTGTGAGGTATAAACTCTGAATTGAAAGGGAAAAAGGCAGAATTGTGAGATAAAAACCAGTTACATTTTTATTTTTTATGCAGACATGAATAATAAATCTTGGATTTTTTAAACTATGTATTATGGGATTTTACTGCCTCTGAATTTCTTCACATCAGATCGTTAAAGACAGTCTGACCTTTAAGTGTGAACGTGAGGTCTCTCAGGTCTAGAACATATGCGTAATCTCTGGTGCCTTTACATTTATTTTTCTTTCACGGGTGAGTGAATAATTGGCTTGTTTCGCTATTATTGTTAATATTCTCTGTTGTCCCAAATTCCAAGGCAGTCCTACTTGTCCTGTATGTATTTTCCAGGAAACCACTTTGAGTTTGTTCAAACTCATTGGATTTATAGAAATCAAGCAATTAAAAAAAAAAAATCTAATATAAAAGAACCTGGGACATATTTCAAATCATGTTGTGGATTTGAAGGACATTTTTAATCCAAGCCCAAATTTACCATGGGTGCATCTCAACCAGCTCCCTTGTAGTAAGGGCACTGATCAGGGAGTCGGCTATTTTAAGGAATGTCTCAATCGTGAGATCCTTCCATTGCACTGGAATGTTCGCGCCCTGAAAAATCCCACAATGCACTGCAAAAACTAGGGAGCATCTGTGTTTACTATGCTCCCTTACCGGAAATAACGTCACATTTCTGTGTCAAGCGTGAAACATAAACTACACAAATGAACGCGATAAATATAACGACACACGATAGAAGATTTGAAAAGATTTTTTTTTTTTTAGAATATTTCAACATGAACACACAATGCTAGACCGGTAATGTACACATAATTATCCTTTTTAATTAATACTGTTGTAAGAACACTATATTGGTCCTGCGTGTTGTTTATTAATTACGCTGCACGTAATCACGTCACTGGAATTTGAGTGACCACTGTCCCAATGTGCACTTACCAGTGACCGAACTCGTGTACACGATCTACTGATTCACGAGCTCGGGAGCTAGGGAGCTGATTGAGACGCACCCTATGTTTACAAAGTCGATACTCAGAATGATTTATAGTCATATATTAGCTACATCATTTATTTTGGTTCAAATATATCACTGACTTAATAATTGCTCTCAGTTGGTTTACCCAATTTGCTTGTCCAGTAATTATAAAATATCTTGTTCAAGTTAAGTATTTGTTTGCTTACATATGGATTCTTGTTAACATTCCATCTCACTATTGACTAGTTACTCTAAGTTATTTTACGTAGGCTAGTTGGGACAACATTTTGGGCAATATTGTTGATCCAGTGTCTATTTCTATCTGCAGTAGTTGCTTACCTTTGCATGCGCGTCTGTGTGAGATGGCCTTGGTCATGTCTCTGTAGTAGCCCTCTTTACAGTAGTGGCAGTGTCGTCCAGCTGTGTTGTGTCTGCAGTTGAGACAGACTCCTCCGCTCCTGCGGCCCGATAGCTTATACAGCTCCATGTTGAAGCGGCAGCGGCGGGCATGTAAGTTACAGTGACAGGCTTTGGGAGAGATAAAATGAAAGAGCTGTTTAGTACCAGCTGCTGAATTCTCAGAAACACGCGATCATGTCTGTATTTAAAAGTCCATTTTTATACATTACATTTGAGAGCTTTAAAGAAATAAAACACACACACACACACACAAAAAGTAAGTAATTCCATAAATAATCATCTCAATTAATTTCTTGTGAAGTGAAAAGCTGTGTGTTTGTAATAAATCCAAATATAGGATGTTTTTTTAAACTTAAAACCATTGCTTCAATCTAAAAAAATGAGTCTCCTGTCCATAATATTGCTTTCTTCAGAGAAAAAGTCATCTTGTTTGAATAAAGAGAGAAATATGCACAGAGCGCACATTGTTTACAAGCCAAGACAGTGCCTTAATGATGTATGTGTTTCTTACAAACTTTCAGTTTCTGCCTTTACAGGATGTTTAATTGATGGACTGGAGTGGTGTGGATTACTTGTGCATTATTCTTATCAGCTGGACTCTCATTCTGACGGCATACATTGACTCACATTATGGACTTAGGGTGAACACATTTTCATCCAATTTTCATTTTTGTCTGAACTAGTCCTTCAACTGTCAGGAAACTGTCCTAGTAGAGGGCAAATGACGAAGAGATCACATTCCCACATTTTTACAAATGCTTATCTGTACAATACCCATGATCCACATATTCACCCTCACAGAGTATCATATATTTCAGTGAACAACTATACAATTGCTTTATTGCCACAGTATTCTTGAGGGCATGTCGCTCCTGGCAATGTAAAATCTAAATCTGATGCAATGTGAACTGATTTAGGTGGTGTTTCCTGTCCCCTGGTGATCATAGAAGACCCTTAACACAGCGAGAGAGAGGAGAGGTCAGATTCATCGAGACGTTTGACTAGTATCCTGAGACAGCTTTATTATTTTAATGACATCACTGGTGCTTCCATCCATTTACAGCATTTCATTAAAAGACAACGAGTCGATGACTCGACACCTGCTCATGGCTCTATCTATACTATGCGATTTTTGCCCCCATTTTGCCCCCTGATTTTCCAGTCTGAACAAGTTGAAACTAGTTGAGGAAAGTCAGAGCCAGTCTGCAGATTGAAGCTGACAGATTCCACAGAAAGTCGGGTAGTGTATTACGGTCACAGACTCAACTTTTTTAGCTTCAGACTTTCCAGGTGATTTTAGAACACATTTGTTTTCATTTGTCATGTGTCTCCTAGCAACAAGGCAAGACAAGTTTGTTGTGATTGGAACAATTATAAAGTCATGTAGTGTATGATCCTCAGTCATGTAGTGACTTCTCAAAACCATAAAACAAAGGTATGTGAATAAAATGTAAGTTTTGGCCATTTGCAATCTATATTAAGCTCCCACTGCAATATTCCGATTATTAAACAGTGGCAAAATGTTGTAGAAATCCTTAAAATGCCATCATATATTTAAAACATTAATATTTAAAAAAAAAAAGCTTTAAGGGTGTGATGTCACGTGAGAACTATCAATGGCAACTCAATCCCTGATATATAACTACAATACCCATAGCAACCAGTGATAACCATAAAAGAGAAACAGTATTCCTGTAGTTCTACACCGATCCTGCATCCACGCTCACACCCGCTGAGGAGTCTAGATGTTAGTGACTAAATAGGGACATGGACTCACACATACACAGGAAGAAAGTGTTAAGCAGCTGTCATGTTTTATTCCACAGACACCTACAACACTTCAACCACTCGGCACAGTGATGATAACACACCAGACCTTGACTATATCTTCCATAATACTTCTGATAGAGACACAAGTTTCACTTTCCAGAAGCAACAATGTGTTTAGTTTTGAGTTAGGCTCTATGGGCCGGTTTCCCGAACAGGGTTTAAGACTAGTCCTGGATTAAAATAAACGTTAAGAGCTGTCTAAACTGGAAAAGGCTTGCACTGAGATATCTTAAAATACATCATTGTCATTGTTTGGTCTTAAAATGCTCACAGATAATGCATTTTTGTAAGACATGTTTCTAAAAACTCTTAAATGTCCTAAATTAGCAAAGGTCTAGTCCTGGCTTAATCTAATGCCTATCCGGGAAAGTACGTGATCAAGTACAGTTACACAAAACTAATGAACATTGCAATTATACGTAGTAGAATAAGCAGAAATGAAATGTACCAGTTCCAGGTCACTTTCTTATTCTTTCCCCAGTCCTCTGTTTTTTCATTATATTATCCTAATTTATTATGATTTTATTTACTCAGCAGCTCTGCATTTTTGTCATGTTTGTCAAAATATTCCATGTACTTTAAATGCTTCTGCTTTTACTCTGCTCTCTTCTGATTGTATCACAATATCATTAATACCAATTAAACTTTATGAAGATGATTTATTAATAGTCAAGAATGGAAAAAAGTCTGGTAAAAGTTTGTCATTCATCCAGCTCGTTGTGGAAAGCACACCAAAGCTACTTTTTGCGTGCGAAAACCATTCAGCCAAGCATGCCTTTATCATTTAGACCGGCTCCTCTCACTATGGAAGCCTTGCAGGGTTTTTGGGTGAGTGACTGGTAATCCTCAGAGAGCTGAAAACGTGAAGCAAGAGGTGTAGAAATGGGCTGAATTATCAGGCTAATCTGAGATGGTATAAACATGGTTAAATTAACTGAATCCTGCCATTAACGTCACCACTCACTGCTTCCAAATGGTGCATGTGGACCAAAAAGACTGGATAAATCTGTAAAAAAAACAAAAAACGGGGTATCTGTGCTTGCACATACTTCTAGCAGGTGTCCAGAATATATGCACACGCACACACACATATATACAGTATATAATCGTATACATAACAGTATACAGACTGCTTTTAGAGCTTAAACTACTGGTCATTTCCACAGCGTGTTTTTTCCATATAACAGAAAGTAACAAAGCTTCCAGGAGAGTGACTGTATAATTAATCATAGTTATCTATCTGCAATGCTTCTGATGGCCTCAGATAAATGTAAGCTCATAGGAAAAGAAGACTCATTCATGAGTCACTTGTAATCTAAGTGAGCTGACTAATATGGTCATTGATATGATAAATTGAGATGTGTGAGTTGAGAATAAATATTTAAGTGGAAAGGAGTGGACGTACAGTGTGTGCTGTGCTTCAGCCTCTTGCTTTAGTCATTCTGTCAGGAATAATAGTCAACAGAACTGCATGAAAACATCATTCGTAGCTTTTGGGCTTTTAAGGTCAAAGTATGGTCACGTTTAGCCAAAGAGAAATGCGTACTATATACATCTGAGTGACAGTAGGTACATCTGTTTTTCCAGTAACAAGCAAGTTTTTTCCAACGAGAGGCAGTCAAACACTACATTGTTTTTTTGTTTGTTTTTTTCTGTAATCGAATGTTTACGATTCACCTGAACAAATGTTCCTCTCATGGCTTGACTTTATTATAGGCAAAGCCGAAATATTTATTAGTGAATCAGTTCATTCAGGTGGTTCATGCACTGAAAGTTGCCTGTTCAACTTAAATATTATCACTCTAATTGACTTAGTTCATTCAAAAACAATATTAATCTCTTATGTTCTTGATTTATAAAAATTTTTTACGAATTCCTAAAGGAACCCTTTTACTAAAACAGAACGAAAAACTTAAAACCACTTTTAAATTGTTAAATAATTTCATTTTAACAGCATTGCATTATAGGTTGAGAGATCACTCTTACCCTCTCACAAACCGAAACGCTCTATTTAAACCAGGTTCGCTTCTTCTCATTTTTAAAACCTTTCCTCTCCCGCGTGGCCATCTGGAAAGGCCTGTGTTCGCTCGAGAGTGCTGTGATGTAATGACGGGTGAGAATTAAGGGGGCGTTTCCGTTATGGGCCCTGCTCTGTAATCGTTTGCCAGCACCAATTAGCGGAGGCAATCGGACCTCCCTGCTTTTTTGTTTGTGTAACTGCTTGCCACTGTTGCCTAGTGAAAGTGATATACAACGTCTCAACAAATACGATCAGACCAAATAAAACCACAGTGTGCGCTTTAGCAAAAGACCGCAAAGAGCTTATTCTTCCACTAACTGGCTGTGAAATTGCTACTGCATTCATTGCAAATCAGCATAACGTTGCACATTTGACATCATCATTAAGCCGTATTATTGGATTACAGGATTATAAGTGCACTCTTAACCAGTTTACTGCTTAATTTAATGTGATGTTCAATGATGTGAAAAGTCAATATGTCTATGTATCTGTGTGTGTATATATACACACACACACACACACACTAATGCAATACATAATAGAAAAATTTTAATAATTAATATGAGTACAAACACACTTATATTGGGTAACATTTTACAATAAGTTAACATTAGTTAACCTGATTTAGGAATGAACAATACTTCTTCAGCATTTATTGATCTTATTAATGTTAATTTCAGCATTTACTAATGCATTATTAAAATCACAATTTGTGTTTGCTAACATCAGTTAATGCACTTTGAACTAACATGAATGAACATCTGTATTTTCATTAACTAACATTAACAAAGATGAATAAATAGTGTAATAAATGCATTGTTCATTGTTCGTTCATGTTAGTTAAAAAACAAATGACACCTAATTGTAAAATGTTACCTTTTTATATTGTTGTCTCATAAATAAATATAACAATATAAACATAATTTAGATACATATTAAGTACATATTGAGTTTTAATATATAAATATGCATAATTCTGAAAATACCTTATATTTATATTCTATTTATATTATTTATAGTGTGTGTGTGTCTGTATATATATATAATTATTATTATTATTTTAAAATATGTATTTATAAATATATATTCAAACATAATAGTTCATATGTATATATATATATATATATATATATATATGTGTGTGTGTGTGTATGTGTGTGTGTGTGTATTTACACTTATATGTTTTTTAACTGTTTCTCTTATTTGAATATCTACTTTATATTGTTTATGTTTTTAAATTCTTTTTATATTAATTGAATTATATGATGTAATTTCATACACACACATACACTTCCATTTGTGGTTCATGGGGACTCTCCATAGACGTAATGGTGTTTATACTGTACAGACTGTATGTGGTATTGTCCTACACTGACCCTACACCTAAACCTACCCCTTACTGGAAACTGTGCAGTTTTTGAATTTCATAAAACACTGTTTAATATGTTTTTTAAGCCTTTTGTTTTACAGGGACACAGAAAGTGTCCTCATAAACCATGTTTATGTTGTAGTACCCATGTCATTATAGACATTACACCACAAATGCCTGATCACACACACCGTTTTACACTTGTTCACGTTAATTGGGCCTCTTAAGGTGTTATGAATCTTGGGATATCTCAAACACTCAATGCAAATAAATGATTTGACTCCAAGGGACTGTAAAATTGTATAATTATTCGATCAGCAATGTCTCCATTTCTTTCATGAATAAATATCACTAGTACACCATGCCAATGATAACAACATTGGATAATAATACATAATAGCCAGAATATCTCTCCTGTTTGGAGAGCTGGAATGGGCCCGGGTTATTCCATAAGGAATCCAGCTGGTACTGTTACTACGCTCCTTGTTCAGAAGGAAGCGGTCCAGCTCTTCTCAGAAACGTAACTTGTTTCTCATGGCCTGTGTATCTTCATGTCACACTCTATTGACTCCTCGTAGAACCCCTGCGCTGTGTTATTAAACTTCCAGGAGGCTTTCTGAATCAAAATGACATCGTGTATACAAGTCCTTACAGTAAGCGTGATTTGTCTGCTTGGGCAGGTGACGCTGGAAAACATTGGCCTATAAAAATTTCCAATTAAATCACTGGCTGACACATTAGTCGTGCTAATATTTCAGGGCTTCTGAGCAATTTGTAAAAACAAACAAAATAGATGGGATGTTGGCGTGTTCTGTTAGGAGTGCATGTTTCCTTTTGGAATATAATCACAGCAGAAATGTGCCAGGATGAAACTCATCGCACCTCGCTGACTTATTGCATCAGCCAATCATTGCATGGCTTGTTACTCATTTGATTTATCTCTGAGCTTTGCCTGTTTGTTTTCCTAAACGTAACACACCCATTGCGTAATTGGTGATTAATTTGCAGCAGTAAAATTTTTTTCTTTACATGTTCAGTGTTAAGAGTGTGAGAGCGGCTGTAAATCTCTTAAGTAAGAAGCTGCCAACAGAGATGCAACAAGACCGGCCTTAAGACTCTTCAGATGCTTTTCCAATTCAAATGAAAACATCCTGTCACACTGAAAACTAACATCAAGGAAGATGGAAATTTAGCTGGATCTGTAACTGAGATTTAATGTCTCTAATTGGACTTCTGTTGTTCCTGCAGCTTGACTAGTGTAGCATGACTCTAGCTATGCCGAGGTCAAGGGGTTGATTCACAGGAAGGGCATGTACTGAGTTGTGTGAATAAAAAGTAGCAAAAAGAATTGAAAGATGATTGTGACTGCACTATATGTGTGTGTGTGTGTGTGTGTGTATATATATATATATTTTTTTTTTTTCCTTCAAGTTTATACTGTATGCTTTGGATGTGTTAAATTCCTTATTTAAATTAATTATTTCTTTAATTTCAATTTATAAATTTTTTTTGTAGTTCAAAAAACAAATGACATTTAATGAAATTAAATGACATTTAATGAAATTAAATGAGTTTCAGGAGGACTACGAACGAACGATTTGCAGCTGTGATGAATCTCCTAATTATCAAGCTACCCCGCCAAACGCTTTACCACTGCAATAAATACTGCCCACTTCCTCTATCCTAACAGCCGCGTTTTTTGTCTTCCACCACCACCCCTTCCGCCTCCTTAGCCAGGTAAGGACTAACAGCTTATATATATATAGACGTTTTAACTGTTAATACATGTTGATCAGGGCCGCTGCTGGCCAAATGGGTGCCCTAAGCAGAATGGTACTGTTGTGCCCCCCTCCCTCAAAAAAACTTTAATAAAATATAAAAGTAAATAAATTAATTCTCTAATGAAGCAACAGCAATTTTCAGGCCTTTGGTGCCCTT
>JAUCMS010000062.1:18156742-18193952 GCA_032357445.1 Enteromius radiatus | reverse complement strand
TATATTTAGCCTATATATAATATGTATGTTCATGCTTAAAGTTTTATGTTTATGTATACATTTTTAATAATATAGAGTGAAAGTATTATTATTTTTTATTTTTTTTTTTTTATTTGAGAAACTGGCATGGTGCCCTACGCAGACTGCGTACTCTGCGTATAGGGAGCGGCGGTACTGATGTTGATATTACATAAGTAAAATGCATATATAAAATACATCATGCATGCATTTAAACGTATATTACAAAAGCGCTAATACCATATTAACATAATATAAACATATGTGCATGTACAAATTTACTATGAGGATTTTATCAATTTAAATCTTTATCTGTATGCAATAAATGTCACACATCGCATTTTTTTAAGAGAAAAAGTCACCTACGATGATTAAATATGGCAAATATCTGTTGTTTAGACACAAAGGTGGACACCTCTTTAATGCTCGCACTAGGTCTCCAAAATAAATTTAATAAAATGTAAATAAAACTAAATGAAATAAAGTCAATGGCAACTACAATTTGAGACTTTTTATGCATTTGGCAAATACTATTTTTAGATATATTTATTATCTGTAAAAATGTGCTTTCAGGGAACTGAACCCATGACTTTGGCATTTTTGGAAGCATTTTCTGATCCAGCATAAACATAGTTTTAGACAATGCCAACATTTACTGTAAGCTCTGCCCAACTTCCTCAGGTTTCTCACAGTTGTGTAAATTTTGGTAAGTTTTCAAAGACTGTTCCACTGTGTATTTACTGTACCGCCCTGGGTAAACACTCAGTAAACTTCAATAAAGTGTCTTACTGTATGTTGTCTCAGAGTTGTCTCAAAGACAAGTGGAATCGGTGGAATTCTAGATTGGAGCTGAGCTCGAAAGATGAAGACGTTTGCTGCAGCGCTGGACACCAGACGCTGAAGAATTTGGCAAGGCTGGATAGGCTTCCCCACGGAACATAAATCAGTTTGAAAGAGGGGGACCACAATGTGAGCGCTTCCCATCGTTTTGGCATTCCTTCTGTTTTTCGAGCCTATGTAAATCATCCTCACGACAGGCCCCGGCTGCAGATGTGTGGCCCATCGGTTCCACCGCAGCCGGAGTCTGGGGTCCAAATCCCAAATGATCCGTAAATAGGAATCTCCCTCGGATCGCGGCGTGATGCGGCGTGGGACAGATTGTGCTTTCCACTGCAGGTGTCGTCACTCTGGTCTCATTGTCTCTCACCAGCTGAGATTTACAGCCCTTGAACGGCGCTAAGAAGCCTCATTGACGCTGTGTTACTGGAATGCAGCTCCACGCTGAGGTAAAACCTCTGTGATGAGCTTTACAAGGTGTACAGTTGACAAGGGTGATTGCAAGGCTACACTTTCAGGAAAAAATGGTACATCTTTGTACCTTATTTACCCAAAAACATGCATATTTGTACCTTAAGGGCACGCATAGGTACTTTAAAAGTATATACCTTTTGAAAAGTTATACTACGACTGTGTTATTTCCCAGGTATGATATAAATTATGTTATTCTTTACAGATGCATTACAAAACAGACTTAAGCATATAAGCTTGTGTTCCTGCTACATCTAAAAGTCCCATATTTGGGGCATAAATTGTAGGCTTTTTACAACTTGCTATTTATTATGCTGTGGGGGCTGCAGGGACAGGACGACTGGTTGCAATCGAGGGAAAGATAATGCGACCAAGTACAGAGATATCCTGGATGAAGACCTTCTCCAGAGTGCTCAGGACCTCAGACTGGGCCGAAGGTTTACCTTCCAACAAGACAGTGATCCTAAGCACACAGGTAAAATAACGAAGGAGTGGCTTCACAACAACTCCGCATCTCTGTTATTGTCTTTCGTTGCTGACCTCTGACCATTCTGCCTCTCTTGTGATTGTTCTCTGCCTGCCCTGACCTTGTTTACGCTGTTCCTGGATTGTGATTGTTTTCTGCCCGCCTTGAACTTTGATTTTGCCCCTGTTGATTCTGCCTGTACGACTCTGCTAATAAAACTGCTGCAAATGGATCCCGCTCAGCCTGGTCAATCCTCACAGGTGTTGTGTGTACATTAATGAATAAAAAAATGAAACAAAGAGTGAAAAATTTAAGAGGGTCTGAATACTTTCTGTACCCACTGACATTTATTTCATTATGCTCTAATAAAAGGTAGAAAACTCTCATCCTTTCAAACATACTAATATGTACTTTTAAAGTAATAATAGGGGTAAATAAGGTACAAAGATGTACCTTTTAGCTTTTTTTTTCTTAAAATCCCAACCCAGTGACCGCTTTGTACCTATTTTTTTTCTCAGTGCATTTGCATAAAATTGTATATGTTATATGCTGTATATATTAATTAGACTTTTTGGAGTGTTTAAAAAAAAAAAAGTTTTAGTTTGGCTTTTAAGTATCGAACAGGATTTTGATATTGGCACACCACTATAATTAAAAGAAATGGCTCATTTGAATATGTTTGCACTCACTTGTTTAACTGTTTAACTTTTACAATCAGTTCCAAAAAGCAATACAAGACCTCTGCTTATTGACAAAATCTAATGCAAATAATAACATAGCACTGCAAGAAATTCATAAGGAATCATTTGTAGGCCAGTCGCTGCTGAACACCACAATGAAATCCGGTGAGGAAAAAATTCAAGAATACAAAATTATAACTTTTTTTTGGAGAAGTGGTTATACTCTGTGTGAGCAAAGTCCGTAAAGTTGTAGTCCAGTGTGATAGCATTAAACTAGCCTTTTCAGGGGAAAAAACCTCTCTGGGTCAAAGTGACATGAGGGTTAAACCCATTCCACAGGTTTCCCTACAAAATCAATGCAAAGCATGTGGAAAAGGTCTACATATTCCTCTTCCTAATGTCTCATTGCACAAGAATGTCTTAAAGGGATCATATCATGTGGAATCAAATTTTCCTTGATCTGTTGAGATTTAAAGGACTTTGAAAACAAAATGTAATTTTAGAATTCAAAACATCCGCCTCAGAGGAAAAAAAGTATTTTATTGAAGCTTATTCCAAACATTACTTACATTATGAGTGGGGGAAAAAAAGACATAATGGGAGACTTTCAAGATCCATTAGTATTGCATGCTAGCGACCACTTTGTAACATTCAAGTCCATTTCAATAAGGAGATAAAGAAAAAAGACTAAAACTAGAGGATGTACTTATCTATGAGCCAAATCAATGAAGAATATGAAGGTGTTTCCGAAGCTACTAATTAAAATTTTGCCTGAGGATCAGAGAGCAGTAGCCTGCTGTCAGTCAGACTCAATTATATAAGAAGCAAGAAAATGAGGTGAAACTTGCAGTCTGGCTGGAGGTGTCTTTTCTGTAGACGCCACAGCGGGCTGAAGCTCAACCAATCTGCCGCGCGCTCGAGCTGCAGTTACCCCACCGCGGACAAGAAGCCGAGGAGCAGAGCTGTAAATTACAAACTCCAGGAGATCGTTCATCCTGACTGTGGTTCGACTGTCCTGCTGCAAGCATCTCATACAAACTACACCTGATGTATGTCGAAGTTTTGGGCTGAGTTGCCTCTAAACTGAGACTTATTAAGATTTCATGACTGAGATTTCCAAATAGCCTTTAGATAAGGGTAAAAAATACTAAATAATACTGAAAAATAAGTTTATTACAAGGATTATTCATGGGAAAAAAAAAATATTTAAAATTCATGTTCAAATCAGTGTGTTGCCATTTCTTTGTAATTGTTTGTAAAATTGTAAATTGAAAACGCCTTTTCTACATTTCTACACCTATTTTTCAGCGCATGATTATTGGACAAATATGAATAACTTTTTTCAGTTGTTTTGTGAAAGGCGTTAGCCAGTGGTTGCGAAGATGTCAAAATTGCACACAAATGCAATGTGAACAAAGCTTATGATATTCTGGTGCCTAAATATGATTTTTTTGTCCCCCATCTGTTTTATTTACCGCCAGACAAAATTACAAATGTAACAGCATGTCTCTGCTCAACAAGCCACACGTTTTCAGGTATCACTATTATTTATAATTTAAAATGGCCGTATAGCTGAACTCTACCACATACAGTACACATTCTAATGAAAAGTTACTAGCAACTAGTAACTAGGTGGCTTCCAGCAACAGGGTGGGATAGGAAGAAGGAAAGAACTTCCTGCTGCGAGCCACAAGTGTCCTGGGAAACACACTGAAGCCAATTACATCCTGAGCTAGAGAGCACACACAATACTCTGACCTGTGTGACTGTTTGTCTGGTAACCCTTGGCAACACCAACATTCTATATGTCATCGCTCAGTGACCAGCTTCCCGCATCTGTCAGTACAATGTGGCGCATCATCAGCTCCAAAGTGTGTTTTTAAAGAAGTCTGCATTTATTTGATCAAAAATGCAAAAAAAGCTGTAATATTATGAAATATTACTGCAATTCAAAATAACAGTTTTCTATTTGTTTCTATTGTGAAATCTAATTTATTCCTGCAAATCAAAGCTGAATTTACAGCAGCATTACTCCAGTCTTCAGTGTCATGTGATCTTTCAGAAATCATGTGATTTGTTTCTCAAGAAATTACAATTTGCTTCTTTTCTGAAACCGTGTGCATTTAATTTGGAGTATTTTTAGTGCATTAAAAAAAAAGCATGCTAAGGAAATGGCGAGTGTTTTAGTTCAAAACCCTTGACTCTACTGAGCAGCTGCTGAGTGATCTTGACGTTTGCGTTTTGTTGTGTTGGACACAGGACACAGAATTCACTCTGTTTCCCATTAGAGAGCGTAGAGGGCAGATAGCATATCTCAACAGAGTTATCCTGCGGAAATAGAGGTCGCTATCTGGACAAATATACCAGTTATAGGGCTCGAGCCTTTGGCGTGATTTGAAATGCCTCCAGCTACACGCTTAGCTTAGACAGGAAGGATTCACCAGTTTTTCTGTATTCATTTACTGAATAGAAGAAATACTTTCCACACTGGAAGCGAAATGCTGACGTGAAGTGATGAAATCAAAGCCAGTCAAAACATATTTGATGTCTGCTATAGAGTGCTACAGGGATGACGTATTTCTGTAGGCCAAAATCCAGAAACAAGTTAGTACCTCCGGTCCCACCGTCCTCAGGTCAATGGGTTTCTGGTTAAATGTTTTTTGGTTAAATGACTGAAATTGGTTCCTCATTGAGTTTATAATCATGCATTCCTTTAGCCAATGAGATTTCAATGTGGGTGGGGCTACCCAGCATGAAGCAGTAGCCTAAAGATAAAAACTAAAACGTTTTGAGAATGTTTAAAGTATATAGTATATAATGAAGATCTGATTGCTTTGCAAATGCTTCATTTTGACTTTAGTGATGAGAAAGACAGTTGCACAAAAAACTAAGCCACAAATACGAGGCAATGATCCCTAACTGGTTTCACAGACAGAAATTTGATCTTCTACATGGTATAATATGTAGAATAGTTATTATGGCTTAAAAATCTGACAGCATGTGGGCCACCCAGCGGGAGATCACGACTCTGTCTGAATCATCCCTCAACAGCCAATGACAGCAGACCTTCATCCATCATTTCCTCCCTATTGGCAGCCATTGTGCAGATGTAGTCATGATTGGACTGCGTTCATTTCTGCGTTCACTGCAAATGCGCCCTTTGATGTGATGGTAACAGCAGTGTTGAGGAGGCTAGTTTGAAACTGTTAGCCAAGCTACATTACAAGCTACTCATCATTTAAAGTAGTTCAGCTACAGATCGTCCCAGCAGCGGCAGCAGATCTGAAAGGAATCTTGGGTAATTGGCTGGAATAAAACTTAAAAAAGTGGGTAATAGTTAAGGAATCTGATTTCTAGCCTTGGCTTGAACATGTGGCGGCACAAAAAAGAGTTACTGAATTAAGAAGCACAAATTCGGGTTGTCTGTGCCAGTGTGTGTGATACATAAAAAAGTGTGTGTGTGAAAAAGAGAAAGAGAGAGAGAGCACAAAACGTGTCCGTTTACTCTAGCATTCATTATTCCACCTTTTCTCTCTCTAGCTCAGGGTGGTCCTGCGTTAGCCAGAGCGCTATCACAAACACAGGCCAAAAAAGTTCCATGCTCCATTGTTAGAAGCAGAAGTATTTTTCCCCTTTGGACTCAGTGTGATGCTGCAGTAATGCAAACTAAGTAGGCAAATTGATTTAAAAAAAAAAAAGGGAAAATATAAATAATGCATTAAAATTAAATAGTAACAAAATCTATACCATTATATGCTATATTTTTGGTATTATTTTTTTATACATTATTTTGATAAATAAGTTTCAATAGAAATCAATTGCTAAAAGAGTAAAAATAAATACATATAATGTCATAATTAATATTAATAATATACAATATAATTTACATTTTGGGCCAAAATTAAACATTAAATGTCATTCTGTGTCCATCTTTAAAACGCCTCTCGGGTGTCCAAGTGCATCTCCTATCTCTTTTTCCCAAACTGTTCACTAAGCTTAAAATTCACTTTCATATTTGAAATCACCAGTGAAATCTGACAACATCTGTGTAATAAAAGTTGTTTCTTTTGCTCAAATAGCGCTATAAAAAGCTTATTTCTCAGGTGAGATGAATCAGTACGCATGCGCAGTCCTAGATGCACATCTCAGAATGCTAAATGTTTCTATAGCAACCAGAACTTCTAACAGCAGACGTGTTGATGCGCTGACTTTACAAATCAGCGATTGGCTATTTTATTCAGAAGGCGGGGCTTCTTGTGATTGATCAGCCGTGTTAAACGTAGCATTTTTTCCCATTCAAAACTATAGGAGTGACACGTATTGGTATTCTATAGTCTTTGTTTAAAACTATAGAATAAATTGATTTTTAAATATTATAATAATGGAATACATGTATATAATACATATTTTATAAATTCTAAACAAATTCATTTTAAAAAGGCTGAAAACAAATGTCACACCACACAAGCAGATATTGACTCTCTCGCACATACACAACTACACACAACCGTTAAACCCATGTTTACTTCTGAGCTGCTGTTGTGGTTGCCCACTAAAAGAATGTTAGCACGGTCAACATACTGTGTCATCAGTTTTTCAAACAATACTTACACACGGCGTTTAAATACTCACAATGATGCTTTTAAGAAATGTCTTGTCCGTGTGGCGTGGTAATACCATGGTGTTCTTTGAATGCCTCAGACAATCATGTAAATATAATGGTTTTTAGTTATGCGTTGTAATGTTGTGGGTAATGTAATGGGTTTGATACCTACCCTCTTAAAAATACAGGTTTATAAGGTTGTTTTTGCAATGATTCCTCAAAAAAAGTTTTTTTGTGTGAAGAGCATTTAAATTATCTGAACCTTTTTGGAAAATCACATACCCTGACTTTAACACCAGCTAAAAAATGGAAAATGACTGTTCATTTACATTAAGGTATAGGGGTGATTTTTAGGTGTAGGTAATTCGTAAAAAATTCGTACAAATTTGTAACTCGTAAAATACATACAATTTAGCAAAAAAGCACATGAGTGAGGTCGTACGAATTAGCCACCTTGTAAAATCTGTACAAATTGGCGTAAGATCGGGCTCAAAATTCTCTGGTTGTGAAGGAGGTAGAAATTCCTTCAGTCATTTATTCTGTATCATAGTAAATAATATCATTTGTTTCTGTACACTACTGACACAAGATTTCACAGATAAGCCTTCGTTTCCCCAAGACAAGTGTATTTCCAAAGTGATATCATCACAGGACCTACAACCTGCCGGAAAGCTTTGGCAAGCATTTCAACCCCTGGGACGAAACACCAGCAAAGACATCCAAAAAAGAGATTCAAATAATACCCAAAAGGACGATCGCAAATATACACCGACTGACGGGGGATTAAAAACATAAATATTAGCAGGGAAACAAGCAGAAGGCCAAGGTAAGCAGACCCTTCCACCAGAAAACAGACCTCCTCTCCTAACCAGCCTCTAAAAGCAGGATATATCGTGTTTTCTCTGAACTCCCATAAAGCCAAACAAAGCCTTTTGGCTCATAAGTCATGTGTGTTTTGAATTATGAGCTCAACAAAACAAAATCCCTAAAACATGGAGCTCTTTGCCCAGAGGACTGGTGGTACACTGGGGTTTGGATTTTGAAATCCCAAAATACATCCCTTTGTGTTTTCTTTGTCTTGTTCTCTTGTTTTTTTTTCTTCCCCCTGTACTTTACCACAAAATCACAAGCCTGTGCTCCTACAGTTTGGGTTAGTCAAACAATGCTGGTTTAAATGGCTATAAATAAACAAAAATGTAATATTAAAGATCAGTTCTCTAGAGGACAAAAAAAGCATGAACAGTCAATAGCAATAAGTGCATAAATACTAGAAAGCCATTTAAAATCTGTTATGTTTTTTTGCCTTAATTATTTTCAACATGTTTTTCAGAGGTGTTTCCCAGGGATTCTTTAAAAAAAAGTTTCTTCTGGTCACAAAAGAAGATATTTTGAAGAATGCTGGCAACCGAACAATTGACGGTAACCGCTGACTTACATAAAGAGGGGGAAAATGCTATGAAAGTCTATGGATACCGTCAAATGTTTGTTTGTTTGCCTACTTTCTTTAAATTCTCTTGTGTTCAACAGAAGAAAGAAACTCATTTAGGTTTGTAATAACAAGAAGGGGAGTAGAAAAACTATCCCTTTAATGTTAAGGATGTGAACAAATACATAACTCTAATTATTAAAGCTACTGTAAGTGCACAGCTTGTGTTGAGCAGAGATGTGGCACAGAGACTCTTTTGAGACCTCTTAATGAAGTAAGAGCTATATCTCAATGGCAGATCTGTGTGTTTTCTGCCCTGTGTGAGTCACTGAGTCGGCTGACTGCAGGGGCATTAGGAGATGTGTAAGTTTCCAAGCAGTGGGTGTCAGAAGCAGCTAAAGCACTGACCAGCAGTCCACCTGCTTCCGATTAGCAGCTCTAACTCACTCCTGCTCTCGTTTTTCTCTCTCTTAGCATTTGTTTTCATTTTTGTGGCTTCATTATCTTCTCATTTAGGGACAGGGATCACACAGAGGTAGATTTGTGTGATTTAAACAGTTTCAGGTTTTAACATGATATTCTTGAGGCAAATTTGTAACACAAGGTTCTGAAAAAATGCTCTGCGATGACAAAAATATGAAGATTTTTTATGTTTATTATATGCTATGATGTTAGACAAAAGTTATATATATGTATAGTAATTAATAAGTCATTGATTTAAAAAACAGTTGAGAAATTGTTTATTTAAAATTTATTTTAATATAATAAATTGTGTAAAAATAGAAAAGGTATATTATATTTATTTATATATATATATATATTATTTTTTATTATTATTATAAACTATATATTTCAAGTAATCAAGTAATTCATTAAAATTTTAATAATGTATTTAATAATGTAAGTATTATTACTATTATTATTAAATATATATTATTTAAATAACATGTTTTTCAAAATGTGAACATTTTTTTTGTTAAATGAATAAATGAAATGACTTCCTGAAAGCTTCACTGACACCTTTAAACACACATGAAGGGCTGAATGTCTAGCAGTCATTGTTTTCTACTGGGGGACTGCAGAGGTTTTATGACATCACCCTTTTGCACAATTCTTTCATCAGACTTTTGGTCCGGCTACAGCACTGAGAAAACCACAGATGGTCCGCAGACCTGGAGCAGCTCTTCATGGTAGCCCAGAAATCTCCTCACGGTTCCTCTTAGTCTGCTCGCATCACAGCAGGCCAAAAACACCACGACCCCGAGGACCACAGTGGAACAATGCAGACAGATCCAGCACAAGACAATTCCAGCCAGTCTGCTCTGTGTCAAGAGCCACGATGCACGTCTGCCTTCATTAGCCTCCACCCGTGGGTTAACTTGCTTATGTGAATGTATTAGTGCACAACAAGGGTTTGCTAAGAGAAACAGAATCTGTAAACTATATCCATTCAATCTGAGTGCAATTCCTGATAGAAGAAGACTCATGTCTATTTGTCTATATATAAGTCTCTGACCAAACTTTGTGTTGGATAGAGGATTGAGCTAATTTGGTATTGATGTAATTACAAAATATTGAAAACCACCTGCTTGTTATGAAAATTTCCAAAAAAGCAATTTATTCATCTGGTTTTCAAGTTTAAACATGCTTTTAGCTTTTAGTTTTTATCTTAGGAATGCTGTGGGTCATTAGAAATTGTATACTTTTATCAAAGGAGATTTTATCAGCATTGTATGGATTGTATGCCTGTTTCCACCATGCAATAAAAAAAGAAAGCCACCATTTAGATTCAGATTTTCTTTTTTTCTGTCAGAATTGTGTGATATAAACTCAGAATTGTGAGACAAATTGTTGTAATTAACTTTGATTTTTAATTTTTTTTATAAGCTCAAAATCCTGAGGGGAACTCAAAAAAGTCTTGATTTTTATATCTCGCAATTCTGAGAAACAAACTGCAGAAAGTAATTCCTCCTGTAATTTTTTCATTATGTGCCTTTTTCAAATTTTAAAAATGCAGCAGCTCTAAAACAGACAGAGATATATTCAATTCAATATTATACCAAAGAGCAATGCAAATGACGCAAAAATAATTTTTTATTGTGTCTACTGTGAGAGATCCCGAGTCTGATGATCAGATTTTATTATATCGCGTCTCATATCTTACACAGAGAAAGCATTCACATACCAAGCCATCAGTAGCTCTGATAGATCTCTACGCATGAATAGTTTATGAAAGGTTAAATGCGTCATAAACAGTGGCATCATACCTCACTTTCGAGGAGGCGTTAGTGTCAATTCCGGCTTGCTTGACAAGCTAACGTCCCTCAAAATAAACTACTGTACTTATTTCATCTAACTATTTTAACTCGTTTTGAAAGCTGAGGTCTCATAAGTTGTCTTTAAAGCTATAGTTACTTTTTGGCTATTTCATGTTTAAAACAAATGATGATGATAACACCTACTAAATTTACACAAGAAAAATAAACTATTTATATTAATTTTAGAGCTTTTTTTTTTTTTTTACAAATATGCACATTTATTTGAACAAATGCTTACAATCTTTCAGAAGCTGCATTTAAAATCCTGAATGGACATGATTCTTTTAATTGTAAAATCCCAATTTTAAAATCAAATCATGTATAGTATTTATTACCAATAATTAGTAATTAGTCATTTTAACCTCTGCACATAACTTCCAAAAATATTACATTATATTATATTAAACTTGAAGTAATATTCAATGCATTTTCAAACAGCAGGTTTGTGGTTTTAGTGTTTGTAAATAAACTGAATGCATCTGTAAGGTGAGGCCTTTATCTTAAAGATTCTTATCATCATAATGCACAAATGTGCAATAAATAAATTAAAGCATGACCCTATTTTAACAATGTTTTCTCAGTCTGCTGGCCTTTTGCCCTGCATGTTTTTGCACGTTTGTCATAAAATTGTACAGTGCATACATAAAAACCAGAAGTAATCTCTCTAGATAACATTCCTCTGGTCATGTGACCGCTACACCTAATTTGCCACAAATACCTGCCTTGCCCACCTCATTCCACCGAGCAGAATGGAAAGAATCCGGACAGAGAGACTTACTCTTAATTATGAGGCACTTGATCAAAGCAAGCAAATTTGTACCAGATGTAACAAAAAAGTCGGGAGACAAAACTTTTGAGCAGACTTTTCTTTTTTGGTTGTTGTTTTTTTGACCGATCTCATTAACAGTTTGATCACTGAGTCTTCCTGTTCACCTCTGCATCGTCGCGTGCAAAAGCCCAGTGAGAAAACAGCTCCCGTCAGTCATCTCTCATATCATGATGGTGCCCTCATTCTCCATTCATGGGAATGAACTTTTATTTATAACCACAGCCCCACTGACACACATTCACGAAAGTTTGCATGTGCATGACAGGCCATCTGTCAGGAGCGTTTGATATCTCTTCACACTTTTTTAATTTAGTTTTCGATTCCACCAAGTGACAACAACCTCATCAAATAGAGCACTTGCTGACAGTTTGATGCTTTTGTTGTAAAGAGTTATGGTTGACACGGTATGAATAGAACAGACAAAATCTCTTCACGGCAGTAAATGTGACAGGCCATAAAAAAAGCAACTTATGAATTTACCAAAACACCTGCAGGAGCCCTTATTGTGATAAAACAGCAAAAAACGAAAGGATTTATGCGGTTCTTTCACTATGAGATCCTCTTGCTCAAGTTTTCGCGACAGATACTATTTTCTTCCTTAATGGGAAACCGACTTTTCATCTGGAAACCAGCAGTTTACTTTCAACTCGCCAAAACAAACAACAAGACTGATGTAATCTTTCCTTCAATCTGATAATGACACCTGCCTTGCAATAACACGACAAGCCTTTTCAGCAGATCTTGCCCTCCAGAATGCTTCCTTCCACAGAATGGATGTTGAAAGGCAATTCCAAACTCAGTTACACCCACCCGCCTATTAGGATGAGAGCACTATATGACAGCCTGTATAACATGTAAGCAAATTCAAGCTAAAAAAAAAATGCAACAGTAGTAGGTTTTAAATGAGATTACAACAGATTTGTTTTAATCTATCATCAAATATCTCAAATCTAATCTAATGATCACTTATAGGAGTAAAACTGATGGGGGTTATGTAATAGGATTTATGTGAAAACACAAATACACTTTCAGGTGTTCACATGGGTAAAATGTGGGTAATATACTTTTTCTAAAGTGTTTCTCACATTAAATATGTGAATAAAAGGCTTGTTCTTGTCACAGCAAATGCTGGAGTAAAGTAAAACCTATCTAAACTAATTTAGATATTTTAAATTACAGGATATGCAATGTATTTGGAGCAATTTGGTGATATAACAGTCTATTTGAATAAGCCAGTGTGCCCTGTTCAGGTTGAGATTCTCCATTAGATTCATATATTTGAAATACTTGGATAGGAAAATTAAATATGGAAATAAAGTCAACCCAAAGCTCCTCATCAGACTTTTTTTTTTACGTTTTAGTGATTTCTGCATCTAGTGAGGTTCAAAAATCTGAAACCACGAATGAAATATCTCAATTTTTTAGAAATGATCTAATGTAATGCATATTTCTTTCATCATAATCTACCTATACCTAACTGCTTTCAAAGTAATACAAATTATTTCAAAGTTTCAGTGCATATTTAATGTAGACTTTTGGACTGGGAAAACAATTAATTTGCAACAATCGTCACTGCATTGTTTATGTAATAACCAGAGATCCTATAGTTAAAACAGTAGACTTTCATTCATAGATACATAGATTAATATTTCACTATATACCATCATTAACGCGCATGACTCAATAATAAAATCTATTATAAAATGTTTGCTTACGACCACCATCAGCACTTTTTAAGGTATAAAGTACATCAGAAATGACTCACCGACTCATTCAATGTAGATTAAATGTAGCCTCAAACTTTCATTGGCATTAACAAAGGCGTCATTGGCATTAACAACGTCATTGTATATATGTAATAACCACAGGCCCTGAGACTTTGATTCAAACATATTCACTATACTATAATACTAATAATGTCATATCATAATATTTGCCACAGGCTGCACTTGTTGAGAGGTAAAGCGCATCAAAAGTGACTCACCGACACATTCGTTGGCCTCTCTGGCCGTCGCGCGCTGCCACGGCCGGTCGTAGTGGAACGGCTTGCACCTGTCACACTCCGGTCCCGCCGTGTTGTGCTTGCACTCGCAGACTAGGTTCCCTTCGCGGTCCTTGACGCACTTTGACGCGTGCCCGTTACACTTGCACCGACCGCCCACCTGCAGGTCAGACACGGCGTAAAAATACGAGTCCCTCGCGAGCTCCGAGTCATCCTCGTTCTCGTCCCCGAACGTGTGCAGCCGGTTGAAGGTCACTTTGATATCGGTGGCCGTGACCCAGTCCTGCAGGACGGGAGAGTTGTCGAAGTCGTGCGCGGAGGGTCTGCCGTCCAGCGTGCTGAACGCGATGAGGCCGCCCGTTAACGGCTGCATGTCCGTGTGCGAGTCCGTGCAGATCGCTTCCTGCTCGTTCTGCTTGGTGATCGCAGCTTTGCTCGGTTTGTTGTACATTTTCTTGCACTGAGTTGAGTAGAACTGAAAGGGCACCCAGGTTTTTCCGTAATCCATGGACTTGAAGATGGCCATGGATTCAGGGCGAGGAGAGCAGAACTGTAGGCTCACGTAAGTCACCTCGAACTTCTTCCCCAAGGACAGCGTCAAAGTCACGTTCTGCGGGTATTGCACGTAGTTCTCCGACTGCCAGCAGGTGAGGTTGTGAGGGTTGTTGAGGTCTGTCAGGTACGCGGGGGGATGCGACTTCTTGGGGTCCGTGGCGTCGCAGATGTTGCAGTCCCTCGATCTTTCCTCGCCCTTCTCGGTCACCACGCAGTACCGCGACGCCGGAGCGCCGCAGGTGCTGGATACGCGCACGTCTTTTCCGAACGCGGAGTTCACAAAGTCGGGGATGCAGCGTCTGGGGTTGCCGTTCTCGTCGTAACACGGGTCAGGAGGAGAGGATTGAGCCGCGAACATACTCATCCCGTATCCACCGCGAGCGCCGGCCACCATCCCGAGGATGGACACCGAAAAGACGCACGTTACCAAAATCCTTATCATTGCAACCCGGGGTCCTCGGTGTCCCTAAAACAGCACTGAACAAATAAAGAAACTTTTGCATTTAAAGAAAAAAGACCGAAATGCATGTATTTAGAATAATTTAGCTTGGAGTGTCCAATAGCTATGCTATGTGTGAAAGACTTGTGCGTAATTACAGGCGACTTTTTTTTAAGACAAATTCACAAAGTGCACTATACCTCTTTTGCTCGGGTGGAGAAGTATGGCAAACCCTTCTAAAAAAGAAATTATAGGGTACTCTCCCTTTCTTTTCTCTCTACCGGATTTGTTGTAATCTCTTTTCCTACTTTCAACCGATATGAAACAGAAAACCTGCTATTACTTTCCAAGGCTCCTTTTCTTCCTCTGCCTAACTCATTCACACCTCTGCCTCTCTGTGACTGAGTGTCGCAGCTCAGCCCTTCTCTCTTTCTGCTGCTCTGCCTGTGTTCAATAGGGGGGTTCAGTCGTTTACCATTCTCTCTGTGCGCCTGCATGAGTAAAGCACTTTATTGCCCGTCTGTGCAAGAAGCACAATGGAATTCTAATGTACGTTTATCTGTAGTTGCATTGCGAGCCATGCTTAATTACAGGGGAGCTTTTGACTATAGTACAACTTTCAACTATTTAATCATGCGTGATGATAGCAGATTGGGGGGGGGGGGTACTATTATACTAATAGGATACTATTATTTGTAAATAGCATACAAATAGAATATTGATCTGTAGCCCATGCGTATCAGTTTTGCATTATTTTAACATTTTAATTAAAACCAAATGTATCCTTTATTGTTAAAATAAATTATTAAAATATCGCATAAAGGACAGAAACATTTGACAAAAATAAGGAATCAAAATATAATTAACCACTAAATCACTCACACACAATATAAGCCTACAGTGCAACATAATAAAGTAATAAAAAATAAATGCATTAATAAATAAAGGTCTGAATGGAGACAGACATGCAAATTGCAAGTTTACATTTGCACGATATAATAGTTGTACATTGCGTTTTGAGTTATAAACCCAAACCTCTTCTACTGGACGCGGCGTTTAATCTGTGAAAAAGTAAATAAACAGCATATGCACGTTATAAATGTGCATTCAAATCCAGACGCAGTTCTGATTACGTAAATCCACTGTTGGCCACCCACCGTGTCCCGTACTCACTTGTTGATTCACCGTTTCTCACAATAAAGAAACAGCGACACCGTGTGCTAGAGTGCAGAAAAGTCTAACCTGACTGAGCTCTCTCCTCAATTACTTTTATATTTGAAATATTTCTGGATCAGTGCAGGCACGAGAGTTGAGTATGTATATAAATTACCCAATAGCTTTCCAATAGTGTGGCATTTAATATTGGACACGTTCCCAATTGGCCACTTTATAAGATGTATATGAAGCAGGAAACGTCAAAAACAAAACAAAAAAATAAATAAATGATGTTTGGAAAAGTGTATTTTTTGCTCCAGTGTTTTAGGTTTCAAGCTAATACTGTTAATACTATAGTGTATACTATTACTTCCAACAGCACACATAGTAAGTTCATATTCTACAAAACAACAAAATAACAGAAACACATTAGCAGGTAACTGTGTTTACAAGGGAATGTGTGATGCTTCAGTAGAAGATGAAGAAAAGACCACATTAGTCACGAGGAAACTCTGTTGTGTGCTGATACAGGGGAAGTTCAGGTTAAGTGAAAGCCACAATGTCAGAACGGTCGGTCATATGCCACATTAAAAGAGCAACAAATTAAGTAGGGCCTTTTCATCTTCTAAAACGGCTAAATTAGATCAGACATGCTTTTTTGTTTCTTGGTAGTAGATGAATGTTACCTTTCTTATCCTGCTTGTCAGCTTTTCTTGTCACTGTCCTTGGTGCTGAAGTCATGGACAAACTGGAATTATGTCATTATCACAGGTCTCAGAGAAATAGCAGGTTTGTGGTAGAGTACGTCTTTAATCATGACTAAATCTTGGAATATCTAAAAATGTTTGACTTCTGAGGTCTGATCTTCCTTTTGTACTCACTCTCACGCCTTCCAAGATGTAAGTGAGTTTGGTCCTTCTGCAGAACAGATTTGGAAGAATTTAGCATTACATCAGTTGCTCACAAATGGATCCTCTGCAGTGAATGGGTGCCGTCAGGATGACAGTCCGAATAGCTATAGGCTAAAAACATCACAATAACCAATAAATAATACATGACTCCAGTCCATCTATTAAAATTGTATGCTGGATTTGTTTCTTGCAGCTTTTCAAGACATTCATTGATGGACTGTAGTATTACTCGTGTATTATAGTGATGTTGTTAACGGTTGTTTGGACTCTCATTCTGATGGCACCCATTCACTGCAGAGGATCCATTGCTGAGAAAGTGATGTAATGTTAACTTGTGTCAAATACTAAGAGTGATGTTCCCTCAAACTGTGGCTGCACCAAAAACACCTCTGTACACACAGACCCTAATATAGCACAGGTGTGTTGTCGGTTGCTTCCCACTTGTGTTTTACAAGAATACTGCAGAGTTTTCCATCAGTGTTGGGTTTTATTCGATTCACGTAGGCACAATGGTTTCCTATCAACATCACTCTTCCTGTGTCTGCTAAAATCGCTATGTGAAAACTCCTCCTAACTGAATCCTTATTCAATCACGCAATCACTTGGATGAGAGAGCGCTTCATGTAGCGCCCCCAACAGCCTCTGTTATGCCTCGTAGTACCCTGTTTAATCCCGGGTGCAGACGGAACTGGGTTGTGATATCTGTTGTTAATACTAAAACCCCCGCAGAGGGAGATCAGGATTAAAATTTTTGGCACCCTTTCCAGAGGGCTACCGGTCACAAAGCAAAGGCTTTCTAATGGGTTGTTGACGCTATCTTGCTAGCTTACTCTTCCTTGGGTCTAAACTGCCTCATCGGAGTAAGAGCCTGTTCAACTAGGGGCACCGCCTCATCACGGGCGTGGACTAGCAACATTCCCTAACAGACGTTGTGAGGCGGCCGGCTGGTCCTCGCCATCCACATTTACCAGGTTTATAATCTGGCATTACATGCCAGGACTTTCTCTGCATAGGGGCTCACTACTATGTGGTTCGTTATGTCTTTGGCTTTAACGCACCCAAACGTCGGACTTGCACCTCATTTAAAGTGTTATGTGACGGTTCGATCTCTGTGACAATCTTATAGTGAGGCATTACATTCCCTGGGCTTATGTAACCCCCCTGGGTCCGCTTCCATCATGACTCCTCGCTCCGAGCGGGTCTCCAACCCAGGTCTCCGGCATGGGAGGCAGGTGCTCTAACCAGGAGGCTAAAGGCTTTGAGGTCAGGGGAGTGAGGTTTACTCGCACAGCGCCTACTGGCTGGCCTCCGTTACACTCACCCCCCTAAACCTCACTCCGATCCAGGTCACGACACCAATGTAACCCCCCTGGGTCCGCTTCCACCACGACTCGTCCTCACTCCGAGCAGGTCTCAAATCCAGGTCTCCAGCATGGGAGGCAGGCGCTCTAACCAGGAGGCCAAAGGCCATGACCTCTAGTTAGGTGGGACAGGGGCTGGCCTCCGTTACACTTACTTGTGTGATAGTATTCCCTGGTTTATTGCCTGGGCTCACTTTGACTCATTTGGTCGTCCTTCCATTATTAGCATGGCATGATTGAACTGTATTCCCGTATAGGTTACTTCCGTAACCCTGGTTCCCTGAGACACAGGAATGTGCACTGCGTTCCTTGCCGTGCTATAACAGCTGCACGACTTAAGTCGCTTCAGTCAAAGTAGCATGAATCCCTTGGCGAAGCCGACGCATATACTGTATATACATGGCCCTGCCCATTTTGGCGGGCTTCGGTGGGAACCACAGCCATAGGTACGTGCAGCACCGCTGCTGAGCCATTGGTTCATAGTTTTCCCCTGCACAAACCAATGGCTGTGCAGTTTCACTGTGTGATTGAATAAGGCTTCAGTTTGGAGGAAAAAAGAGTTTTCCCATAGCGTCTTTAGCAGACGCAGTACTCATTCCAGTGTCTCAGGGAACCAGGGTTATGGAAGTAACATGTACGCTTTTTATGACGACTGACCTGTAATGACTCACGCATGTTGAATGCACAAATACAGAACTTAGGTCAAGTTAGAACAACTAAAAACAGGAAATGCATGTGTATGATGTTCAAGTTTCTCTTTTTTCTTTAACAGCAAAGGTTAATCTTCATATAGGTTAACAGACAAACTTCTTGTTTTACCTCTTTGGTGGTAACTCCGCCTACGCCTATAGTGTTTTTTGTTGTTGTTGGTGGGGTTTTTTTGTTTGTTTGTTTTTTTTTTGTGCACATAAAAAGTATGGTACAGTCGATTGATTGTCATCAGTCAAGCTCCTTAGCTTCTTTTCTTCTCATTTTGGGGTGAAATGAGAATAAGACAAACTGTTATAACATGAAAGCCACGTGTGAGGTGTTCTCAGTTTTGCGGTATATGAATAGGAAGTAAACTGTTTCCTCACGTAAGCTACAAGAGCTGTGTGCATGCAGACATACAAAAAAAATTCTTTTATGCATCTGACTGAAGTATGAGGGTCGTAGAGTAATATTAGAAAGCAAATGTGGTTTTATTGGTTTTCTAAAAAAGGAGTAAAACGTTTGTTTATTTATTATTCATTTCCTTGCTTACTTTTTCGGAAAATACATCACTTCTCCAAATTTAATCACTCTATCAAGAGATTTCAAAGACGTCACTCAGTGGCAATGCTGATTGCAATGGGAAGTGCTCCTGTAACGCGATGTGACGGAGGTTGTGTGGGTGGGGCGTCAGTACACAGCGCTCCTCTGTCATCTGTGAAGTGTGAATGAAGTGAAGCGGCTTTGCATCATACAAACAAAGGTAAGCTGAATTAAAGTGTTCAGTGAATGTTCAGAATGTACTTTAGTGAATCTCGTAGCACAAATATCTCCCTCCAACAAATTTATTTTTATGTGTTAGTTAAAGTATGGTGATGGAAATGTGATTTTACTAGTTATCTACATCAGGCAAGGTGCTTTACATTGCGTCACCATAAATGACTTAAATTATTTGTTACAATTGTAATATAGTCATTCAAAATGGATGCTGTTATATGAATTTAAGGTGAGTGTGATTTCACCAAGTGCAAGATGTTCCTGGATCAGCATCCTTGTTGATCCTGGAACAACATTCCAATCACCCAATCAGATTTGAGGGATAATTTTTCTGGAAATATCTGTTTTAGGCTTAAGATCAGGATTAGGTGCCTCTACACACTTGTTAATCAGCTATCATTCCCCACTGATTTCAGCCATACATTTTGGCTAGGGTTAGGTTTAGGGGTAGGGATTGGGATAAGTTTATATTTTGGGGCAGTAATGTTGATCCAGGATCATGTCTTACTTGGCCAAATCACAAATGATAGCCTATAATAAAAAAAAAAAAAGTAGCAAATAATTGTAAAGCACTCGCTCAGAGAAATTAACTATAAATTAAACTAGATTTAAAAAATACATTTATAAGACAGAAATGTATTTAAAATGTATATTAAACATGCTAAATTAAATAGCCTTCTATCAACACGTTATGTACATCAAGCTGGTTTTCGCTGGTCATCCAGCATGGTCATAGCTGGTTGGCAGACTGGTTTTAGAGGGGTTTTGACCACTTCTTTAACTGGTCAGGCTGGTCTTAGCTCATCAGGATCGAAGTCCAGGGGACCAGCTAAATCCAGCTTGGCTGGTTGTATCTGTTTTTAGGCTTTATCTGTTTGTCATTAATAAGTAAAGATCAATTTTTAAATATTACCTCACTCTCTTAGGTTCAGATGTTTGAAATCCCCATGTGGGCAATTTTTTAATCAGCCATTGTCCTCAGTTCTATTTCTGTATGTAATTGGTCAGTGAAGAGAAACCATAATGACCACATCCATTTCTGATGAACCTCAGAATGCACCGAAGAATTCTTTATTCATTTATTCATTCATAGATTTGTTCATTCATTATCCCTCAAACTCTTAATTGGTCTCATGTTCATTGTCGGCCCTGTAAATGATCTGTATTGCTGTTAAGTATGTTATATAGTCTGTGATTGTGTCTATCACAGGCGGTTCCCTTGTCTTCATATCAAATGTAATATAAAACAAGGGTGGAGCATGAGTATTGGCCTCCATAAAGGTAGGATGTCTGGTTTTACTACTACTGCAGTTTGTGACAAGCATAAGTTTGTGAGCAATGTGGGCCTTTCTGCTCTGTACACTGGTGAAAGGTGAAAAAACGACAGTCTAAAAATAGCCACTAAGCTACACATTTGTATGGCAGGAAACCAAGCGAGTCTAGTCTGCAGTCTATCTGTGTAAGAGAGAGCAAGAAACACACCATTTGAATGTCAAGGCAGTGAAGTGCCAGTTTCTTCCTTTTAGGACAGGTAGGCACTAATACAGATGATCTGACAGGAAAAGAGACTTCCTTATGAGCAGGACTGTGTTCAGGATTATTGGAATACCTTCAGTTCTCAACTGGGATTGCCACAGCTTCACAGTTCCCTGTAGGAACAGCGGTTTTATGCCTAAAAGGTAGGAATTTACTGTGCAACTCTGTTTTGCATGTTTTTTTTTTTGTATAATAATCAACAAACAATTTATTAAAAGTATAGGGTGTAGGAAGAAAGCAGAAGCATTGGTCTTTGCACAGTGTCAAAATGATAAAAATTAGTTTAGTGCAGTTGAACATCAAGGGGCCACCCGAATAGGGAAGTAACCTTAAAATAAGCGAATAGTTATAAATGAATATGTGGCCTTAGCGGTGCATTTTGTAAAATCGTACAACTGTATGTTTTTTTGTGTGTATATGAATTGTAAGGTAGACATTTCTGTAAAGCTGCTTTGAAACTATACTGTATGCATCGTAAAAAGCGCAGTACAAATTAAAGGGAATTAAAATTACTCAATAAGTTTATTAATAGTACAATAAACTGCACAGGCCCAACACTATGCAGAATTAATGCATGAACGATGTACGTTGATTTACTGGTTGAACAAACACTTTTAAAAGTAAAGTACCGTACAGCCTTTGACATGACAACAAAAGTTGTAGGAAGCATATTCTTCTTCCTTTTTTTAAAGCTGCTTATTCATTTTGCTATCCTGTGCGACATTATGTGATTAATTGGGTTTTATTATTTGCATTTTACATAGTTTTTCTGCCCTGCCATCTGCGGCCTGTTTTGGGGTTGGGAAATCATCAGTGGAGAATTACTAAATGAATGTGTTCAATGCTCATTTATTTCTTTGCTGCAGATATATATCCATGTATTACACATGATTTATGAGAAATAACAACTTTTCTGTCAATATGAAAACCCCTGAGGTTTTCACCCTTTCGCATTCTGCTTCCTGTGCCGAGAACTGTAGGGTCTTTTCTGCATCCGCATTTTGTCACACTGTAATCTTGATGCTGGAAAGGGGCATTGCATGCAGAAGAAGTATATCATGCCAAAGTAGTCAAGTTATCAAGTTCATTCAGCAAGTTTTGCGTGCGTCATGATATATAGCTGATATGTCTGTGTGCTCTCTTTTTTTGTGCTTGCAGACATGAAGGACCTTTCTAACTGACTCATCCATGTCATGTGGATATTATCTGAGCTGAACCCCACCATGGAAGAAACATGTACTAAAAACACTTGCTACTCTGTTATAGATTACTGAGTTCTGTTTCAAACATTACATTTAGCTTTATTATTGCACGGAAACGTTCTTTCCGAGGGGTTTGATATTAACGTTAAAATATTTATTTAATATTGTACACTGTGGGAGTACATTACTATAAAGTCCTCCCATAGTGTAGTATATTACTGCTCAAAAATTAAGGGTCATTAGGATTTTAGTTTATAAATGAAAAATGAAAATAATAATAATAATAATGCATCACGGTTTTTCTTCAACAATATGAAGCAGCACAACTTTTTTCAACATTAAAAACAGCAAGAAATGTTTCTTGAGCAGCAAAAGTACAACTACAGTGTATGTTAATATGTAAATATTTAGTAAGAAACTTAGCACAAAATCATTTCTTTTTTTCTCTATGAAAAGAGACTTAAAAAATCCGACCTAAAGCTTTTTATACAGTAGTGTATATATAATATTTGTTTGTGTTACTTGAGAATGAAAGGAGCTGTGTGAACTGTTTTGCAGTCGGTGGTGTGTCCTCAGTCGTGGAGTCTAGTCTCTACCACACTGTCCATTCCATCCTCAGAGAACTGGACGGTAAACCTCAGGCCGGATCAGCCTGCAATAAAGGTACCTGCTTTACTACTGTATGTCAATCTAAACTAAAAGGTAATGCAAATCTATGCAATCTATGCATTGTATGTCTCTTAAATGTGTCATGAAATCCTGGAGATATCATGTACACCGATAGAGATTAAAGGATATATGCTATTCCCTTTTTTATAAGTGATGTTGCAAAACTAATTTCGGGAGGAGCGTGTACGAATCAACCGCAGCTGGCACCGCATTACCTAATCAATCTCCTCATTCCATCCGTCCAATCAGAACTAGCATACCCACTATAAATAAACTCATTTCCTTTGCTACTATTTGCTAATATTCTAGTAATTTGCATGCTAATAAGCAACTAATAGGTGTAACCATAAAATAAAGTGTTTTCTTTTGGAGCTTGATATGATTGTTAATCATAATCACCCAAAAACACAAAACAAAAAGTACACAATTCAAGATTATGTGTTGTATTGTTACATATATTCAAAAATTATCTTGTGTGTGTGTAGGTATGTTGAGATGGACTCTGCATAACAGGGTGGACAAAAATCCATCTATCAGTGTCCCTCTTTTGAGGGTTCTCATAAAAGAGCTCGAAAAGGTTGGTTCGTCACTCATTCTTTCAAGTTCTAGTGCAGAACATCCAAAGATTTTCACGGTGAATGATGAGCTGTTTTTTCCTTGATGTGATTGACTCCAGGCGGAGAGAATCGATTCCAAGATCCGCATTATTCCTTTACTTCACACACTCGTCTACACGGTCCTACAGGTCAGATTTCTAGCTAATTTCATTTTTTGTTTTTTTCTGCAGCGCCTGCGAATGCTTTGTTTGTTTTGTTATTGTTTCCAGTCAGTGATACGGAATGCGTCTGTAAGCAAGTTTCCCGGCAGATTTGTTATTGTAGGAACATTTCCTTGTATTTAAACTGGAAATTGACTTGATTGGGTTGTTTTTGAGCCGTGTGTGATGTGTGTTACTCATCAGGGCTTTCTGCTTTATTTCAGTCTGTATTTATTCCAGAAGATCTATATCGAAGGATGTATTTTTGCCTGAAAAGCTTAGTTACGTTACCTGAACCCTACTGTACAATCGCTCTCAACTATGCAAGACAGATGAAAATGGAACAAAATACACCAGGTAATTGTTAAACTGTTTCGTTTATAGTAAGATGCACTCATTTATTCTGAATCGAATTTATGACATTCAGAAGATGTACCACAGATAGAGCTCAAATATTATGTTTACGATACTTATATTCATAAGCACATTTGATTCTGTGGAAATGCCTTCCTGCAGCGTTCTTCAGGTGCTGTTTTTAATTTATTTTAGGAATACTGTATCAGAGGAGAGTCACTACCGAACACAATCTATGCAATGATCTTCTCCATGAGAAGTAAGTAGAGCTTTTAAAAACAAACAGAAATCGTACCGACCCCACACTTTTCACACTTTCTTTCATTTTTGAACAAACTTTTGCTTGTTTCTGAACCAGATATTATTTCTACTCTTAGCAATATACTATTCTTAACTAATTTCACCCACATATTCTGCCCACGTTGTTCAGGAAGTCAAACCATAGTGACTCATTTACATTTTTTCACATGAAATCAAGGTGTTTATTACAGGAAGGAAGTTTACATGCCTGTGCCCAATTAATTGTTTTATTCATAAATGAACATGTTTGCATTTCCTTGTCTCTGTATTCACCGTGTGCAACTTTCTCTCCGTCTTTCTTTCATCAGGGTGTTTGTGTTTGTAGACCCTGCTGTGTTTCCTCTGTCTCTGGTGAGTGCGCTCAAGGCTGACGTGGAGTCCGCGGAGCCTGGCAGACACTCAATGATCTACAAACGCAGAGTTTTACTCCACACGGTGCTAGCTGGATTAGGAAAGAAGTGTCAGGTTGAGCAGTTCTCACAGTCCCTAGAGGTATGTTTGTGTTAACATATGTAATATGCTTTATTTTCAAATGGCCATAGGATTTATAATGGGTCAAAAAAAAAATTACATACACTACCACTGAAAACTAATTTTTTATACTCAACGAGGCTGCAATCAGAAAATTTGTTGCTCAAGAAATATTTCTTATTATTACCAATGTTAAAATAATATTTTTTGTGTGGAAATCATAATGCATTTTTCTTCTATGAGCAGCATTTATTTGGAAAAAAATAGCAATGTCAATGTCAATATAAAAGTTTTTTTAATCAAGTAAATGCAAAAAAAAAAAAAAAACTTTCTTGGGAAAAAAAGTTTTAAATGGTTTAGTATGTACATGTATGTATATATATATGCAAACATTCATAATCTTAGGGACGATGTGGTAAAGCTGCATATAATTACATTTGATCGCGTTAATCATTTAAGACATCCATGTAGTCTTTTCTGGGAAAATACTATACTCTAAATAACTGCATGTTTTGTTCATTTCAGCATTTAGGTGAAGAGCTGGAGCTCCACTTCCAGGAACTCATCACCATCCTAGAGCAGAGGACAGAAGATGGACCTTCTGACGATAATCAGTACAAAACAAGATTACAGGAGATCTACCAAGACATCCTGACTGCTGCCAAAGGTAAAAAGGTCCTCACCACATTCCATTAAGACACTGTTTAATCCAAACAAGCTTAAACATGTAATTATTTCACACGTTTTTTAGATCTGTCATGTCCAGTCTCACAAGCAGAAACTCAGCTGCCCAGTCCTGAGGTCAGCTTCCATGTCTGGACCAAAGAGGATGAGATATGTGAGCACAGCTTCTGTTATTTCAACAAATGATTGTACCCTTAAAACTAAGAAAAAATAAAAAAAAATAGTTAATTGTGACTTTTATCTCACAATTTGGACTTTTTTACACTCAATAAATAAATAAAAGAATACAGAAAATACAGAACAAACGGTACATTTAATATGTTTTTTAATAATTCTTTTCACCTTCAACATACACTGATAACCACACAGATGGTAAAAGATGAAGCCACATGAAGAATCAAAGTTCATAACAAGTAGCTTTCCCACAAGCAGAGCTATATTAATATACAGAAAGTTGTTCACGGAAACATAAAACACATTCATACTAATAACACACCTCACACTAAAATAATGCAATAAACAGTCATAAAACAACAGAAGATACATAATCCCCAAATGTACATAACTGAAAACACATTATTAAGAAACAAAAGAATTTCAAAATGTTGAGGAATTTTTTTATTTTACTTTAATTGTTTTTTACAGTTTTATCCTGTAACTTACTGATTTTTACTGTTTTTACAATGTTTTAAATTATTTTTGTTGTTGTTTGTTTTAAAATAACATTTTATTTACTTGTTTTAATGAACATAATTTTTATAGAGCTCACATTAAATTAATTTAATGCACAAAAAATTAATTGTAAACTCAACATTCAGAAAAAAGGGACAAAGGGTGTTTTTCTCTGCATTGTAAGTTTTTGTCTTATAATTTTGACTTCATTTTCATAATTGCATGAGAAATTACTTTTCTATGTTTTTATCTCATGATAAAAAAAAACAAGCTTTGGCAAGATTTTACAATAGGGAAGACTTCTTCACTATTAACAACGACTTTTTAGTTGTTAAGTTTAGATATTAGTAGGATTAGAGATGTAGAATAAGCTCATGTAGAATAAGGCATTAATGTGTGCTTAATTAGCACTAATAAATGGCTGATATTCCAGTAATATGCATGCTAATAAGCAACTAGATAAGAGAGTGTTAATGTAAAACAGATTCAACACAGAGCATTTAACATTTCCTTTTAAACAGGGAATGAGCTGGTTAACTTTGCACTGATGGTTCCTGCGGACCGAAACTCTGCTTGTCTGGATGAGGATGAGCTAAAGCGCACCTCAGTCGTGTCCACAATGTCCACGGACAGCGGCATAGAGGGAGACATGCCTATCAGCGAGCTCTCCTCAATGATGCTGGAGTCTCAGAGCGGCCCAGACGAGCAGAGCAGCTCTCAGGCCTTCTACAGGAGGCCGTGTGTGCGATGTCCCAAAGCTGGCAACAGAATGACGCTCATGATGGAGGCCATTAAAGGCAATGGAGGATACAGCCTCACTAAAGAGGAAAGGAACCTCACGGCTCGGATCCTTGTAATGGGAGACGACAGAACGCTAGGACGGCTCGCCAAGACTCTCCATACTATACGGTAAGATTCTTTTACACATGTTACTTTTGCATTCAAAAAACTAGTCTAATTTGTGATGTTTTCATCTTTCCGTGTTTGTGCTCAGGAAAAGGGAGGCGCGACATCTGCTGCTGACAAAGAGAGTGAATATGGAGATGTATTACATTCCAGTGACTGACCAGACGCTTTCTCCTGTTCAGGTTCAAAAGGTTTTGCTTTAGCTTTCGTTTGAAAAAAAAACACCAGCAACGACAGCTCACTGTAATGCATGTGCTTTCCAGGAGGGTGTTCCTGAAGACATGCTGACACTGGCAGGATATTTGGGAAGCGTGGATCCGTGGTACGACTGTAACATCAACAGTTTGGGAGCCATGATACTAAAACTGGCCCAGATGGTAATTATTACGCTTTCAATTAGTCCACAATATAAATGGGAATTGTTTAGAACATAATCACTCTGGTTAGAGTTCATTTGAACTATTCCGGGTCTTTTGTGGTTCCAATAACAATATTTTTGTGAGGAAATGTACACAATGTTTACATTAATGAGGGAAAAAAAAGAACTTTTTTTAATAAATGGCTGCAATATAACACAGTGAAAAAAGTAAGGGGGTCTGAATACTTTCCGTACCCACTTTATATATAGGCCTATATTTATAGATTTTGGGCGTTTTTAACCTTCCTCTTAATACTGTAGATGTCATTGTACAGCAGCAGTGAAGTCAAAGCGAATCTTCTGACCCCAACAAAAGTTGTGTTTACATCTTGCATGGATTTTTAAAATTAAATAATTTAGTGACCTTAAATACGGTCAAATCTGAAATTTCCTGGCTTTTTCACAATAAGTAAGGTCTAGGGGTTATATAACAACCATATAAGTTTCAAAACCGTCAGTCAGTATGCTACACACAGCCTGCAAAAATTAGTTGTGATTTGTTTTTTGTTTTTTTGTCCATATCCCTGAAATATTACCCATCAGAGCATATGCTACAATTGAGCCTCTATCGGCAACAGAACATTTTCATATTAATGTTTTTTACGGTTTTATCTGCGTCATAACTCGTTAGTGCGTTATGTTATACGATGGTATGTAATCAGAAGCAGAGGGAGCGGTAACTGTCAGAGCAGAGATGAGAGCTCCCTCTGCTGGCTTGGCGTCACATTACCATGATATAATAAAATAAAATCATCCGGAACCATGGTGGAGCAGGCGGAACAGGGACCCATGGCGGGGCAGGCAGAGCAGGATCACAGGCGGCTGCCATCACAGGCAGTGCAGCAGACAGTTGGATGACTGCAGGACTTGAGACATTTTGTCCATAGCTTCTTGTGTGGCAGCCATCTTGGACTGAAGCTCCTTAATGGCTGTCATATTGTTCAGGAGTTCAATAATGGCCAACATAGCGTGATCAGGCTCTGAGTGGCAGACATGACTGGAGCAGGCCATGAAACATGATGTGGGCAGACCCTGAAGTTGCAGGCATGGCATTAGTGACTTATGGCTTGATAACATGTAATCAGATTTTGATGTAGTGGTAGATGGAACTTGAGAAAATAGAAACTTATCTGAAATGATAGGAGTAGGTCCAGTAGCAGCAGGCATGATGTGAGCAAGCATGACATGATAATTCCAGATGGGGTGGCAGACATGACGTGTGCAGGTGCTGGAGTGGCTCATCCTCCACGACACCCACAGACACCCACAGAACCACTCAAACATAGCACATAGTCAGTGTATTTTTTAATGGACCAGTGTGGGGTATTGCATGACATGAGTGATGAAATGTCCTTGTTCTCACCAAAATGAAAATTGTCCTTTAGAAATTTGAATGAAAATCTACCTTGTCACACAGTTTCCAGAATCTCTCCACATAATCCTCAATGGATCCCTTGCCTTGCTGGATGCGCATAAGACAATATTCTAGGTCCATTTTGGTTGGTCGTGTGTTCCTGTAAAGCTGATGGATCTGTGGTGGGCAAAGTATTCTGTAACGGGACTTAATGTGACGATGGAAGATCCAAGTGCAAGCTTTATTACAGTACAGCGTTGTCAAAACAGGCAAAGTCCAAATAGGAAACAGGAATATCCGAGAGCGAGACAGAATCGTAATCCAGTAAACAAGCACTGGTCAGGGCAGGCAGAGAGACATTCACAAAACACCAGGCAGTAGTCCAGGGTCAAAATCCAAAGGAGCAGTCCAAAGTAACAAACAAAACTAGACAATGGAAAAAAGGCAAAGACAAGGAACATGAAACAAGACTTTGCAAAAACAAGGAAACCTCTTGGTAGAGTCCACTACAACAAAACAGTACTTTGCGACTTCTGTAATTTTCTATAATATAAAAACATTTCTATAATTTGTGGTGTTGAAACTGAGAACCTGCTTGTCTACTTGTCTTCTTGATATATTTATGTGTATTTAGTGATTCAGATTTTAAACATTCTTCTTAATTGATGTCACTGTAGAAGTCAACTCAGAGTGAATCTTCAGACCCCAACACCTTCCTGTTAGATATTATCTCATACTACACACGTGTCAGCCAGCATCCGGTGCACCTTCCAGTCTACTCTGTCAAGGTTGGCTTAAATCATGCAACGATTATCATCTTCTTCAAATTGTTCTTGCCAAAGCTTTGTTTGTGATGATGGTAGAACATGTGGGTTGTTTTCCATTTAAAAAAAGGTAAAGGTCTGTACGTTCTATATCTAGATCTTCTTCTCCGGCCTCAGTAGCACTACTGTGGAGGAGGTGTTTGTGACCCAGCTCACCATGGACTTTCCAGAAGTTAAACGTTACAGAGCCACATTTAAAGACACAATTAAAGGTGCTGATGTCATTTTAATGTTTCAAAGTGTGGTACCTGCTTCTGCTTTTACTAAATGTTTGCCATCAATTTTGCCTTATAGGTTCAGTGCGTTACAAAAAACACAACCCACAAGAATTTTATGGTGCAGTTGTGTCCATTAATTATAGAAAGGTGAGTATTTTGTTGACATTTAGGGTTTTTTTTAAATATACACTATCATTTCAAAGTTTGGGGTCGGTAAGACTTTTTACAAGTGAAATATGCTCACCAAGGCTGCATTCTTTTGAAGAAAAACACTAATATAGTGAAATATTATTGCGATTTGAACATATTTTAAAATGAAATTCATACATTTGATGCAAAGCTGAATTTTCCACATGATACTGCAGTCTTCAGCGTCACATGATCTTTCAGAAATCATTGTAATGTGGTATTTGATAAAAACATACCACAAAAGTATTGATTTAATGTGTCCCGCTGAATAAAATTATTAAAGTCTTTCAAAAGAAAATGTACGTTTTGAATAAAAGCGCATTTAGAACAAATACTTGCTAGATGGGAAAAAAAATAATGATTACATTATAAATAATTTCACAAAGTTTCTACAGTATGCATAGTGTTCTTACAATGCAGAATCTTTCAATAACGTTTACATTTCTTTTAGGCCTCGATAAGTGACAGAGAAAAGGAGACGGGGATGTCTTTATCGGCAAGTGACATGTTGATCAGTGTCTTGCCTTCATGCAGAGTCAGAAGTATGTCGCATATTAAAAATACTAAAGCATTCTTTTTTCATTGCTAAAATGACAGCATTGCTATTAGAGTTAACATAGCATACTACTTTTGTAGTATCTATTAATATTAGAGAATTCTGTTAATATTTCTATTTCTTTTAACATAAATGTTTTCAGTTTTATTTGATGATAACGACATTGACTCTTGGCTGGCAGTATTTATTAAAGCCTTACCTCTGTATTTCCACCAACAAGAAGTTACTGATGTATACTTTAGATAAGAAAAGACGCAGGTTTCCTTGTTTGTAATATGGTGCTTTGACCCTACAGGTCTACATAGTATCAGCATAAGTTTCCAAGATATGAGTCCCACAAGGCCCACCACAGTATGTGAACATGTTAAACTTACTACAGAGTGATTCTTAGGTTCTAAATGTTACATTTAGTAATCTTGAATGAAATACTGTGAATGAAATACAATCCTGTTTTCTCTTTAGCATTCATTCAGAGCTGTTAGTGCCAATATCAGAGTTCTGGAGGAGCGGGCATTCACGGTCTGCTTAGATAAAGACTCACGAAAAACATTCAAGAATGTCCAGAGGTGAGCATTCAGATTATAATGCCTTTCTATACATAACATATCAACAGTAATGGCCTTCTTTATTGCCTTTATTAATGGCAACATATGCTCCAGAGTAATTAAACATGTCATCTTTTGCCCACAGCATCGAAGTTTCTCCATGCTTGGATCCGGGATACTCTCATCAGCCGAGTACAAAATCCAAGTACAGTTTGGGAGATGGAGGTGAACCTCTGGGCAAATATGTCAACAAGACCCTCACGTTACCGATCAACACCTTCTGTGGCACTGAGCAATGGTGATACGAATTCATGAAATAAGAGCTTGAATCACGAGACAAACTGAAACTTCATACCTCTCAGAGGCTTTTAGTGTTTTGTGTGTGTGCATTTCCTCTTTTCATCTCTTCTCTTTTGCCTAAAATACATGTAACCTCAAGAGGCCAATGACTTCCTGCTGAACTGTGAACAGATACTATGTTAATAGACTGTTTGAATGTGTCAAATTAGTGTTTGTGAATTGACCTCGATTTTTATAGGATTTTAAAATGTCATGCTTACACTACTTTTTTTATTATTATTATTTTCATGACAATAATGTGTCTGTATGATACTAGGACATGTAATTTAACACTTTGGAAGCCCTTAGACTTTCTTTTGACTCGTGCCATTATCTAACACATTAGAAAATAAGATGCATTAAAGATGCTAGCTGCATCCGAAATCCCACAATCTCTGTTTTGAATACGATTCCTAAAAAGTATGTTCTGTATATTATGGAAGTATCTCCAATCTATTTGTGCCTACTATTTAATGACTACTTCAACCATACTCTTTTTACACACTGTTTTTACCCTAGTTTTTCTGCAGTGTGTAGTATGTATACAATGTGTGCAATACGCAAGTATGGAAAAGTATGGTTACATTTGCCGTATGTGCTGTAGTAGGCTACAACAGAGATGTTATACTTCACAATGAGTTTTATTTACTTGAGCTAACAGACATTGTCTTCTTGACCCGTGTTTTGGTCAGACTGCCAATAACTGTAAAGTAATATATTTTAGCTCGTTGAATTAAAGGTGTAGCGAAAGCGCTCATGTGTACAGCTCTTTTATTACTGCAAGTTGATCTTTTCACCAACAGGGGGCGTAGTAAACTAGAATGTGGTCGATACGTTGAGGTCGGCCATTGGTTGTTTGTCAAAGAGAAAGAAAACTTGTTACACCTTTCCTGGATACGGTGTGCACATGAAAAACCAAGGAAAACTTTAATCGACAATACCCTGTCAAGCAAACCATGAGTATACGGATAGGCTACGATAGATCTCAGGTAAATAGCAAACGCACAGAAATGTCGTGACGTGTTACTTCAGGTGCACGATGATGATGATGATATACCTGTACTGACAGAGTTTGTCGTGTAGGCTGCTTACAGATGTTAAAAAGTCTGTCAGGTTTTTTTCTTTAAGCGATTTACGACTCTAATACGATCTTAAATATTAAAAGAGGCTTTTATGGAAATCTTCTGTTTAAACTCTTGTAAGTCAGGTTTCATTTTGTGAGAAATGCGATACAATGACTGCACTCTCTCTTCCGTATTTGTTCTTAATATGCACTTTTAATTTACTTTGCTTTTCTAGAAGTGTCCAATTTTAGGAAATCATGGTGAGGGGATGTGTTGTGTACATGTGATTTAAAAGCAGTTTAATGGACACAGTTTTGCTCCATATGGAGCCAGTTAACCCGTGGTGTTGTTTATAAAGTACAATGATAATGCCATGGGAATTAAACATATTTATGAATGTAAATATTTGAATATATATATATATATATGTATATACATACATACTGCATATGTATTTATATATGCATAATAAATAAACAGCGCACACACACATAATGCAATTAATTGATTGACAGTACTGATTTATATTTATTTTACCTATTTAATATTTAATTTAAGATAAATAATATCATGCAATGGAGAATATAAAACAATATCTAATACAAAGGAAAAAAAATTCCACAAAAAGTTCCAAAAACAACATACAACCACTTTAGCATTGTATACAGTACTTATTAACTGACCTGCAAAGTTGCATATATATTTCACTTAATTTAATTTTCTTTTAAATTCACAGAGCGGTAACTGAAGTCGACGAGCATGATGAAGAAGGGAGCAATGCAGAAGAGTAAGCAGTGGAATGTGAAGGGAGCCTTGCGGCTGGCTGGCGTCTTTCACTTCCTCCATTCCTGTGGCTCCGGATGCCTCCTTCCCTTCCTGACCCTCTACTTCCGGCACCTAGGTCTCAGCGCCGCCATGATCGGCATCATCATGGCGTCCAAGCACCTGCTTGCTCTGGTGTGGCGCCCGTTCTCCAGCGTCCTCGCCAGGCAGTATGACAAGCGGCGGGCGGTCATAGTGGGCTCTCTCCTCACCTCCGCACTGCTGGTTTTGACTCTTCAGCTCTTCCCGTCCACAGGAATCCAAGCTGAAAGCGGACGCTGTAACGCTAGTCAAGCCGATGCTGATCCCACCCCTGTTCTAGAAAGGATGAGTGTCCCATCACAATCAAACACTACTGTTTACTCAATAAACCAAACATCTTTACGTACCGAACACCCTGTTGAAGTAAGCTCCAACAGGACAGCGAGAGGCCTGAGATCTTTGAAGAAGCCTGACCAGGAAGAAGATTCTCACACTGAGTTCCTGGGGAGCCTAAAAGTCATGGACGCCCAGCATCAGATGTTCTTTCTGGTGCTCATCGTGATGGGTTTGTGGGAGTTCATGGCCGCCCCGTTGGAGTGGACGGCAGATGATGGGCTCTACGAATACTTGGATTTCGTAGACGCCACCGACCGCCATAACAGGGTGAAGGTCTGGAAGCAACTTGGAGCCGCTTTTGGCAACTGTGCAGTTGGAGTTCTTGTAACAAGCCTGTTTTGTCTTACAGGAACTACACTGGAGTTTTACTCCTACACTGTCTTTAAGATCCTAACCATCCCTACAGCCGCCCTGCTACCTCTCTACCTCCGCAAACGTGAGCGGCCCACTAGTGGAGGCTTTAAGGCACTACAACTGGTGCATGGGAACTCTCAGGCAATACTTTGTGCAGTCACTGTGGTTTTGATGGGCATGGTGAGCTCAGCTGTGTCAGATTTCCTGTTATGGTACATGCAGGACTGCGGTGCCACCGAAATCCACATGGGCGTCTCTTTAGCACTGGCGCATGTAAGCCAAACTGGCTTTGCTCTGTTTGCTGGGCGTCTCTCCCGGTTTCTGAAGTACCACGGTTGGCTGCTAGTACTCGCCGTTGTTAGTTTAGCCCTGCAGTGTCTTTATTACTCCTTCCTGTGGGGCCCATGGGCTGTAATACCTGCTCAGCTGCTGGCGGGCTTCGGCACCGGCGCCCTCTGGTGGTCTGTAACAGCACAAAGTGAGGACATCGCAACTCCCGGTACCGAAAAGACCATTTTACGTCTGTTTGAGGTGCTTTCTTTGGAGTTGGGAGCGACGCTTGGCAGTTTGGGGGCTGGGTTTGTGGTGCAAAGATTTGGGGTCCAGTTGCTTTTCCAAGGCATGGCGGTCACTCTGGCTTTGTGGAGCAGCACTCTTGCCGTACTCAAGTGGAAGATTCCTCGGCAGCGCCGGATAAACTATTCACGTCTGCTGGCCGCCGACACTGAGGTGAGTGAGTCCGAGTCGGACCAGGAGAAAGACTGGCTTGAGACAGCTATGGAAGACACCAGAGGGAATAACAAGTGGACAGTGGATAAATCTTAATCAGTGAAAAGCAAAGAGTGACCTCTTAACAAAGAGCAAATTAGAAGAACTAAGAGTGAAACTGTTTCGTACACTGAAAAGAAGTATTTTCTTACTCTGTATTTTTGTCTTGTGTTCCATTATAAAAAAAAATATGCATTTACTTGAGAAGTAATGACATAAGTTTGGTTTTCTAATATAATGTATCAAAATTAAGTAAGTTTGATTAGAAAAGAATAATATAAAATATGTGTCATTGTAAAAAATAACTTTGAAGTCAAAGGGAAAGATAATATACCCCACTGATACTTTTTTATTGTTTTTTTTTTTTTTAGAAAACAGCTCAATATCTTGTAATTACTTCTTAAATTATTAAATGGGGTGAGAAAAATAGGGAATTATTTTTCTTTACTCCACTGACATCATGACTTAAGTCATTTTCATTCTCAAGTAAATGTATCTTGATTTAGTTTTTGAGATGCATGTAATAAAACCAGACAAAAAAAGTAAGAAAATCATTTTATTTTCCATCAAAATACTGAATGAAGTTATATGAGTTAATTACTCTCTCAAGACAGAGATAAATCTCTATTTGGGATTATTTTAAGCTTTGAGATAATCAGTACAGTTCCAATACAGTATACTTGAAAACATGTTTTTGTTTTTTTTTGTGAAGATTTGTTGTTTTACAGGCCAGCTTTTTCATAAACTGAAAACTTTGACCGAAGATGAGCTAATCTGGTTTGTTTTCTTACAGTAAACATGCTTCTCTGCTACACTGCCACATGAGCAAATAGTGCCTATTGTTTCTAACATCTTCACACCCTTTCTTTACCATTGTTATGTTTTGCAAATATTTGTGATCTGCAGCCAAGCCTCGGTTACCTGTTAGGCAAAGACTTTGTTCGTTTTTTTTTTTCATTTATCACATTTTCTACAATTAAGTGTCAGTAGCAAAGTGATGTATTGAAGATAATCATAATTAAAGTAACTCATTTCTATTTTAAGGTACTGAGAACACTTTGCTTAGAAATTAAGTTTGCCAAACCTGTATTAAGGGAAAAAAAAGCTTCCCAAACTTGTTCTTGAGTAAATGTTCCTGTACAGCTTGTATGGAGCAGTTTGTTGAGATATTTGTGACTGACAACTCATTTAAAAAGAGAGAGAGATGGGAATATATATTCTTAACATTAAAACAAAATATCAATTAAATAATTTCCTCTTTCAACAAATGGATAAAGTCATTTTATCAAACAAATGCATCAATCGTCATTTTGTCTTGAAACACTCTGCGACATAACAATTGTTGTACTTTGACCCAGCTTTAATCGTTTTATGGCATTATTCTGTAATCAGTGAGTGTGAATTTGCCATCTTGATGTTTCGTGGCATAGTGATGTGTCGATGTTGATGTTGTTTCCTTTAGTTTAGAATTAAAGCTCAAACCTAACCACATTGACACCAGGGTCAGACCACATAGCTAAAGTGCTTTCTCCTCAAAGTGTTGCTTCAGAAGCATGTTTAGTCAGTGCAACCAGGCTGTTAATGGTTCGGCAAGATGCCTTCAAGGTGTTATTCCCTCCTTAAGCTGAAACCCAGCCCACACAAGCATTTTGTGTAGGCCTCATTCACAGTGCAAACACACTGTGTATTTAACTTTTACGTCCTGGCTGTTAACTGGGATAAACCACTTGTTTTACAATTCAAATTTATTTAAGCACATGGCTGTGTTATCATAGAGGAAAGGCTGTATTCTGATCAAAATGTTTCTAGGAATTTGTGACATGGATCTTTTAATGGTAGGGACTTGTTCAATTGTTAAAAGTGTTTTCTAATAAAAGCCTTTTTTTTTTTTTATATGAACATTACAACAGCATTGAGTCCACTGACCCAGAGATTAAGAGTGATTTACCTTTTAAAGGTAAGTAGTAATTATAGTTGCTTTGGTTAAATTTACAACCTTTGATTTTCCACAAATATTCGTCAACTTGAACTAACAGAAAATATCCCAAGAGAGTTTGTAAATATTTAACTTCTATGATTTTACATATATTTGAAACTCCAAATTACAATGCTAATTATAGCTAAACATTAGTGGATTTTTTAAGAATTGTATGTATTTATTTTGTGTATTTGTTGCATTTTTTAAATTATTTTGGTATCATTTAAATAAAACATTTTACTAGTGCTGGGCAATGATTAATCGCGATTAATCGCATCCAAAATAAAAGTTTTTCTTTACATAATATATTTGTA
>JAUCMS010000062.1:18127685-18146949 GCA_032357445.1 Enteromius radiatus | reverse complement strand
TTTTGTAAATGATTAGTTCATCATTAACTAATCACTTATAAATGCTTTACAACTGAACGTTATTATAAAGTGTTACCCATGAAGCTTCAGAAATCATTTTAATATGATGATTTGATACTCAAAAAAAAAGAAAGAAAAAAGCTCACTGACCCCAAATATATTACAAATAAATAAGTAAAATATATAAATAAAGTTTGGGGCCAGCTAGATTTTTGATAATTTTTTTTTATTTTTATTTAATACTATATAATAGATTTAATACAGCCAATGTTTTAAAAGACGCCTCAGCAAGATTGCATTCATTTGATCAAACATACAGTAAAAATATATTGTAAAATGTATTTTTTAATCCAATGTTCCAGCTATTAAGCCCCTTTCACACCACAATAATGATAAAGATAACGATAAAGATATAGTTCTAAAAATCATTCTTAATATTAAATAATAGCAGCGTCCACACCACAATTATAATGATAAAGGCACAGAGAAACGATATCATAGGAATCACTTCCAGAACAATTTTTTAACTGATGAACAATACAAACATTGATAGCCAATCAGAATCAATCCTGTTCTCACGAGCTCGAGTATTTAAAGCGGCAGACACGCTTGAGCTTAGAATACAGAGACAATATAGTTTGCTAGTGTGGACGCAAATATAGTTATCGTTATAGTTATTGTGCTTGGCCTTCTCCTACTCCATTCTTCAGTGTCACACAATCTTTCAGAAATCACATTATATATTATAAACGTTCTTACTGCCACGTACTGTCAAAGTAATACGTTCTTTCTAAATAAATGCATATTGCATGCATATAATATTAAATGCATATAAATGCTGATCCAATAGTTGCCCTATATTTTTGCATCACCGTTTCCACAAAAATGTTGAGCAGCAACATCAATAATAAATGTTTCTTGAGCAGCAAATCAGCATATAAAAAAAAAACCCCACCAGAGATGCTGGACAAACGTTATTTTAGACAGATTTTGACCTCCACTCATACACCGCTCTGCACTCTTGTCTGGTGAGATAGTTTCAGTGAAACGGCAGCGAATGATTATATCAACGCAATACAAATAGTCCAGAACCCACAGGACATTTATGCTACCAGCTCTCCATCGCCGAAGTTTTAAATCTGCCCAGCGCTGGATGCATGAGACAGACAGAGAGGCGATAAAGAAAGAAATACTCCCTGTTGATCCGCTTTTGTTTGCTGTCGCTACGGAGACAGTGGTCCGAAAGGAGCACATTCTCCTACTCTTGGGTGGGGGGAGAATGACAATGAATCAAAGAACCATGTGTGTGTGTATGTGTGTGTGCAGAGCTCCTTAACATTGCCACACACACCCACACACACACGGCGGAGCAGCAGTCAGTGCCCTGGCGTAAGCGTCTGGGCGTAGGGCGTCCCAGCAGGGAGCTCACAGGAGCTTCAGTGTGGTAATCAGGCGCACTAATTAGATTAGAGGCCAGCTTGTGTACCGCGTGCGGCTCGTGTTCCAGCACACTGGCCCCGGACACTGAAAACCAGCGGGACACCTGGCAAATCTGTGGGCCTCTTCCTCTTTTTAAATTCATTTCTCTCCCACTCTCAATCAGGAGAGAAATCCCTCACCTTCTAGCTCTTTTTCTTCACATTGTCACGACGGGGAAGAAAAGTGGTCTCATCCCATTCAGCTGATCTAATGGAGCTTTGGAGATGGATGGCTTTGCTGGCCTGTGCCGTGTGGCCTCATGCAAAAGAGGGTTTAACTCGCCAGATTAAACAGGCACTTTAACATAGTCTCATTGTATTGTCCATAGCTATTTATTATGTTATTATCACCATGATAAATCAGGATTTTATGTTGCATAGTGCATAAGTGGAAAGTGTTGTAATCTAATATTTAGACATCTGTTTATGTATTTAAGAATGTTTCTGGGAAAATGTAGAATTTATTTTCATTATTCTTAATCATTTTTTTTTTTGTCTTCACTTGTACATCTCAGCTTCCCTGTGGTGTGACAAATTAATTTTTAAATGCAAATATTTCATGTTAATCAGCTTATATGCAGTATGGATGATAATTGAAAATGTTTAACAAAATTGGTATACAGTAATGTCGGATGGATGGCATGTCATGATATTTGCCAGTTAGCCATAAATAGAAATGAGTACAGTAATTCATGATGAGAAAGAAAATTATATTGCTCAAATTTAACCCAAATTTGCTGATGTTTCTCACTGACTCTCTTTAGACTTACTGGATCCATTTGCATTTGTTTAAACATGTTTAATTTAGTTCATATCAGCAAATGACAGAACTGTTGAAATGCTCTCAGAGCTAAAAGCTATAAAAAAATAAATAAATAAAATTAAAAACATGAAAAGATTTAAATGGATAAAATATCAAAAAATATAAAGGTTTATAAAAATAATTTTTATAACCCTAACCCCTAACCTTAATTTATAGCAGCTTAATTATTTTGATTACTTTGTTCTTGAAGAATGAAATTAAAAAATGTTTGAGCTGATATTGAAGAATTAGATTAATCTACCAAAGAATATTCAATGAGGAAAATTTTGAATTGAAAAGAAATTCAAATAGTGCTGGTAATTAATAAAATAAATATACATTATATATAATAATAATTTATTCTGACTAATCATGATTAGTTCCATCTAACTTGCACTGACTGATCTTAAAACATTTGCTTTTGTCTTAAGATGCACACCAGCAATAGTTTTTTTTTTGTTTGTTTAATTAAAAATTATTTAATGTCCTACAGTAACTGAACTATGGCCTAATCCTGTCTTAGCTTAAGCCATGTTGTCTAAGTCTATGAAACAATTTAAGCGAACTTAAAACAATCTTCATTATCCCTTTAGCAAATTGAATGAAGAAATCAAACACTGAATTCTAAATTAAATATAGTAATCCTTAAAGGAATAGTTCACCCACAAATTCTAATTCTGTCATAATGTACTCACCCTCGAGTAGATCCAAATCTGTATGAATCTCTTTGCTCTGCCAAACACAAAGAAGATATTTTGAAGAAAGTTTGGTTACAAATGATCACAGAATTAAAATTTTTGAGTGAACTATTCCTTAAAGCCACAAAAGTTATTGATTTTGTATTTTTTTTTCTTTGAGTAACAGAAATGCATGCTCGTAGTTTCTCATTGTGTTATTATTGTATGACTTCTTCTCATCTGGTATCTTGGTAACTCTGAACACTTTGTTGAGTCTTGAGTTTACAGGGTCTCTTTTTTTTTTTTTTTTAAAGCAGCAGATTCTCCTTTAATGCCATTGCTGACGAGGAGAAACTCTCTGTTAAAGAGATCACCTTTCTCTGTCCAATTTGCTCTCTCCAGCTGTAACATGGACAGAGACAAACACGTACAAGCAAAACCTTTCATTTGCCGAAGAAAAACCTCACCGGGAGTCTTTCTCAATACCTGGACGAATCTGGAAAGTGTTTGCCACCCGCATGGTGTATCTGTGGCTCAGGGCTGCATTCAGACAGGAATTGTGCCCGTTTGGCAGGGTTTGATAAAACCAGGGCCAGTGATCACAGCATTAAAGTGTCACGCAGAGAGAGGGGGAAAGATTTGATATATTACAGTAACACATTCTCAATATACGCACACTTTATATGTGTAAAACAAACAGTGATGACATCACTTTTAATATATTTTCAGTAATAAGCATTTAGGTTGGTTTGTTTAAAGGTTATGCAATATATGTTCCAGCAATACAATATATACACAGTGCTTTGTGGTTCCTAATGCATTCTGTGCGGTTTAAAAATGTTTCTATGTAGTTGCTAATGTACAGCATTCTGTCTTGTTGCCAAGGTTCTGCTATGTGGTTGCTAACATATTCTTTGTGGTTGCCAGGATGTTGCTAAAGTGTTCTGGATGTTTGACAAGCAGTGCTGGGTAGATTACATAGAAATTGCAGTCTGTTACTGATTACAAATTACAGTACATGATGAAAACTGTATTTATGAACATACAGTAGTGTGGATTATCCATATTATGAATCTTTTTTCAATACAGTCTCACTCCAACTCGTCACATTTTGACGCTTGGTCTTGCGTCGCTTTTTGAAGCTCAAGGTACCCTTTTTAGTCACTTTTCGACGTGAAGGGTCCTCCATTGTTTTCAGTTATTTGGCTTAATGTAATGGTTTGCATGAATATATACATTTATTTATTGGAGCACTAAACCCCACCCCTACCCTAAACACACCCACCTCTGAACGATATAAACCTATAAACACACACACAGGCAAATGCAGTCACAGGTATTTATTGCACAAACTAATAAACAAGCAGAATAAATACATACAATATGATAAACACAATATAGGTTTTAATCAGTAAAAATGATCCCGCTCCGTCTCATTCAGAAAACATACTCCCGTCCCGTAGCATGATGCAATCGATCACAAGACACACAAGAGCCAATGGCATTTCACGACCAACATTGATGCAAGGATTCTTGTAGCGGCATTTTTTTAAAATCACACACAGACTACGCATAAAACGTTACTAGTGTATGCAATGTAGCCCTGCCCCTTTATGTAGCTCCACCTCTTTCATTGTCTTCTTCCTGTAAGTTAAGGATGTAAAAGTTGATTGAATGTCTCATTTTAAAATGTTGATAAACTTGTGTACCATATTAATGATGAAAAATACGAAGAGAAAAACATTTTCCGTTCATTGTAACAAGTGCATTAATTAATTGCATTTATGTCAGAAATAACGTATATTGAGAGGTTGCCAGATTGTGGCTAGGTGGTTGTTCAGGTGGTCGCTCAGGTTTTCGTGGTGGTTTGCTTTCTGGATCATGAATATGACCCCGTTTCCTCTCTTAATATAGCACTTGTTAGACATTTTCACCAAAACATAATTCTCCCCTGGACGAGTTATGCACTAGTGCTAACCACACATGAGCAGAAATCCACAAACACCACTAAGTCAAAGCGCTTGTTTTCAAGTATTTCAAGAGGCCCAACAGCACATTCTGAGTCAGTTTTCGGCTCGCTGCCGTCTCCCGCCGTGGAGGAGCGAGAGCAGGTCAAGAGCGAGACCCGGAGCAGGATTCTCACGCCGGCCGGGCTCAGATAGCTCATGAGCTCCAAACACATCCGCCATTCTTCTGCCACCTTCTCTGTGGCTGGGATGATAAACAGCAGCCCCCCTCCTCTCTGAGCCGCGCTACCCTCCACACACCCTTCTTTTCTTTTTATCTCTTGTTATTTGGATGGCGAAGCGGGCTCTGGCCCAGAGAAACACAGGCGATGAATGGCGGGCCTGTGGGAGTGCGTTCTCTTAAATTGGGTGCAATTTGCTCACAGCCTCCCCCCCTGCTGCTCAATTGGGACATTCCTTTCAGCGATCGGGGCGATCCTTGCCTCCCTCTCTAAAGAGAGTGTTCACATTCAAGAGCGAAAAGAAAGAGCGCTAGGAAAGAAAGAGCACTTCCTGTGTCATTTTCACACAATGCTGTAATGGCATATTTCTTAAACATGACGTGCCACTGGTTCATGGGTTACTGGCCACAGGGTGTGTGTGTGTGTGTGTGAGTGTTTTAGGGCGGCACAGCCATGCCTCGCCGTTACTCACCGGGTCTGTGCTAAATGTGTAATAGAGGTGGGTTTTTTCTCCCCCTGGGCGTCCTCCCCGTGTGAAACCACTTCACGTCAAGTACAGATTAGCTCGCAATCTGCGAGTCTGATGATGGTAAAAATGGTGTGACCCGCAGGGATCTCTGCGTTTGTTAGCGGTTACCACATGGACTGGACCTTAACATCTGATCTCAGACCTTTTCCATTAGCATCGTAGTTAGTGAACTGCGTCAAAGAGACTGAGAACACATAAATAAATGTGGATTTTTTTCTTTTCCTTTCCTCAATGTAAACCTTTAGGTTTTAGGATTTTGACAGATTATTCAAATTATTATTGCTATTATTACAAATGACAAATTTTATGCTAGATACGAAATGCAATAAAATATATTTAGAATGTTTTAGTATATGAGCTCAAATGTATGTTTGCACATATTTGTTTATATATTTTAACATCTTTTGTTTTGTTAAAAAATGTTCAATGTTTATTTTATTTTAAGGTTAATTAAAACAATAGCCTTTACATAAAAATAAATAATTAAATTAAATTCATTACAAATGCTTACAAAATTGTTTTAAAAAAGTTTTTAACAATTGTTTCAAATAGTTAAAATAGCTAAAAAATAACAATAGATCATCATTGCTGTCTAGAAGAAACAAGTTAAGAGATTTCAGTTGTGGTTTTTTCTTTACCATGGGTGGTGCTCAGATAAATGTCTTAAAGTTACAAAGAAAAAAAAGCTTGACGTTTCCCACAAAAGATAATGAAGAGAACGGAATGGGTTGGTCTCTGATTTTGCGTGTTATCAGTATCAGGAGATGGAAGGAAGACGTTTCTATGGCAACTTACACTGTGGTTATTTTAATGTTTGAAAGAGAAGTCTTTTAATAATTCAATAATAATGTTAATTTAGAAATAAAAAGCAATAATAACAATAATATTAATTATATATTCATTTATATTAATTATAATAAATATTAATTATATACAATCCTATTATTAATAACAAAATAAATTTTATATATATATATATATATATATATATATATATATATATAATATTAGTGCTGTCAAATTATTAATTGTATCCAAAATAAAGGTTTTTATTTACATAATACGTGTGGGTATATTGTTATAGATATATATATATATATATATATATATATTTATTAACAAAAACATGCATGTATATATTTATGAAGAATATGTTGCGTTTATATATTAAATATATTTCTTTCTAATATAAAATGTAAGAATATGAGTATATAAATGTAAATAATTTCAAAATATATGCTGAATGTGTCTGTATTTATATATCCATAATAAATATACACAGTACACACACACATATATATATATATATATAATGTAAACAAAAACCTTTATTTTGGATGTGATTAATCACGATTAATCATTTGACAACATTAATATATATATATATATATATATATATGTTTGTTTGATATAACACTCACACACACACACGTCTATATCTTTCCTGCTCTAACATCTTTTAATCTGACTGTTGTCTCCGCAGCTGTCCAGGTTCACGTGCTAAAAGGAGATAAGGCGGGTGAATGGTGGAAGTTCACTATCAACATCATCTCGGTCTATAAGCAGGGCGGACATCGCATTCGCAGAGGAGACCAGCTCCTGTGGGTGCGCGCTAAAGACGTGGCCTGCAAATGCCCCAAAATCAAAGCGGGCCGGAAGTACCTGCTGATGGGGTCTGACGACGAGGACTCCCGCGGTCAGAGCGGGGTGGTGGCGGACAAGGGCAGCCTGCTCATCCCGTGGAAGGACCTGTGGGCCCGTCGGCTCAGGAAATTCCAGCAGCGTGACAAGAGGGGCAAGTGCTAGAGAAACACAGAGGAAAAACAGATAGATCAGCAGAGAAGGAAAGAGAAAATAATGTCCCGAGCAGCGTCGGAGCAGATTGATTGACGATTGATCAGAACTGTGGTGAAGGACAACCAGTTGTGCAGTTTTGCCTTCCGTTGTTTAGCGTTTTTTTTTTTTGTTGTTGTTTCCCATCAAGATTTTATTTTTTCATATCTTCAATTTTGCAGAATTTGCACCTTCTATTAAGTATACGTATATGTAAAGTCGTTTATGTGTGATCCTTTCTGGTGCCTCTTTATGATTTTTCCACAAAAGATAAAAAAAGAAACAAGCTACTGAGTCAGTTTATCTACGTGAATGATTTCCTTCAGAAGAAGGTTGTTGGCTGTCAACATTTCAAAGAACAAACAGTGGGGTCCAAAACTCTGGCTGTTTTTCCATACACCTATTTTTATGCACATTTTGGAATATGGCATTAAACAACGCTGGATGCATAAATTCTAAAAGCTGAGTAGGATCATCTTTTTATCCGATGAGAACTACAATGAAATCACTTTTGGGTAAACAGACTTAAACAGATAGCAGTTGCAAGAAAAAGGAATATTAAGCCGATACTTGCCAAAATTACACATAGCGTCCTATACGTTCCTTTCTCTCAGATATAGTATCTTTTGACAATACCTCACTGTTGCTGTTCAGAAGAATTGTGATTGGTTAAAACGGCATGACATCTTATGGCATCATAATGTTTATTTGCCTTTGATATTAACTGTGGTGATCTTTAAAGTGTGAACTCTACTTTCTGTTCCATAACGAGCTGTAGTTTGAGTTTAGTTATAAAAATAGAGTATTATTTTAACCACTTTATGATTTTTGAGTTTTTGTGTTTTTTTTCTTTATTGAACAAGTTCCCTTTAACTGTTAAAAAAATGTAATTTGCATAATCTTATTATATTTACAAAGACTTCCCAGATGTAGTAATCAAAACACCATTAAGAGTGAAAAACGACTGGACCTTGTGAAATTATGTTCTAGATACTACATTTGAGATATTTTGTATGTCATCGCTAAGGTTTAGAGATAAAGTGATGGAGGATATTAAAAACGAAAAAAAAAAAACAAACAGTGTGCACGAGCCTGAATGGTTTGTATTTTCCAGTGTATGCAAACGCAAGGTTTCGTCCACCAAAATAAATCAGATAAAAATGGCTCTTATTATCTAGAGAGACAAACAATGTTCTGTGTTATCACTTGCGTGGTACCTTTCTTTGTTCTGGTACTTTTTTAAGGTGATATGCTCTACTGTTTTTGTATAGTTGTATAGTTTTTTTTTTGTACAATATTTAGTAGATTATATTCTCATGCAATTAACCATTTTTTATGCCATGAACTTGATATTCTGAATTTTTTTTTTTTTAGATTTTCTCAGTTTACATGTGTTGATAGTGTAGTGAGATTGTTGTACTATGTCTGTGTGACAGGAAAATGCACATGCACACACACACACACACACACACACACACACTTTAATATTCAGTCACTGTCTAGCTCTGAAACTCTGACAGTGCTTATGAACTGAAAGTCAGTGGCTATGGTTTATTAAAACTCACAGATGGTCTAGTTCTTTGGAGAAACCCTGACCTCACAAGTAGATTTTGACCAGTTTTCCAGACATTTTGGAAAATGACTCTGAACAGTTTTTATTCTTTTGGAAGACATTTACAATGTTCATGGTCCTCCTGTATATGATGTTTTACTGTGTACTTTGCAAGAGCTGTGTATTGTCCCGTAATGCATACTAATATATTATGATTCTCATAAATGAACATATTTAATGATACATGAACTCACATGGCTGTGTGTTTATTTTTGGTCCCAAATACGATCTTTTAAATATTATTAAATATATCATACACTTATATTAATTAATATTATTTTAGGGGGAAAAAACAACAAAATGCATACTAATAATATCATTTCTATCAATTGTAGCCTATTGTGTACACAATCGTTTTTTTATTGTTCATTTGAATGGACATAGTTATAAATACAGTAAGTTTAGTGATATAATATATATAGCTACATGTGATTTATTTAATGTATCATTTACTTTAAAAGTTATTATTATTACATTTATGAAATTTTTTTTATTTGTAGTAGTAATTGAAAATCATGACATTTAAAAGGGCCTAACCCTGTGGCCAGAAAGAGATCTTCAACAGTACAAACTAAATCAATCTGAATAGCAAAATATATAAAAATCGAAATTGAACAATGGCAAAAACCAGAATAGTAAGCCAAGTTAAACAACCAAATAAAGTCAACTGTTGCATGAATGGGCCTCTCAAATGTGAAGCAAAGAGTTAGTGTGAACAATAAATGTCACACGCAGGTAAAATACACTCCTGTTTTTGTGACAAAACCCAGCAGCAGACGCGATAAGCTGCATCATCATTTACTTTGGCTCTCTGGACCTCAATAAAGAGAAGGGTTTTGAAGAATTACGTCTTCCACGTAAATGTCAAGGTGTGTGTGTTTTAAGATTATAACTAACCTACAGGTAAAGCACAGCACTTGGGAGCTCTCATTGAAAAGCACACCATTTTTAAGTTCATGTCCATCAGAAATGTTCTATACGGACGGAGGAACCAAAACACTGTTTCTCATGAGAATTAAAATGTAGTAGTCTAGTTTCCTAATAAGGAAGCAAAATGGCAAAAATGGTGAAAGTATGAAGTACAGTATAGCTGCCATTTTCAGGACCAGCAACATTAGAGGAGACAATTACATTTTAAACATATGACTGTGAGTGCGTAAATGTCCAATAATTGAGGGTGATATTCTAAGGGAAGAACCGGCTAAATGCAAACTCCCCAGCCTGCTTTCAAAACATTTATCTTAGACACACTCCCACCATTGTGTCTCTGTTAACAGCCATCAGGCACCTCCTAAAACAACGGCTTCCGAAATGTCTGCAAGTGTGTGGAGGGCTGGAAAGGTCAAGTTCAGATCACCCCAAGACAGGACAACTACCAAAGGCTGTATTCTGCTCTCAGAGCATGGTGGTTGTACCTCAGCAGCGTGACTGGAAGGACGGATTAACACTGTTTGTTAGCCTCAGCTTCAGGAGGAAATGACTCCATAAGGAATCTCATTTAACTCCTAGAGATCAGTCAACATTGCTCTTTTATATCGCTCTCATTCCTGCTGAAGGCGAAATGTTTAATTTAGTGTTTGCTATCGCACAAGTTCCATTCTCTCTCTCTAAGTAAACGATCTGATCTCTCTTATTTCTTATTTCCTTTTTTTTAACTGAGAAATCGAAATTCCTTTGATCTTTTAACAAATAAGAGGTCGTTTTACTAAATTTTTTACTGTAAGTATCCTCAAAACTTTCTTGTTAGTTTAAAAACAGCTTATATTGAGGCCAGTCTGCCAAAACGACAGCTTGAGAAAGCAACTTAATGCTGATGTAGTGAAGTGCTCTGCATTTAACCCATCCAATGCACACACACACACACATACCGTGAACAGCCATTGCTGTGGTGCCCGGGAAGCAATTGGGGGAATGGTCCCTTGCTCAAGAGTCTCACCTCAGTCGTGGTATTGAAGGTATCTAAATATAATGCTATAATTCAACACTTTTCATGGTTAATCTCAGCTGTAACAGTAAAAACATTTTTTGAGAGAGCTCCACATGTAATATTTATTTTATATTGTGTATATAATAATAATAATCACATTTAAAAATAAAACACTATACAGGAGCAGTATTAGGCTGCTGTTACTTTAAGACCTATTGCACAGAACTAGTAAATTTAAAATATCTGATATCTCTTTAACAAATTCAATGAATCAATAACTGATCAACTTAGTCAGATTCACGAAGCTTTCAAAGAAATGTGTGAACCAGTTCAGACGTACAGATGTCTTTAATAAAAACTTAAATGTTGTGTTTTAGAATGTAGCAAAGCAGTGGAAATTAAGGTAATCTTCTATGTTTTGCACCTTAAACCTACTATTATTATTATTATTATTATTCAACTTGCTTAATCATTTATTCAGTAACATCCCAGATTACCCTAATTTGCCCTAACACACAGACAGAAGAAGGCCACCAGCCCTGATTAAAGCCCAAACATGCTTGAGGTCGCATGCGGTCGTGTTCCTGTTTAAGAACCAAACCAAACAGACGCGAAGCCTTTCTGGTGTCTTGTCTCGTGAGCATCAGGGTTCAGCGTTTTCTTGTAGCCAGTTTGGAAACAAAGTGAATACACATTGAGCATGTGCACTTCCCAGTTCTCCTTCGCCCACCCCTCTAATTCTCCCCGTCTCTCGCTCTCTCTGCTCCCACATGGTTTTCACAGAATGGCCCAAAGCCCTTGAGAATTGCTCCATGAGAAACAAATGCCCAAGCGCCTTAATGGAGTCCAAATCAGAGCAGGATTCAAAGAGGTGCTCAATATCAAGCGCTTCGCCCAGTCACACACACACCTACACACAAAATAGGGGCCCAAGTGTTTGACACCTACGCCCTTGGCATTTCTTTCTGTCCTTTTCCCTTATTCCTTTCACTCATTCTCTCCATTTCCCCCTCTCTTTCAACGCTAATTTCTGGCTTACGAGACTCGGGCACAAAGCCGCCTCTTATGTGCATAAGAGCGGCTGGGATTCCTCACCGCGCACAGGAATGTGAGGTTGGGTTGCTTTTATCTCATTAACATTTTCATACAGGATTAAGGCACTTGGCCTTCAGGTCTTGTATGTCATATATGTCAGCCATTCTCTGGGATATATAGGTATGCTCTCGTCGGCTGCAAGTAAACAACCAAAAAGACAATTCGCTAATGCTCGAGCACTCATTCATTCACACACTTTCAAGAAAGGGCAAAGGCAGGTGTGAACACGATGCTATTGTTTTGCTGCTGGGACGACAACTAAGTTGGGTTCTTCACATTCCAGGGCAAAAAAACATTAGAAACACTATGCATACTTTAGGAAGATCTTTTTTTTTTTTTTTTTAAGCTCAGAGTAAAATAAGAATAATAGCAATGTCACTTATGTCACTTCCATCTTACCGGAAGCATGATTATCTAATTAGATTCCTTTGTAATACAGTAGTTTTAACAATTTTTTTATAATCATGTTTATCTGAATTTTTTCACAGTTCCCTATACTAAGAAATAATTAAATTACTATGGTAAAAAGTCACAATTATGAGATGTCTCAGACATGATAATAAATCATATAAATCATTAGTTAAGCATTAATAAATTAATCCTTTATGTTCCAACATTAATTGGCATCATTAAGCAGTTTAACAATACAGCTTTTGTTTTTGAGTATATCTATAATAATGTTTAATAATTTTATTTTCATATTTTATAAAAAACTGGTTGACAAACCAGTTATTTAGGAGTTATTATTGGTTCATAAGGTCATTTACAAAGTGTAAGTAAATGATTAATAAGCTATTTAAATGTACATTTATAAATCTCATTATTTAGACATATAATAGACACATAATGCTTTATCAAAACATATTTCTGCTGTAATTCAGGATTAAGTCAGGTAGTTATAAAACATTTAGTAGTTGCTAGCTGTCAATTTATGTTAGCTCATCTAAAGTGAAGACTATTTATAGAGCTAAGATAAGATAAGATAAGATTTGAAGGCTCATTTATCTTACAGAACACAGAAAGTTTGTCGGAAAAATGCGAAAAAAGGAAACCGTACAACTATGTTGAGGTCTGTTGAAATATTCCTGTATCTCTCTGTGTTGTGTTTGTTTGTTTTGTTCTATTAGGAATATAACTGAACCTTTAAATCTTGTTATAAACCTTGTAATAAATATGCTTATAACTAATGACTATTAAAGCCGGGACCATGCTTTATAAAGGATGAGCTGACTATTTACTAATGCTTACCTAATGATTCATATAGCTGCATTTACACACTGAAAATAGATTTAATAATATTATAAACTTGGCCTTCTCTACGTAATTTTCACTCATTCATTAAAAATGACAAATAACACTGAACTGAATGCGTATACTTAAAAAAAATAAAAAAAAATTATAAAACGAGCATCATATGCTGCAATTTTTTTAATCAGTATTTTTGTCTTGTTTTTTTTTCAATAAAATTTCAAAATATTCTTAAAACATGATTACTCCAGTCTTCATTGTCACATGATCCTTCAGAAATCATTCTAATATGATGATTTATAATCAATGTCGGAAACATTTGTGTTGCTTAATTTGATTCATTTATTTATTAATTTTGCGACCTGTGATACTTTTTTCAGGATCTTTGATAAATAATAAGTTAAAAAGAAGAAAAGTGTTTGTTCAAAATTTAAATATTGTTATAATATACACTTCTATTCAAAGGTTTGGGGTCAGTAAATGTGGTTGCTGGAGTGTGTTCTGGCTGGTTGTTAGGGCGTTTCTTAGCCCTCCTCCAAGACTCAATATGGTGGTCTCCAGTTGAGGCTTGTGTCCATCCTTCAATGTAAGTGTATGAGATTCTTCACCTGATTTATCATCCACTTCAATCTCCTTCCACAAAAGCATCCCTGAGCATTTAAGGTGTCATTCATGACTACAGCACAATAGTACTAGTGAGAGATCTTCACTAAGAGAGCTTCAAAATATATAACCACTGACAAAAGCGAATCAATCAAACCAGGCGTTAACGAAGTGCAGCGCAGATCCCTAGAAGATAAAAACATTAACGCACTGATTCATCGCACATTAAAGAACATCAGATCAGAATATTTCAAGAGTGAAAAAGAAAGTCCACTGTCAAGCGCTGTTGGATTAACAGCCCAAAGGGAATACAGGGAGAAAGAGAAGGCCAAAAAAGTGCGGACAGAAATACAACAGCACGGTGAGAGCATGGAATTTTCCATCCTTCACAAGCAATCCCTATTGACCCCCATTTCATCAGAATACATTAATATTCCCGAGTATTGGCACAGGCCCGCGGCACTCACCAGCCGAACAAAGTACTCGCTGGCTTTGACGTCTGGGATCTTCAAATAAACCCCAGCTGGGAGCCATGGGGACAGGGAAGTGGAATTAACTGCTATATTAGCTGACCTTCATCCTGTTGTTTCTCCAAACTTGCCTGGTGGGGGCCCCTCGCTCCACCGTAACCAGGGTCTCCCAACTCAACAATGTGGGCATTTCCCTTCGTGGCGGTACACAGGACTGTGAGGTTTACTGTGCAAACAAGACCCAGTTCTGCCAAAGGATTTCTCTCTGACATTCCTACATCATTCTTTCGCCTTTTCTCGCTCTGCTTTCTTCACCTCTGCCAGCGCTTCTGGATGATGGAGGGAGTGCAACTGGAGATCATGCCTGGCTTGTTGCTGGTGAACTCATTTCGGTCAGCCCTGAGAGTGAGTCATATAGCATCATGCTTCTTTTCACCTGATGTTGGCCATCACATCAAAACTTGCGCTGGTCTCTCAGCGGGACTGACATCTAAAACTATGAATACTAAATCAGCACCAGAGACATAGAGTCGGTCGCACGCAGCCATGAGAAGCTCGGTTACAGAATGAATTCTGTAACTGAAATCCACTGAAATCCTCCTCACGGTCAACCTCCTTTACTAGCATTTACTGGCTCATACAAACCTGTTAGCTTTTACACAAACCTAAAATTAGCATAAAATTATTTACAACAAAAGCAAATAATAAAACAATTATAATACTATTCAGTCAGCCATCATTAGTACAAGTACAAAAAAACGAGAGAAAAAATTAGAGAAAAAAACTAAATGTCAATGACACTGAATGTGCAAAAAAAAAAAAAAAAAAAGCCTGAAATGAGGAGGAAAATAAATTTTTGGAAAATACTGATGCATGTAAATGTTCCATAAAATATCAGCAAATATAATTCTCAATTTGTTTATATATAAATATTTGTAAACTGTAAAAAAATAAGTGTAATTTTAACTGTAAAACCTGTTAATAGGTTAACAGTAAGTTCCTGTATTCAGGGAAAAACGGTAAGTCATCTTAGTAATCATTTTTTAACAAATCAATGTATAATCTAAAGTCAAAATATGTATGTCAAAAAGGTACAAAACAGATTTTAATAGCAGTGAGCATTATGGGATTTACTGGTTTACATTCAAATGTTCTTGTTTGTAAATTACAGTTTCATACTGTAAAATTTACAGTTTTTCTCCGCAAATTCTGCTAGTTTTCCTTTTTTTGTAGAAACTACAGAAGTTTTTTACACTGTACATTTTTCTATATAATAAATATTGATAATATGGAATACATACATATTTATGTTTTGTTTTCGTTTTTTCTCCCTTCGGTTTAGAAAAAAGTCAGTCAAGCAGGTTTGTATTTCAGGAATTTTACTGGAGAAAGCATTATGGATAGAGGACTACTATGGACAGAGGATAGGAAATGAAAAGGAAAGGATGTGATATGTGGCCAGGTATGGTTTCCCATACTAGTTTGTGCCTTGCTCAAGGGTCTCACCTCAGTCGTGGTATTGAAGGTGGAGAGGGAGCTGGTTATTCACTCCCCCCACCCACAATCCCTGCGAACCCCCGCGACCTTTGAGTTACAACTCAAACTCCCTATCCACTAGGCCACTAAAATAGGGGATATTTTGAATAGAAGTGACAATTTAAGGTTAAAACATCAATAATAGAATTGTTTCTTACAAACACACTCATTTACTCTTCACAACATCTTACGGATGGACAGGAGTGGTGTGTATTATTGTGATGTTTTTATCAGCTGTTTGGACTCTCACTGCAGAGGATCCACTGACGAGAAAGAGACTCTTAAATCTGTTCAAATTCTCATCCTGGATGTCCTAAGAGTGAGGACATTTTTGAGCAGACTATTCCTTTAATAAGTTCAGACAGTTCCTAAATGATTTAATATGTTTCTGAATGTACTGTAAACAGCTCTTCTGACTTTGTATTGTAACCTTAATTTACTAATATTGTTTTCTTGCTATGTTTAGATTTGATGTTTTCTATTGTCTTCAGCTAAGCCCCAATTGCATTAGCTATACACATGTAGCATAACTTGTCATGCCAATAAAGCATACTGAAACACTGAGTGGGCTAGTAATAGTTACCATCTGGCCTTGTCTCCGTTTTTCCTCTGTCAGCGTAACAGAGGATAGACTTCGATAAACACGTGCTGGAGGTGATGTCCTCGCTAGCTGACAGTGAACAGATAGCGCTCGCATGAAGGACTCGGCTGAGTCTACACTTGTTTCCTGACAAATATCATGAAGATACAATTCACATAAAGAGTCTGAGTTATTAATCAGGGATTTCCTGAACACATTGACTGGTAGATGATGCATGGATGTATCCTAAATATTGGGAAATAACCTAAGTCCCTAATCCCAAGTCTAACTCCTTCCTCATCCCTAAAATCTAATTGGTTGATTGGGATTTTGTTCCAGGTCCAGAACATTGATCCAGGAACACGTCCTACTTGCTAAAATCACTGTAAGAGCCAGGATGCATGAAAAACATAATCATATGACACCTGTTTGAAATGTGTCAGAGTTTCTCTCTCCATCTTTGCCAGAATTTGTCCAGCCCTTATGATGATCATCAGGGATTCATTTAAAAGTATTTTTTTTCCAACATGAAAACACTAAAAGATGTTTATAATTTGCTTTGGATAAGATCACCAGCAGAATGCCTTAAATGTCAATGTTACTAGCTACTATACAGTGCTTTTAAAAAAAAAAGTGCCTCCAAAATTCCGGCATGTTTTGCCAAAGCCTGCACTTGTAAATTGTTACAAGTCAGGCATTGATCACTGCAAGCCAGAAAGTAGAAACCTTTTGATTGATCCCAATTCTTCTTAAAAGCTCCCAGATTTTTAGGATTTGATGTCAAGCCTGAACTATGATCTAAAGCAAAGTGTTAAGACAAGCTTCATGGGGAAATGATGACTGCATTGAAAAACATAAAAATCAGATGGAATATGTTCAAGTACCTTACAGAAAAGTACATGTGGAAGTGGCACAAGGTACATTCATTCCTGCAACATGAATATATATATATATATATATATATATATATATAGTACTGTGCAAAAGTCTTAGGCCATTAGGCCTAACCCTAACCAAATATGTATATGATTTAGTTAATAGAGGTTAGTTACAGTGGATTTAGTCGGTCTCAGTTTGTTCTGTATCTTCATGTGATTCCAGACAGACTGGATGATGTTCAGATCAGATCTCTGGCTGTTATCAAACTCCGTGTGCAGACAATAATCTCACCTCATTATTACAATTAATGACAAAAATAATGTTTGCAAATGTCACGCTACCACAAAAAATAGAAATAACTGACTTAAAACCATTTTTTGTTGGTGAAAATACTAGTGGCCTAAGACCTTTGGACAGTACTATATTCACATAATCATCCATGGTTTTTAGAACACTGTTATATAATCAAAGAAGGATATTAAAAGCACTAATCACGAATAGTTATTATCTTTACCTCAGGAAGACACTGCCCTCTAGTCATTCAAGCTGCACATTCAAGACGCTCCAACAGCTGTTAAATTACAAATGTTAAATCTGTTGGCCTGCACTTAGAAAATACATCATTTTCTCTTTTTTTTTTTTTTGTCTATTAAGTCAGATATCATTATCAGGACCTTCTTTTCAGAGGGAGGAAAAAGGTGACAGAGATTAATCCAAGTAAAAGAAGAAGCCTTGAGCCAAGAAACAGCACCTCCTAGTCCCTATCCCAGCCAAGCCCTGACTCATCCACAGGATCATACAGAACCAAATACAAAACATCATCTGTTATAAATCAATATTGTGGGATATGTATTTCATATATATTCATTTCAGTCATTTAAATCTCAATTATTCAGTAATTATAAGCCAGTAGGAAAGGAACAGGAAGGTCAACTGTAATTGTTAAAGAGACGGTTCACCAAAAAAATAAAACAGTTGGCAGTAGCCATTGACCTCCATGACTGCTGCCAACGGTTTGATGAACATCTTTCAGAATATATTCTTTTCTGTTCCACAGAAGAATGAGGGTGAGCAAATGATGAAAAATTTGACTTCAAATTTAATTTGGGGGTGAATTATCCCTTTAACATGTTTTTTTCCTTACATTCAGTGTTTTTCTTTGTTTTGATCTATATAGTGTGCAGGTCTTTCTTGATAATAATTTAAATGTAAAACTGATATAAAAATGAATTTCACACCCATTTATGCAAACATTTAAAAAAATGTATACAAAATTAAAACTACAATGAAAAAATTATAAATGTTTTCACATTTCGGTTGAATATGTAAAAAAAAAAGAAGAAGGAGAACAAAATAATTCTTAAAAAGCAAGGACACATTAAACTGATCAAAAGTGAAAGTAAAGACATTAACAGTAGCCTATTACAAAATTCATAACTCATTCTGAAATTTTTCTGTAAGCTGCTTTTACAATCTGTATTGTATAAAAGGATATAGAAATAAGAGCCTGCCCTCCAACAAAAAATGACCCTATAGGTCATTTGTGCAAGTACCTTATTACAACCCATATTTACGTTTTAAAGGTAAGCACCCTCTAGTGGGCGTAAAAATAACGACAGTGTCGTATTGTGTCTGTCGTCATGACGAATGACTGTGATTATCAAATGCTCTTTGCATTGTGTAGAATTTATACACCAATCTCAGGTGATTAAAACATATTTTACTAGGTTTAATTTGTACGAATCAGGCACGTGCAGAGGGGGGGGGGGGGGAGGGTGCTTGAGCACCCGCCCCTTTCCTCCAGGAT
>JAUCMS010000062.1:18069484-18091645 GCA_032357445.1 Enteromius radiatus | reverse complement strand
CAATGATTTCCAATAATAAAATCCAAATGTCAAAAAATGGCGTTTATCGCGTTTTGCAACGAAACTCTTCATATATACTGTATGTCTTTGTATATACATAATATACATAATAAATGTGCACAGTACGAAAAAAATTAATCATTTGACCGCACTAATATATATATATATATACTGTATATATACACACTATAGGGCACAAATATTGTGTGAATAAAAATAATGGTACTAATGGTAATGAATATTTAAGTATGTTCTTGAAAATGAAGTGAAGATAATGAGTGTGTGTTTTGAGCAGCATACTGCAGGAACTCAGTGGATGGTCAGTGGTATGCGTACGATGACAGCAGTGTTGAGCCGGTGTCTGAGGGAGAAGTGTGCACACGCGGTGCTTATATCCTCTTCTATCAGAGACGAGATGCCATCCCACCCTGGTCAGCCAGCTGCTCACTGCAAGGTGAACGCTCTTAACTCTACACCCACACTACCGAGCAAACAAGCAGAAAGCATACTGAAGTTTGCATTATCAAGAGAATACAAGAATCTCTCACTCTAGTTTTGTGCATCATTTCAGCCTGTCAGGTCTTTTTATAACTTATACTGACATAATTTATTTTTAAATTTACACTTACATAATACACTTACATAAATTTAATATATATTATTGTAAAATATAAAAATAATTCTAAAAATACTACAATAATCTATACAAAATGTATATTTCTATATTTTTATGCTTTATACTAAAGAATATTATTGAAGTTTGACTTCCATTATTAGAATGTTCACCATTTCAAATGCTATATTAACTGCTTCCTAGGGCTGCACGATTATTAGTTCTGTAATGAGCGGAAAATTCCATCAGGTGCGTGATCTTACATTGAGCCGCATTCACTACACAGAGCCGTTATTCACTGAGGAGCTGCACAAGTTCGGGTTCATTATCCGTGTGGTTTTGCGCAGCTCCTCAGTGAATAACGGCTCTGCGTAGTGAATGCGGCTCTATGTAAGATCACGCACCTGATGGAATTTTCCGCTGATTACAGGCTTTACTGACAAGATGCGCATTACATATCGCACAATGATTATCTTGCAGCCCTCTGCTATTGACTTCTGCTTCAGAAAGCGCTTGCAATCTAGACGCAGAAACGTCATAGTGACGCAGTCCAATTCCTAAACTCCGCCCATAAAAAGCAGTTTGGTCTTTATACTTTAAAATCATGACGATATTTAACTGATCGTGGGTCATAAATATCGTTATCGTGATAAAAATACGATTAATCGTGCAGCCCTACTGCTTCCCACCCAAAAAAAACTCCACTCCACAGAAAAACTTTGTGTTAATATTAACTTTAACAAATTTAGACAAAATCTGACTGTTTATTTAGGCACAGAAAATCTGTATGACCACATGCATACTTCAGATGCATACTTCGACTTAATGACGATTCATAACAGGGAAAAAAAAGTGATTAATTACCACTGATTTATTTATTTTAGCTATGTATTTATTTATTTATTATTATTATTATTATTAATTTATTAATTATTTTATGTGCACACAAAGGTCAGTGCATATCTACCCCACCCTTTTAAGGGCAAATGAATGTTATTTATTTATTTTTTTCAGTTTTTTTCTTTGTGGCATAAATATTTAGAGCTAATATTTTACAACATTAATGCTTTACTATATTAATCAAATAATAAGCATAATCAACTTCAACAAGATTTTTAAAACTCTGACCAAACCCATACCTTTGAGCGCTAGTGCATATGCAGCAGTGTCAAAAGGCGAAGTCACATTCAACCTCTGGGTGGCTCCAAGAGCTTTTCTATACATGCAGCTCTCTTCAGCTTTTCAATGAGAACCGCAGCTTCAGAATCTAAATATAAACACAGAAATGACACAAATGAAATGATATGTATTCAGCATTAGTCCAAAGTCTGCCTTATCACTGCGTAGCCACAACATAACCTTGCTGCTGGAACAACAACAAAACCTTTCCAGAAAGGACAAGGTGCTGATTAGGCACAGACATGGCTTTGAGCTGTGTGTCACATGGGGCTGGAGACACAAACACACACACACATATACAATCGCACAAAAGTTTCCTCACTTTCAGTTTATGCTCCTATATCTCTCTGCTGCTGTTTTCACATCACTGAACTTACAAGTCGCATCGCCTAAAGACATGATTTTGATGACTGTATGTGTCCGCTGAAGCAAGCTGAGCGGGCGTTTTAAATTCATTCTCTACATGAGGTGAGATGAGCGGCAGGCTCACAGATCAAAAAGTCCAGCAATTTTCAACTTTATGCAAATGACAGGTAAAAGCGCTGCCTGCCTGTGAATAGATGAATACAATGACATCCTTCTAAGCTTTTTAAAATCTGCCTGTAGTGCTGGTGCATTTTGGGCTGAAAGGTCATTCTTCCATATTGCTAGATAAAATCAGATTTCAATGCATTTCTCTGTAGCTAGGTTATGGCTGGGAACAGTCTTGGCAGCTTTGTACATGCATACATTTTACACAAAAGAGATTTGAGTGAGTTTTTTTTTTTTTTTGACACCAGTGGGCACAAACACTACCATTCACAAATTTAGGTTTAGTAGGATTTTTTATGTTTTTGAAGGAAGTATCTTATGCTGACCAAAACATTTAAGCATTAATGCATTTATTTGATCAAAAATACAGAAACAAAAAAAAACTCTGCAGGGCTCCCGGTCCTCCAGGAATTGAGTTTGACACCCCTGCAATATGCTGACGTGTTATTATTACTGTTTTTATATTCTGTTATAGTTGTTCACAAGTTTCTTGTTAATCATCAGCAGTTCAACTGCCTGCTGTTCTTCCATATTTGAACCCTTTTCAAATGTATAATTTTGAAATCCATGTTTTCACACTGAGGACAACTGATAGACCCATACACAACTATTACAAAAGATGGAAACTTTTATGGATGCTCAAGAAGGCAACACAATGCAGTAAGAACTGGGGGATTTAAACATTTGAACAATATAATATAGTAGTGTATATACTGTATGTGTATATATATATATGTGTCTTCAAGGGTATGTAAAATTTTGAATGGGTAAAAAAAATCAGTTTTGTCTTGTTTAATGCATATGTAAACATCATTTCTGTAAAATAGCTTATTCAAAAATAATGTTTCAGTTATTAACTTATGAGCACGATAAATGATTTGCATATTTTGATATATTTTTGTCCATGTTAATTTGTTTTAATATATTTCAAGTTGTGTATTTTACTGTTTAATGCAATGAGCTTTTTAAAAAAAATGATACATGACTATACAGGAATCTTTTATTAAACTACATTTTGCTATTATCAAAGTTGCTGTAATTAGCCATGAAATGTCATGCAGCAGAGGCCTTAGGTTTTTTCATTGTGGTAGTGATTAAAATGCATAGGCTATCAGTAGCTCCCACTGACACACGATAGAAAGAGTTTTGTGAAGACTGAGTTGAACTCTTTGAAATATTGTGAGAGGCTTCAAGCAACAGAGATTCTGAGAGTTCAGTTAAGAGATTACCTTCAGTGTTCACTGCTGTGATTAGAGTGAAGTCACATAACTCACCTCCACACTAACATGCCCCAGAGTATTTATGCATGAAGTTTCTAAATATATCTGTTTGAAGCTGGTTATGTGCTTTGACAATTTTTTTCATTTCATTGTGATTTCTCAATTCTTTGTCAGGCCTTATATATAATATCAAGCATTTCTACATGTGAGAGCTGTATGTCTGTGTCTGATCCAGAGAACATACTGTTCCCTTTTCCACGGCTGACTTTAGGGGGTAGGTTTGCCCAAAAAAACGGAAAACTCAGTCATGTCATTTCTGCTGGACACAGAACTATATATTTGGATGAAGGTTGGGGTCTGAATAACCTGCTCCCCACTGACTTTCTTTGTATGGACTGAAACACTGTGTGTGTGTGTGTGTGTGTGTTGCACAGAAAAGAAAGTCTTTCAAATGCTTATTTTGTCCTTTTTGGGTCAGTTTTTTTATTATTAATATTATTAATACTTTTTATTTAAGGATTTATTAAAGTGACAGTACATGTAACAAAAGAATGAAATTTTATATAAATTACGTTCTTTTGAAATTTAATGTTGATTTAACGTTCTTATGAAATTTAATAAAGAATCCTTAAAAATATATACCACTGTTTTCACAAAATATTAAGCATAACAACACCGATTATAATAATAAATGCTTCATGAGCAGAATATTTCTAAAGGATCATGTAACACTGTAGACTGGAATAATGCTGCTGAAAATTAACTATATTTGTGATTATATAAATGCAGCCTGCCCTTGATTAGCATGAGAGACTAAAAAACAACAGCACACACACTCTTCCAGTCACCTCAAAACATGTGCCAGTCAAATAAATGTAAATGTTAGAATAAAAACTTCATCTCTGAAAGGTCATATCTCTTCTTCTTTCAACCCTTCTGAGACATTTTCATATGCTGCGATTTTCCCAAGGTCTGTTTTGTAATGTTGTTGCGCCAGCTGTCTGCCAGCATCTTGCCATCATTTGTATGCGCACCATAATACTTGTTTGGATCTGTTCCATCTCATCTTCATGAGTGTTTAATGTAGAAGAGTCTGCAGATACAAAGGCAAGGGCAAAGTGAAAACAGGTCTCTGGTATTTTCATGCACTTTGCGCAAAATGCTTCACCGTAAAGTGCAAAATAAGTCTGTTTACTTGCTTCCAAATAGCTATCATTCAACTACATGTTATCAGTTATCTGTTATCAGAAGACGAACGGTGTTTTGACTTGCAAAGTTGACAAAATAAGCTACTTTTGATTCACAGGTTCCTCCAGCTCCTCTACATCAGACCACTGGCTCATCCGGCTAAACGCAGACAAACCAATTTCAAAATCAACCAGCAAGCTGTCCAATTCATCTTCAGCACCGGAGCCCCAAACACCACACCGTCCTATCGTCCATGAGCCTCAAAATGAAGACAACGGTCAGTGCATTCTTGCATTATATCTGCTACTTCTACATCTTCCATCAGTAGTAAAACAGAAACTAATTATTGTTTTAGCCGAGCGCCTCTGCCTTGACGTCAAATCCCAGAAAACCAATCTGTCATGGGCTCCCTCAAGGTTGCCTTTAGAAAAATATCCAAGTGTCATCAATTTAGTTTCACCGCAGACCTTGCTTTACTCATTAATTGAAAAACCTATTAAGAAATCTTGAGGGAAAAAGTGGAAAATTGGCTTTACAATTGACGTAATTCATATGTGACCTGCTGCATGGTTTTAAATGATTATTACTCAAGTTGTTGTGCACTCTGAATGGAAAAAGTATTAATATAGGTAAAAATAATGGGTTTCTTAGTCACCAAGGATTTTCCAGATATTTTGTTTAGTAAAACTCTGGGCCAGCCATTTTATTATTTCAATGCTCTTCGTTTCGAGGAACTGCTTTACCTGTTTTGATGTGTATCAGAGGGCACTGCATGGAAATGCTGGCTGACTTGGTGATGTTTGCAGGGAAGGTCCTGACAAACATTTGCATAAACCCTGTCATGTAGCTATTTGAGACACTCCTGCAGCAGAAAAACATCCTCCAAACCATGACACTTCCTCCTCCACCTTTCGCTGATTTGATTTAGCACTCGGGCTTCAGTCTTTTTCCATTCAGTTTGACGCCAAACTAAATGTTTCCAATCAGACTTTCTGCAGATGAAAGGCTTGGTCACTGCAGAGTGCACTTTCAGTGTGATTTCTCTTAAATGTAATGCGACAAATCCTTACCCTGTTCATCACTGAACCGACAAGCTGCAGTGTTGAACCGATTCCCTGCTGGGAGTCTGCATTATCCAGTCTTCTCGTGCAAGCCAGCCTTTTTGGAGGATGTAAATGAATTAGCATTAGTCTTTACTGCAATATTACCTGTAAATTACCATTAAGAGATGTGTGAAAAGGCCCTTTTTTTGTACTTTTCAACAGAACTTACCAGAAAATACCATTAATTTTGTCCCAGCAATTTATAAGTTGTAGTGTAGATGCTGAATGAATATGACCATTAAATACTGATTCGGAATATTCTAACATAAGACGTCTACACCTGGCCAATCCAGAGCCAATGAAATTCAAACTTCAATAACTCTGGGCCAATAGCATGCTGGTGCAGATGACGCATTTACTCTACTCTGTGTAGTTCAGTTTGAAGTCGTCTAATAAGATGTTTCTGGGCCAAAAGGAGCTGACATTAAAATTAAAACATAAAAAAAAACCACTGATCATGTATATATGTGTGAAAGGGGCTATTTTAAAGCTGCAATATTGAAGAAATGGCCATCTTCTCTTGCAGTGGCTGAAAGGGTCATCCCTTTGGATCCCTCCAGGGTTTTAACTACCATAGAGGAGCCCGCCATCTTTACATTACAGGACTGCTGCCAGTTAAATGGAGTTAGTCATATAATTAAGTAAATTCGCCAGGTTAACTTTTGTTTTTTGTATTTTTCAAACTTCTAATTTAACACTGTTTATTAAATGTTTAGGACTAAGCATGTAATGAAGTAATGAACACGGTTTAAGGTCCAGAAAAGTATGAAAGACATTGTCAAAATACTCAGTCTGCCGTCAGTGGTTCAACCATAATGTAATGAAGCGACGAGAATACTTTTTGTACGCGAAGAAAATAAAAATAACTACCTTATTCGTCTCCTCTGTGTGTCCTTGAGTCAACGTAGCACCATTTTGGAGAATATGCACTGGACGCAAATAGTGTACGCAGTTCTCATTGCTTCATAAAACACAGATTGAACCACTGATGGCGGACGGACTATTCCGATGACCAAAAATTGTCATTTTTTGCTGGAGTAACCCTTTAACTAACATTAAATAACAATGAACAATTCTTACTGTATTTCTTAATCTTTAAGTCATCCATTTTCTGGTTTTAGATGTAGTTGAGCCGACACCATTTGTACGAAGCGTCCGGGGTCACAGTATGAGTATGCGCTACCACTCCAAATCCAAGACTGGCCCAAGCAAAGTTCTTCCACTGCGCTGGTCATTTGCTTCCAAGGACCGCAGAAAGCCCTCCAGTGTCGCTCCACAAACCGGAAACGACGAGCTGGTGGAGTACCTCGAGTCCGGCCGGCGGCCTCGATGCACCAAGGAGCCCATAGTAAGCATCGTAGCCAGTCCTTCACAAGTCAAAGCCCAGCCTCGCGAGGACGATTCTCTGAGTTCCCCGAGCTGCAGCAGTAGTGTGGAGCGATGTAGCTATCAAGGTTCGGATTCCCCCAGACAGCCCGAAGGCCAGAGCAGACCAGCCTCAGATCTCAACGGCATTACATCCGACGGCTCATTGGCCAAAAACAGTTCAAAAGCCAGGCAGGAGCACGAAAGGACTCAAGCCTGCAAGTCACTTCAAGGCTCTCCTAGTGTGCTTTCCAATGGTGCCAGCAACAGTGCATCTTATTCCAGAGACTCCACATTAAAACGACTACGAAACCAAGCAGCTGCGACTGGCAGGACTCATCCCAGCCAGACGCAGGCAGCCACGGAAGAAAGCAGGGGGAAAGATGGAGTCATCACCAGCTCCACCCAACTGCATGATAAGGAGGTAGTTCCCAGGAAAACGCTTTCCAGCAAGAGCTTGACCAAACTGTCACTATCCAACGGGACTCCAAATGGAAAGGGACTTGAGGTGAGGAAATCTAGCACCGCTCACAAGAGCTCCAGTAAAGCGGTTAACGGCAGAGAAAGCCAGGTTTGTTCGAGCACAGATGATATAAAACGTGCCCACAGCTCATCTAATATTCAAAGCAGGCTAGATATTACTTTGAAAAGGACGTTGTCTCTCCAAAGAAACGGTCCATTGGTGCCAGCCCCCCAAAAAGGACTAGATAAATCCTCCTATGCAACACTACAGAAAATCAGATACAGCAGCACTTCGCTTGGCAGACAGAGACCTGTGCCCGAGTCCTGCTTCTGATGGGAAATGCTCTTTGTATATATGTTTTATCATGCATATGACAACATTTAAATATTGTGTAATGTAGCTCTTTTTACAAAACCTAGTGAGCACTGAAAAGCATTTTAAGCTCATTTCCAACACAAAGCCTGGTTGAAAAGGCCTAAAACACCTAATTTTCAGCAAATGCAGCAGGCAGTCTTTAAAGAGATTTGCAATGCATTGTAGAACAGCACAAATGCAGTAAACAAATCCAAGGTGACAAGTGAAACAAGAAAAAGTGTTCATTTTATAAGTGCATATACAATTATTAAAAGCTCAAAATCGACTAGACTACTATTCAAATGTTGAGGGTTGTTTTTTTTTTCTTAGGTATCTCATTAAATCAGTAATCTTTCAGAAATCCTTCTAATATGCTGATTTGTTGCTCTTCTTATCAGTGTTGATCCATTTAATGCATCTCTGCTGAATAAAAGCATTCATTTCTTTCAATAGCGTTCAATAATCATACTCATCACAAATATTCGAACAACACTTAATGTTTCTTCAACTGTGCACTTTTGACCCTGTGGACTTTAGAAGATAACACTTAATTAGTCCATTTACAAGGTCTCTTTTTCAGAAAAATTTGTATACATTTCCACCACTGTCATTTTTTAGCACATCTCAAATGATGTATTATGAGTAATGGGATTCTGGGATGGGAGCCTAAATTTGTAGCTAAATTACAGACAAAATCATTCTGCTCACAAATTATGTTTACCTTGTTTTTTTCCCCCCTTTATTTTGTAACATGTAATTTAACCTCAAGCTTTTCACTGACACAATGTTGTCTCCTAAGTAACCAAATGCAGTTTTTTTTTTTTTTAGTTTTTGATCAAAAATTGATGTGGTGGGAGTGACATCACACATGTGGGACAGTTGTACCTATTGAAAAACCAATACAGTGTTGTTCACACAATAACTATAGACACACTGTACAAGCCATTTGAAAAGAAAGAAAAATGCTCTCAAGTCATATAACCACAACAACAACACAAAACTATTAGTTAAAAATCAAGTGAAGTTCCTTGCATCGTATTAAAAATGATTACACATTTCCTATTTCTTGATGATTGTGGAGTTTCCTATTTGAATGGCAGCTTCTAGAGCATCTATATATTTGATATTTTATGACTTACTAATTTACAGAGGTGCTGCTTTAGAAGCCACCTATGTAGGGTGTAGACATTTAAGGCTGCTCACTAGGTTTTGGATCAGAGCTTGTGTTTCCCCTCTCAAATCTGTCTAATATCTTTCTATTGTTGGTATAAACTATATTTAACTTGCATATGTCGAAGCCTGTTCTTAAATCTCCGTTTATACCTGCAGATATGTAGCATCAGACGCCAGCGGCTGGAATTAGCAGTAATGATACAGTAGGATCTACTTAAATGTCAGAATTGAGGTCTGCTTTACGCGTTTAGTGAGCTGTCATGTATATTTATGCAAGTGCCTTTTTGTAATAATCTCAGGAGAGCGGCGGTCGTTGGAACAAAGTGGGGTTTTTTTTACTTATGAATATACATGTGCACGCCTCACCACCGATTAAATAAATCCACAGACGGCACAAACATTTATTCATCTCACTTCCACAATATCCCAAACAACTTTATATGTCTCACAACAATGGATACCTTGTTCCTTGCTGGATTTACTAGTTTGTTTTCTGACAGGAACAGACTGTGAAATTTGAATCTGGACATTGTGCGGCATGTTGAGTTGGGCTGTAACTAACAGATATGATCTTTGGATGAGCCAGCTAGTCTTGACTGTTCCCGTAGTAACATGCTCACACCTCTGTTGGCTCAACCACATTCATTTATGATTATTAATGACGCAAATCTCAGACATGTATCACGTGACCACTTTACTAATGCAGATTATTTTAGGGGCTCTATTTAAGCATTAATAAGTGCATACTATACCTTTTTCACATTTCCCGGTTTCTCAGCAGCAGAAGTCATCATAGTTGGGTAAACTTCGCAAGCAGTGAATGAGAGAGTACCACTTTTTCAGAAAAGAGAACGACAGACCTATAGACACTGCAGCAGAAACACCCTCACATTAGTCTTAACTCGTTTTTATTTTTACATCTTAGCGATGCAAATGTACATGCTTTTTTATTCCAATTACAAAAAGTGTGAAAAGGGTCCATTGACCCTTCGCAGGGAGTTTGATTGACAGGCGATCTGACCAATCGGAACACAGAATCTGCCATTGTTCAACAAACAAGCTAGACAGGAGAGTAGGTTCACGTCAGTGCACTTTCAAGTTCATTAATGTTTATTTCACACTATATCTAAGAGATGATTGCTTCACATGCTGCTATGGCGGCCTGTATCACAACATGTTAATAATAATTCATTTTTGGATGAACTGACCCTTTAACTGTTCTATGCACTTTCACAAGAGAATGACGTTCCAGTAGATGATGGACTTGCAGCCATAGTTGGCTAATGGTGCTCTTGGAAAACACATCCCTGTTTGACATTTTAAGGCAGCTGCACTTAAAATGTCAAACAGCAAATAGGACTTATTATTACTTATATATTGGACTATAGCCCAAATATTAAAGGCTTTTGACTTGGGCCAGTAAGAAACCAGTTCAGCAACTGCATAGAAACCATCCCGATGGTGCATTTTAGCCAAACCATTATAATAAAGATAGCCAATGATGCAACTTCTTTGGTTTATTTCTTAGATGTTAACCATCGTTCCTGTTTACAATGAACAATATGATGCTTTTATTTTATTAGATTAAATCACTCAGTCGCTGTACCAGAAGTCACTGTGACAGAGAGTCTAATTGTCAAGCGAGACGGGTAATATTACTTAAATCTGTTAGGCCACTCACACGTTAATGAATTGATTAAATTAATATCCCAGTGCACTTTCCTGATCTCGGGAGTGGTGTGCGCTCATATCACTGCTCAATCTGAATATGATAATGCTTTATGCGAACCGTTCACCTGAAATGAGACTCCCTGTGTTATCTGTAATGCGCACTAAACCTGAAGAGCTGTGCTTGTGTAACACTTAAAAAGCAGTGTATTAAGATTAATGTTGTTGGATGTAATGATTGCTGAGGACATTTGTTTTCATCTGCTCCTAAGAGAATGAAGTTTACGGCAAGTTCTTGTACCGCGCATTTTTAATTTGATTTATTATGCGTGATTAAATGTATGCTGAGGTGCTTGTTGGGTAGCGAGCAAGTCATTTAAACACATTGCAACTGGTTCTATTCTTAGGCTTTTCATCACAACACGGTTTTAATGAGTTGCTTTAAGACAGATGCATTTGCACCTCAACCAGTACGTTTTTTCACTGTCATTTCTAACATGTCATGGCTTTGATATGATGCAGTATAGTCTTAAATGTCACTACCACAGTATGCGGTGAATATGACATTGATTAATTGTTGTTACAGAGATGGCAGCTATATAGCAGATGCAAATAAAGCTTCGTGGCCTATGTAGGTGCTATTGTAAGCAGCATTACTGTGCTTGCAGAGCGGCAAGTTTCTCTTGACAGCATTCTCTAGTTATGCTTCTTTGTGTCACATTTGCAGGAACACTCAGATGAGTCACTTTTTTTTTGTTAACGCTTCACTAAAAAGTTCCGTAAGTTAACATTAGTTAAAGGAATGGTTCAAAGTAACAAATACTTTCTTAAAGTGAAGATTGTTTGCCAATGGTAAATATATAAGATATTAAACATTTTAATTATCCACCATGATAAATCTGTATGCATAATACACTTTACAATGTGCTAATCATGTTTTTTTCACCCTTCTTTCCACAAAATAAGAAGAAAGCCATCACTAGAGACTGCAAACGCTAACATGGTGATAGGACAAGAGCTGTTTCAGAATTGAAAGAGCAGAGATTTGGATTTGATTATTCACTATTGTGCCTGAGATACTGAATCGCATGACTGAGCGGAATAAATGAGTTGAATTCCTCTTCAATCATGAAAATTAACATAGACCTATACTTTCCTTTCTTTATTTTTTCTCATTTATTTTTAATGGTTCTGAGAACTTAACTGAATTAAAAGTGAGCTCTCAGAAATGTTCACATAACCCATTGTATTTGTGGGGTTTTTATAATAAGATATTGATTCAGACATTTCCTCCTCTCAGCATGAGTCATTTAGCCCTGACACAGGATTAAAGCTTTTGGGGGTGCTTTATTTCAATGTGTCCCATTTAATTCCTCCTTCCATCATTTGATAGCTGATAGGAGCTTGCTTGTTTCATGGATGTTTTATTGGTATTGCATATTGCATATGATTATACAACACACAGCCAATGCTCTGTATCCTATTGCCTCCCCTGAAGATCTCAAATGAAATATGGCGCTGTTAGATGCTGCAACAGGTCTGAGGTCAGGGACATTTACTCACACGTGAACAAATTATGTTTGATGTCATTGATATCCTGCAGTCGCTAGTGCATCATTTGAGAAAATAACGTAATGGTAGATTAAGCTTTTTAGAAAGAGCTTCAGGGCTGCAGGGATGGTGTGTTTTTGTAGAACAAACCCAGAAATGTGCGATTTTGACAGACCTTATTTCAGGCATTTAAACAAAACCCATTTAAAACAACATTAACTTTAGAATGAGAGCATTCTAGGGTTCGGTAATGTTTTTTTAAATTAGTTTCTCTTTAAAGTGGTCATATGATGTTGCTAGAAAGAACATTATTTGTGTATTTGGTGTAATGCAATGTGTTTATGCGGTTTAACATTGTGGTTGAACTGGTTGTGAGTCAGACTGTCCTTGCAGAGTTACAACTGTCTCACTTTATAGTGTCTGTGCACAGCCAGCATAGACAGCTCTGTCAGGTTCAGCAATCAGTCCTCCGTAAATGCGCTGAACACACTCTAATATTTGGGTTGAACTGTTCTGAAACAGTGTTGTAAATACAACTTGACCACAGTTTTGTCCTCTCTTTGAAGCACAAACAAGAGTAGATTCACTTTCCCAATGAAACACAGCGTCTCCAGAACATGGCGCCCGCAGCAACACTACAGCCAGAATAATAGCTCCGCCTTCTTTCTTGCAGAAACATTTGGTGGTTGTTATAAAAATATATGGGGGCATGTTTAAATGAGCCATTTTAGGAGGTTTTGGACAAGTCATAACATAAAAAAAAAAATTTGTTTTTGAAACTTTAGTCTTTGCAACTTTAGAGATCTTATCTATGCACTAACAGCTTAGACATAAAAAGAAAAACTTGAAATGGCATCATATAACCCCTCTAAATCCCTGTGGTGAAAAATGCCTCTCTAACATTTTTTGGTCTTGAAAAAGGCATTTTTGCAAACAAGTGGATGAACGCAGTCCCTGACTGCAGAGGTTGTCAGGGACATTAAACATCTTTATGCCATCATAAACTTTTTTTCATATATTTCTGGCCTACAAAAACATTACCGAAGCACTCGATTCCTTGATCTGATCACTGTTTCGAATTGTTTTCTCTTTTCAACTCAAAGCACTGTTGCGGTCTCATTCCCAAACCGTTGATTTCATGCTGTTGTTTATGACTCTGTGGAACTAGGTCTGGTGCGTTAATAATGCATGACATTTATCGTGAAGGACTAGTAAACAGGGCATCATAAGACCACATCATCTCCCTACTGTGTCGGGTATGATTTCACTCTGGAGTCAGGAGAGTCAGGATCACATCTCCACACTGGAAGCAGCTGAGTGTCCTGTTCAATAGACCTCCTGCGTACAGATTTTGTCCTGCTGTTGTAAAAGCACTTAACTCGCACAACTAATGACCTATGGTTACCCAACAGTTTCCTTTTTAAAATTAGAATGAATTTTTGGCTACAGATTAAAACACTGTAAAGAGAGATGGAGGTAGCCTATGGCACCACAGCTCAGCATGCACATTGTGAATAGCCTCAATGTTAATAGTGTTTGATCAAAAATAGTGTTTGATTTGAATCTGCATAGAAAAATCTTTGCATTTGCATGCAAGTTCAAGATCATTTGTGATTCATACCCTGTTGAAAAAAAAATCACTACTGGTTTATGCTGGTCCTTTGCCAGCACATGACCAGCATAAACCAACAAAAGACCAGCTTAAACCAGCGTCCCAGCATCAAAACAATCCTAACCAGCATATGCTTCAGCAGGACATCTGTAAGACTTGTACGTACGATTTCTGTTCATACGTTCATTCTATGAATCGCACAAACGCATATTGGAGAAATGATCATAAAATAATATTTAGAATGGTTTCTGGTATCCACATTTTCAAATGAGAGATCAAACAGGCGTGGGGGTGCATGTGCCGAACGCTTTTATGGTCGGTGTCCATTTAGAAAAAGGCATAAATGTGCTTGAACCAGACACTTAAGTTAGTAAATCTAATATTACTTTTAAGTGTTAGGCTATTATTTTGTGAGTGCCGCTGGTTGTATCTATCATTCACAGTAACTATGAATCATCCAGGCTAAATTGCCACTTCTTTCATTACCCTCATGTTCCTCAGATTTCTTCATTAACACATTCACTGATACATAGACGTTCATAAATATTCATTTTTATGCACTTGAGCTAATTTTACACTTTGCCAGGAAAATGTGACTCACTGTTTATATGATTAATGGTACTTCGGAGGAATAGGTTGGTTAAATTCATCAATGTTGGTACTGAACTGGTTTATATTCATTAGCTATAGCACCATAAACCAAAATAATAATTACCAGGTGAACTGTTCCTTTCATTTTGTCCTCTATCTATTGGTTAATTAAACTTATTGCAGAGATAAAAGCATCCTTGTTCGTAGAACAGCACATGTCACCTTGTCATTTTCCTCTTGCGTTATTTAAGAGCATAATATGTAAGCATAGGGCAGGATTTGTTTTTCAAGCTATTTTATCAAACCACTGAAGTGTGTTGACAATGTTATGAATTCATCCACAGCTCTTTTTGAAAAAAGGAACTATCCCACAAAAGATTATTATAATCCTCCTGTCTTGTAAAACCCTGCAGTAGAATCTGTTTGAGTTGTTTATACTGCATCAGAGCATTGTCTTTATGGAAAGATGAAGCCTTTTATTACACAAAGCATGAGGGAAAACAATGGATAACAGTGATGCTTAGAACCAAATTCCTGTCTGAGAGTGGATTTTGTATATATGAGAACATGAAATTGTTGTGTTGTCGTATAATATAGTAGGAAATATTCCAAGCGCTCAGGGCAATCGTTCCAGGGAAGTTCATCCGTGACATTTCTGTCTCCCTCCCTACTTATACACCCAAAACAAGTATTCGCATGAAGTATTTGGACACGTAAATATATATCCGAATTATATTGCTGTGTATTTCATCAGATCACAAAATATCAACAAAAGTGGTATCTGCAAACAACTGAGCTAACTTTTTTCCTGTTTTTGCGATACCTTTCAACATTAAAATATATGTATATGTATATATATAAGATATAAGATGTTTATTGACCAGCAAATCAGCATATTAGAGTTAGAACCATTTTTCCTCTAAAATGCTTCTCAAACACACTCTCAACAGGGAAATGATTTTGTTTTTGCAGTGTGTGCTTAGATCTTACCACCTTAAACTTCATCATTTACTATTCTCAGATCAGGTTGTGTAAGTCTTTAATAATTAGCGTTTCAAATGACTCACAACTTGCTCAGAGGACATCTTTGTGGTTATGTCGTTAGTTCGTAGGGGCTGCCATTGTTGTTTCGCGGGCTATGTGACATCATCGATCTACTACAAGTTCACAGGTGGGACGTCACTGGTTTGACTGGCGTCCCAGTGCACTTTCACGGGTAGAAGGTTGGAAAAAAAAAGTTATGGGTTGCCTGGAATGCAACATTAAGCTCAAAAATATGGTACATGATTATCCATCTGCTTCACTTATTATGAGGTCTGTCACTGTTTGACCTGCACAGGTCTACATGTGTCTGGTGCACATCTAATTACACATCACGAATGAATAATCTTTTGAAATGTGATGACTTTCAGTCTGTTAATTACCACACACATCAATAATTTATCACTTCCACATGAATAAATCATTCCATCCACACTCATGCCACAACAGGTTATGCTCATCATTTTTATTGTGGAAAACTACTTTTTAAACAGCCCATAAACAAAAGTACGACCTCAATGCCTACTAAAGATCCTGACAGCAATTTAATGCCGTCTGAATGCGATCATGTAAAATGAGGATGGAATCGTGTCAGGATCATCTCCATGCATCTTTAGCGATTAAATGTCTTAAACCAAGTCTTTTACCTATGCCTCAGGTAACACTGCTCTTTTTGGCGAATGTGGATGAACATTTTCGTGAATAATTCTTCGGTGGTTTGGAAGGACAACTAGTGCTGCTTTGCTGAACTGGCTGCTGCCAACTCGGAGGATTTCGTTCTGTGGAAGTAACCTTGGTTTTTATGTGTGACAGAGTTTCCATTTCAGGTCTGGAGAGGACAGGCGACGGTCAGTAGCATTCAATAAGAAAACGGATGCATGAAGATGGAGGAGATATAAATCTCACCGGCAGAAAGAAAACGCATGCGAGGAAGACTTTCAGAAACAATTAAATCAGATGTCAGAATATTAATTGGAAACCTGCGTCATCCTTGTTGACTTAGGCTAAAAGTTGAATTAATCCACTGCCAGCGTTGGCTTAATGTGCGCTAGGAGGAACACAGCCAAGGATGTTTCTTTGCAAGAGGAAAGACAAATGGTTTAACGACACATTCACTAATATATTATAGTGACTTTTAAAAAGGTTTTTATTGCAAGCACAAGAATAGCAGTGGTGTTATAATATGTATTTTATTTGATTTTCTTTGTTTATGTACATTTAGTCATTTCGTTTTTATGCAAAGCTGCTTACACATGAGGACAATAGGAGCAATCAAATCCAACAAAAGAGCAATATAAGATTTGCTCAATAAGAGCAAAAAAAAATATGCAAGTGATGTCTTGGTTAGCCACATAGGCTACACATAGCAAGGGTTTTTAATAATAAATAAGAAAAGTGGATAGGATAGAAAAAGAATAGAGAAGGTTTGCATTAGAGGGTCATTTTTTATAATAAATAAATCAGTCAATCAATAAAATGTAATCCTTCTTTGCAATTTTGTTTACAATGTGCTGTTTCTTCCAACCAAATATTAATGTCTGAATGGTTCATGTTCAGATTAATCAAAAATAGCATTCACATATCTGACACATTGTTATAACTATAACACATTAGTGTGTAAAGGTTTTAAAATGTGTTAAAAGGAATAACACATTAGTTGAGTTTGTATAAAAAAACAGAGATGTGTTAAAGTGATAGTTCATCCAAAAATGAAAATTCTGTCATCGTTTAACCTGTATGAATTTTTTGTTCTGCTGGAAACAAAGGAAGATATTTTGAAGAAAGTGTGTAACCAGGCTGTTTTGACTTCCACAGTAGGAAACAAATACTATGGAAGTCATTGGTGACTTAAAACAGCCTGGTTACACACTTTCTTCAAAATATCTTCCTCTGCTCATCACTACTCATCAGGTTTAATACTACTCAAAAGTGAGTAAATTTTAGGTGAACTATTCCTTTAAGAAACAACACTGGTTGCTCACCATCATGGTGCACGGTATGCATTGTTTGCCATGTGATGATTAGCTGTTAACTATTCATGAACTTTTCTCAAAAGCAACAATTTTTAATTAGGGGCAGCTCAAGCATGAATAATTGAATAATGTACAGGACAGTGAGTGTTCAGTCACTGAGCAAGTTTAGACATTTTCTTGCACTTTGTGTGCACTTGCATTTTGTCAAAATTTGATTATCGTTTAAATGGCTGATATTTTCTGAAGATTATCTGAAAATCACACCGTATTTAATTACCTGACACAATTTGTGTTAAAACGACTTATTGCTGTGTGTTTTTTTGTTGTTGTTGTTGTCTCTTTCTAAAGTGATTTTTAAACTGATCTTTGGAATTTTTTTTATTTAAATGAATGAAATGTTTCTGAAACATCAAATGAAATCTGAATGACACTGAAATCTGAAGTAATACTGTCATGAGTGTATGTATCTATCAACACGTTCTGTGTTTTTCTATGCCAACCCTGTATGTCTCCACCCCGCTTGTGTGTTGTCATGACTACAGATTAGTTCATCCCCCTCGTTACCTCGTTATGTGTTGTATATAAAGGACCTCTCTGTGTGTTTACATTCGCTGTTCATTGCGTGTGTATACCATTTGTTTAGCCATTCGTGCCATAAGAGACAAGTATACACTGTAAAAAAAAATGTCTGTGATTTTAACGGTAAAAACTGAAAATGTGGTAAAAACCTGTTAAATGTTTAATTCCTGTGAAATCCGGAAAAATCTTGAACTGACATTCCCAGAATTCCCTTGCATTTCAAATTTCTTATCAGTTATGTTTATTAGGGTTGTATGTTGTTTAATGTTTATTGCATTTCAGTTTAATGAGTGTCACCATGATGGTGTTTCACGAGTTCGCGCTCCCTCATAAGTAAGTAAACAGGTTTGGCGTGCTGTCCTGGGAGCGAGCCGGGGGAACCCTAGCGAGGGTAAGCGATCTTCGGCTGCTCCCCCTGAGGAAAGCGCAGTGCGAAGGGAGGTAGGCGAGGAAAGGGTTTTTTTTTGCAAAAGCGAGATGCGGAAGTAAGCGGGAAGTGGATATTTTGATTGGAAGTTTGGAACGAGAAGATTGATTAGCTAATGCAGGCCAGCTGTGGCTAATTCGTCCAGCGTTCCTCCCGAAACTACATTATTATCAAAACGTTTTCTTAGTGTTTGTGTGAGTGACACTCAGCACCTTCTATATATGTTATTAGATTTCAGTACTTTAATAGGTTGGTATACTAACATTATATCAGTTAATGAAATTACGGTATTTAACTGTAAATGTATCTTAAAACGGTAAAACCTAAAATGTTGTTACTGTATTATTTACGGTCGAATTCCGGTAACCACAGCTGCCAGTTTTATACCGTAAATATTACAGAATCTTTTTTACAGTATACATACAGTACTGCAAAGAATCTAAGTAAGTTCCAAAAGGTTTTTTTCCTGCATCCAAGTAGGATATAAATGTGTACCAAATGCAGAGGTCAAATTTGTTTTGCCATTACAGTTATGAAAGAAAGTGTATTATACAACTCACTTCTGTCACTGTTATTTTTACCTATAAAAACAGTGTTTGTAATTTGGTCACAGTGTAGTAATGAGTTTCTACAATCCTCGGTGGACCAAACACAGCAGCTGGGTGCACTAAAGCGATAGTTCAATCTTCAAAATGTTCTGCAAGATTTGCCCTCAATGGCTTTGAGTTGCATAATTCATTTCTTTCATTGTACTTTCTTCCACAGGGAGCTTAAAATAATCTGATTTTAAAGTATTTTGAGTACACAGTGGAATAAAGCAGGAGCAGAGGAACCGTTTGAGCCATTGAAGGAAAGTATGAAAAACTTGTTTGAAATTTCATGAAGAGGCATGCGGGAGGGTTGGTGATCATGTTATAAAGATTTCTACAAACCTGCAGGAACACGGAGTCATTCCATGAAAGAAGTGCAATCTGCACTGATCACATTTCCTTGATTGCAATAAGCACAAAGCATATTAAAATGATTATTATTTCACTGGCATTGTTATCCAGCAGAACCTGATTAAATGCTAGCATGACTCATGTCTGCAAGCGCCTATAGACTGTTTTCAACTTGACTGCTTCTGTTCCTCCGAAGAATCAATAAATGCTTTTCACGTTGAGCCACACTCGATCATGAGGCAATGTGATGTGCACTTTCAAGATCAATAGCGTTTTGGGTCATCCTGGTTATACAAGCTGTAGATCTTAATTTTGAAAAGAGTCAGATACAGCAATTTATTGACCATACTTAAGAGAGCATTACTGTTTTCTTAAAGCTGTTTTCTCCAAATCCTTATTTCAGCAGATGAGCTTGAATGAGAGAGTGACATTGCTTGCCACACGTTGTCGACTCACCTGTCTGGCAACAATTGGATGAAAAATGTTCTTTTTGACAGGTTTTTGATTTCCAGACAGGTTCAGCTAATGCATTCAGGGTTGGAAAACAACAGATCTTTAGCTGTCTACTTTAAAAAGTGTAATGAAAGCACCTCTGTTGATCAGTTTAATCTGTCCTTGCTGAAAGTATCAATTCCTTCAGCAATTTAGCCAAACATTCTCCAATTTAAATTCAGGTCTTTTCATCATTTTTTTTCCCAATCTGTTCACAAGGGGTTTGTTCAAAGACCAGGTAAAATCTCAACACTGATAAATGCCTATGCTATTTTATTTGACGTGAAATATCAAAAGTTTTGAGCACTTTAAATTTGCGTAAATATTGTCTTTTTTAAATAATAAAACAAATTTCAGAACAATCTCTTTTACTGCGATTCAGCTTTGTCTGTCATCGGTTCTTCAATTATTCAGCTGAACAGTCAAAACAGTTTTAAATGGCAATTGATTAAGTTTTTTACATTAATGAAACTTTTAAAAAGTATAAATAGTAATAAGAAACCTATCAAAAGTCATTTATACATTCTTTTGATGTTCAGCCAGGAGAGATGGCTTCATAATCATGCACTTGTATCTAAATACATTATAAGTGATGTTGATAAATAAGTTTTGAGCGCGTACGCATGATTAGCCACGGCTGGAACCGTGTTTCCTAATCTACCTAATTCCATCCCGTCCAATCAAATCCTTATACCTTCCCCTTAAATAACCTCGCTTCCTTCCCTTCCCTCGTTACGCATCTCGCCTCCACCCCTTCTCCGCCATTTCGCGTTTTCCTACCGGGGGGGCAATTGGAGTTTGAGCCGTCATCATAAGGAAGCGCAAACTATTGAAATGGATTCGCTCAAAAGCATACATTTCTTTGGCAATTCTGTTTCCAATTTCCAATTTGAAATCCTTCTAATTTCAATCCAGATGAAAATATTATCTTTCCTTCACTGCAACCGAACATTCATCCCTTTCTATTTAAAGGGGTTTAGTCTCCAGATGATACTAAACAGTCAGCAAAGTCATATTTCGGATTCTCGATTCTGTTCCTATCCTGCCCTTGAGCGATGCACAGATATTGAGCGGACTCCTCCTGGAATTACGTGTAGGTTGTATCCATTTGGAAATTGGACAAAATCACCTCATTAAACAACACCTAGAAGGAAAAGGTCAGCTGAGAATTAATAAGAGATATACTGTAGAATGGTATATTATATTTTTAAATAGTGACTCACTGCACAGCTTCTCTTTAAGTCCCGCTGTGCTCGCCAACTGTCTTGTGCTGTTTTGTGTGTCCCGTATGACCGAGTTTGTCCTGACCTCTGTACGACTGTTGTCAATCACCCACACATCTTTTTCAAGAAAACTGAAGCTCATTTAAAGCAGAAGAACTGCACAGAAACTGTAGCATGTTGCATCCTCTTTGAATGCGGTTTCATTTATTCATCTCCAAAGTGTGGTTATTTATACATACAGCAGCACTAAAATGATTTGGGTCACACTTAAAAAAAAATTGTTGATCAATACCTAATATCAAATTAAATAATCCAAATCTTGCACATACATAATTAAACAGTCTATTCTAAAAATAAACACATTTTTCGAGCTAAAAAATATGGATCTGTGAAGGAGAAAGTAAGGGACTACTTTCTGCTTTCTACTGCTATATCCTGTGACTGAGCTCTTTGAACTGTGTGTGTGGTTCTTCTCTGCCAGCCCAACGGCTCCGTGTCTTTGCACTTAACTGCTTTTCACTGCACTCTTCTGTTTTATCACAACTGCCGATAAAGCTGCAAAAACTTGCCTCTACCTCTGCCCCTTTGTGTGAGCGTGACAGTAACACTGTTTTTAGTGAGATTTAAATGAAACATTCACCATGTTGTACTTTGGAATTAAATGTCAATTAATTTCTTTCCACTGCTGCATTTTGCCTCAAGGCCACATAGCAAAGGGAAATTTACTAATTAGGTCTGTTGTATGCAGGAACATTGATTCAATCACTGAAGAAAGATAATGCGTCTAAGGTGTACAATAGGGGCCGGTTTCCCGTACAGGAATTAGATTAAGCCAGGACTAGACCTTTGCTAATTTAGGACATTTAAGAGTTTT
>JAUCMS010000062.1:18055122-18065505 GCA_032357445.1 Enteromius radiatus | reverse complement strand
TTCCTGAACTTGAGCTTCTCGCACCACCCTCTCTAGTTCCCACTGAAGGGGCGCAACAATCCTAGACCTCGGGATAACTCCTGTGTCTCGGAACAGTAAGCTCGGGACAGGGCATCTGGCTTGACATTCTTGGTGCCGGGTCTGTAAGACAAAAGAAACTGGAAACGATTAAAAAAACAAGGACCATCGAGCCTGTCAAGGATTTATTCACTTAGCCTGCTGGAGATATTCCAGGTTCTTGTGGTCCGTGAGAACCTGGAAAGGGTGCTGAGCCCCCCTCCAACCAGTGACGCCACTCCTCTAATGCAAGCTTTACTGCGAGCAACTCTCTGTCTCCCACGTGGTAACTGCTCTCAGCTGCCGACAGGCGACGAGACATGAAAGCACAAGAGTGTAATTTTCCATCCTCACCCCTTTGAGACAGGATGGCCCCGACACCCACCTCTGTTGCATCCACCTCCACCACAAAAGGCCTCTCTGGGTCAGGGATGGAGAGAATAGGAGCGGAAGTAAAGTGTTGCTTGAGTTCTTTGAAAGAGTTCTTTGAGTTCTTTGAAAAAAAAAAACTGAGGAAGAGAACAACAATCAAAGATCAAGAATACCTTTCTAGGAATATCTTGTGAAGCTTAAGCGAGGTCAAGTAGGAGACACAGGGTGAGACTCAAAAACCGAGTGAAGAACCAAGAGAAAAATACAGCATTTAAATACACTGGAGGAAACGAGGCACAGGTGACCTGAATGATGCTAACCAGGCAACACAAAGAAGAACGGAGGCAAAAAGGAACACAGGGGACCTCTAGAGGCACGGAGACACACTACAGCTGGTAGAATGGTGACAGTCTCTCTCTTATTCTGCTTCTCAGTCCATATCCAGATCAGATGGTCCATCAGCACAAAAAGATAATCTTCATCGGAGACCATGACACCTAGATGAGCCCTGTGGACAGATCACCGGAAACAAATGCACACACACACTGTAAGTCCTTTGCACAATCTGACATGCGCTTAAAATTGAACTGGAAATTAGGTGCTGGGCGTCCGGCTAGAGGACAACTGGCCACAACTAAGCCTGGTTTCTCTCAAGGTTGTTCTTCTCCATTCTCTCATGGATGGGGTTTTGGTTCCTTGCCGCTGTCGCCTCTGGCTTGCTTAGTTGGGGACACCTGATTTCTAGTGATTATCGTTGTTTTGATTACAGAGACCATCTCTGCATTTAAAAAATAAATAGTTTAATCTGGTCATTGTACATTACCATCACTCTGTTCTCCTATTTGATAATGTTCAGTGCTTTGCTAGAATCTGTATTGTTAAAAGCACTATATAAATAAAAGTGATTGACCTGAAGAACTGCTCTATACAGCCCAAGGCTACATCCAGTGAGTGTTCCTAGAAATTGCATTCAATGCACTTCTTAGAAAACCAGACCATAATTATATATTGTTGCATGTACAGAACACAGCAACCTCTGCCACTAAAGCTGTCAAGAAGAAGCTGTCAGAAATGTAACAAGACTGTATGTCATATATTCTTGAGGGTCAAATGCATTGAAGTGTTTAATGTATGTTTAGGGCGGCGTCTACTGCACTTTCACTCATCATGAACATGGACACAGCTCTTACTTGCATAAAACGTTAATTTTTAATGTTCAGTGTTCACAAAGTTTTACATTCTTTTTCATTTTATTTTTTTCTAAATATAGCAGTAAATCTTTTGGTAAAGGATATATACCCAAAACCATCATTTGCATGACTCAAGTGGTATCTAAGATGTGTTTGGAGAAGTGCACACTTTTGGTAGCATTTGACTGGCATCAGTGAACGATGAATCTTCAGTATTTATTCTATTGGAATAGATTTCCAGTATAAAGCAACAGAAATCAACTAAATTAATTGTTTAAATGTCTGTGTTAGCTATTGAATAAACAAACAGATTCACACCATTGGTTGAGCCATTGATGTAGAACTAGACTCGCTGCTCAAAACATAAATAATAATAAATATATATATATATATAAACCTACTTAACTAGAAATCTCATACATATGAAGCTGTACATGTGGCGACAACATTCAAAAACATTAGTTATGTGCCTTTATTAATAAAAAATGTACCTGTAAATCATATTTTTTGTGTATAAAGAAATAAAAGTTGTCAGAGTTTTACTGCCTCTAGTGTTCATTTCAACTGGAAACCGCAGTGATTCATATGTATTCATATGTACGTTTTTTCAATTTCGCAGAAATGTATGAAGAGGTACGTGTTTCCAACGAGCCTAGGTTGCGACAGAGTGTGCCAGAAAAAGTTCAAGCCTGTGCAGCTGAATAGGCAGTGCCCACTGGGTATGTTTTTAACCTGAGCCTGTGGAAAGGTCCCGTCACTTTGGAAGACAGACAGCATGTATCATGCCAGTTCCTGAAAATGCACACTGCAGCATGTTAAATGATTACAGGCCAGTTGTGTTTACATTCTCTAGACCCCCTAGAGCTAGGAGGGTAGGATAGAGCATGCCAATCTTTATCTGCTACATAGATCTTATCTGATAAAAGGGGACAGTGCTGTGAGATTCCTTTTTTTATTACTTCTTCAGTGCATTAATCACTATACAGGCCCTACTTCTGAAAGAGCAGGGAGATCTATGGAGCATCATGTGGTGAAACTGATAAGAGACTTCTTCACTGGGAGTATCAGGCTGACTGTTCCTCTGATATAGTGATCAACAGCACTGGTGCACCACAGGGGACTGTGTTATCCCCTTTTTTGTTCACCTTCTACACCTCAGAGGACTTCAAATACAATCCTATTAATCTTTTTTTCTTCCTATAAAAATGTCTAGCTTCTGGTTTCATCTGAATCCAGCTTTCATTAGCTGTACTAGTCTCTTTAGACTCTTGATGTAGAAAAAGGCTGTCTTAACAAATTATTTGAATGTATTATGTTTATTATGAACTGTTTGCACATTGGTATTCCTCTCCAAGTCTTGCCAGTAGTCTTTCTTTTTCTGCGCTAAAGAAAAAGTTGGATAAATATGAGTTCTGCTTGATGATAAACATAGCTGGCAACCTGGAAGAAAGTTACGTTACATATTTAATTACGACTGATTTCTTTGTACCACATACTTTTATTTATTTTATTTTTTTATTTTGTGTGTGTGTGCATTTCTACTTTTGCTTGTTTTTTTTTTCATTGCTACCCATTTGATTTTTAATGTTGCACTAGTCTGAGTTAACCTGTGCTCTATAAAACTTTCTAATACATTCTTGCCTACGATAGCTTATACTGGTCTCTAATCTAATATATATTTTTGGATACTGAATGAGTGTCTGTACTCTTTGCTCCACTACTTTTGAAATGAGTGTTGCAGTTACACATTACATTTTGCATGGCTTTCTGCAAAACTTTATTACTGCTACAAAAGACATGATATTGCAATAAAAGTGTTTTGTTTTTTTTTACCCTTTTTGTCAAAAAGGTTACTTTATGTTAAGGGTGGAGAACATTGGTCCTGGAGAGACAACCCTGAGGGCAAACATACCTACTTGCATCCTGAAGACCTAGATAAGCTGGTTCATGTGTGTTTGATTAGGGTTGGAGCTAAACTCTGCAGGAGAGTGGTTCTCCAGGATCAAGCGTTATCCCTCCAGGATGGCAAAATAACATGTGAGATAATATACCCAAAAAATCCTTCATATTTCATACTTCCAGTATAATACTAATATAAAAGCATTATTCAGACACTTATTTTGGTTTGACTGTTGGCCTATATTTACGTTTTACAATGAAGACTATAAAGTGCTAATTTACATTTAATTATTCCTTTTCTAGACCTGGACACCTAACCAAATGTGAAAAATGTTAAATATTGTGTAAAGAGCACAAATACATAAACAGAAAAGCATACAAATTAAATAATTCCAAATCTGCACCGGGGCCCTTCAGACCACAAGTAATACTACAATTTCAAAAACGAGTATTAAACTATAGGGACACTAATGCCACAGCACTAATGAAAGGCATGAAACTCTATAGGCACAATGGTTGTGAAAATGTAGCTCATTTCTATTACACCGTTACAAGCACTCAACATTATTGCATCATGTATTCATTCACGTGCGTGCTTCAATTAATGACACATGAGGCCTTCATGCATGACACACAGTGCACAGTGTGAAAGAAACGCGGCACGAGTTAACAGCGTTTCCTAGTGACAAAACTGAACCCAGACTCGTTTCCTGACAGTTTACACATTCATTATGATTCTTGACATATAGGCTCTTTTATTGAGTTCACATATGTTCACATAATTACTTCCTCTCATACAGTTTATTTTATATAGATGTTGCCTATTAATGAACCTTAATTAAGAATCCAGGTTTTAAGCAACAAACTTGTTTCATCCTGTTTTTCCACTGCAATAATGTAACAATGGTGCGCTTTGAACTGCTTTGATGAGAATATGCCCATATAAAGGAGAAAAGCAATATTCCATCTAAATTACATTCTCTTTTCAGAAGAACAAAGGCAGGCTTTGTGAAATATATCTATCCAAATCTATTTTAGTTTTGTTCAGCACACACACACACTCACACACACTCTACTGCATCTTTATAGCGACACTGACTTGCAATGAAGGACATTTTGTGGTGATATTTACATGTACAGACAAGTCAAAATATTTCATACATCAATATGTTCAAAGAAGACAACATAACACACATAATAGTCTATCAAAAACGAGTAGTGTTACATACACATTTACACCAACATCAACAACAAGAGTTTTGTTTCCAACAAAGAGCAGCAATTAGTTCAAACATAAAAACAGCTCAAAACAAGCATTTTCAATGACTTTACAATACTTTTTTTGTTTCAAATGATGTAAAACAAGCATTTTGAGGTAAATAATGTGGCATATTTATAAGAAAGAGAAATAATAGACCTGTCATTATAAGCCAATAAAAGTATTTAGCTGCAGAGGAAATTCATCCTTTTATTCGTCAAGGACACAGCAAAAGTGACATTCATAGCAAGATTTCTATTTAATATAAATGCTGGTCTTTTGAATTCTCTGTTCATCATCAAAAATAATTACAGTTTCAACAAAAATATTATGCATTATAAATGTTTTTAACATTGATGATATATATATATATATATATATATATATATATATACACATTTATTTAATTAATTCGTTATTTTTAAATTAGCATTTTAGAACGATTTCTGAAAGATCATGTGACATTGAAGACTCACTTTAGAAAATGTAGCTTTGCAATTAAAGGAATAAATACATTTCAAAATATATAAACAGTTATCTTAAAAGGATAGTTCTTACAGAGACAAATCTGCCATTAATTACTCAAACTTCCAAATCCTTAAGACCTTTGTTCATCTTTGAAACAAAAATGTATATATTTTTGATGAAACCTGAGAGCTTTCTGACACTCCATAGACAGCAACCCACATTCAAGAGCTAGAAACAGTAAATATATAGTTTAAATAGTCCATGTGTCATCAGCAGGATTTTAGTTACTGCTTAAAAAGTAGCTACTTAAGTTATTTTTTCCAGAAAATAATGCATTATATTACATTTGAGATACTTTTTAAATCTCGTCAGGGCTTGTTTGTTTGTTTTTTTTGTTTTTGTAAATGTCATTTCACAACAGAAGTAACATTTTATTTGAATGTGTCTTTGTTACACGTTACATGTGCTTAAAGGAAAATGCCACTTTTTTTTATAAAAATAGGTTATTTTTACAGTCCATTCAGCCAATTTCTGGGTTTGGCGATAACACTTTTAGCTGGAGCTTTTTAACATGCAAGTGGCACTAAACCCAACCCCTCCCATGTATTAAGTACATAAAGTTAATTAATATTACTCAGTACATAAATGTATAATTACACTGTAACAAGGACACAATAAAGTGTAATCCAAAAGTGATATGAATATGTAAATTCACGTCTGTACAGTAGTGCGCAGTTCAAACTAATCGCATGAAGAATATGACGCAGGAGGAGAAAGTTCAACATGATTTAGCAATAACAAAAATTAAACACATATGTGTCCTTTTTGCATAATATGACTGAATTAGACCATCTAAAGTCATGGGTTTAAATACATAAATCACATTTTTAATTACAGGTTTGTATAATATTCAGAGTTTGACCGGTTTTATTTATTTTGAGGAATCCTGAATCTGTTTTTGTGCAGGTGAGATCAGTAAATACATGTTCATATTTAGCAAGCAACACACAGTGCCCTGCACTTACCCCTGATTTCTCTCAACATGGCAACATGAGAGCTGACAGTCAAAACATGGGAAACAAGTAACTGGCATTGTTTGGAACGACATGCGGATTAAAAATGTAATTGAATTTTCATTTTCGGGTGAACTAACCCTCTAAATTGACCACATAAATCAAATGAATGTAAGTAGAATTATAGTAATGGCAAAGGTAATTAGGTGGCGTATTTGCCATACCTCTTCCACTGCACAAAGCATGGCAAAGAAAATGTGCGTCATCACAGATCCATTTCAAACCACCAAACTGTTAATGAGCAATTCTGCAAGGCTCGTCAAAGACATCTTTTCAGCTGCATGCTCATTATAGACACACACAAAAGAGTTGAACGTGAGTCAGTGGCGGTTCAGTGCACAGCCACAGTAACCGGCAGCAGCTCACGGGATGATTGAGACTGCTGAGGCCCGTCAGGGGCCAGACGGAGACTGACACTCCCCTCGGCAGGATCAACTCGGAAGTCTTTGTGCACCGGACGGATGGCAACAATGAATTGTCTTTTAAAGGTTTCGCTCAGCATGATGTAGAGCAGAGGATTAATGCAGCTGTTGGCGTAGCCCATGCTAATGGCTACGTTATAGGCATACAGAAAGGCATAACTGGGCCGCTGCACGCTCAGATGTGCCAGTTGCAAGATGTAATGAGGTGCCCAGCAAATGAAGAAGGCCAGGCATATAGCGACGGCCATCCGAGTGACCTTTCTAGTGCGCACTCGAAGGCTGTGCTGGGGAAGTGGAGCCACCGTGGCAGCCATGTTCTGGAGGATCTTGAAAAACACCACGCATATGATGACCAACGGCAGAGCGAACGCCAGCACGAACTGGTAGAGAGTAAACCAGTAGGTGTCTGTGGCCGGATTGGGAAGGAGCAGAGCGCATCCCACTGATCCGTCCCGCAGGGGCATGAGGCCGGAGTACATCCACACCGGCGTGATGGACAGCAGCGAGAGCATCCAGACCAGGCCCACCACGGCCACGGCCACGCATGGAGTGCGTATGTGGTTGAAGCGGATGGGATGAACCGTGGCCAGGTATCGGTCCAAAGTCATGACCGTTAAAATGTAGGTGCTCACGATCTGGCTGTTGGAGTCCAGCGCTGTGATGACGGTGCACATGGTGGCGCCGAAACACCACGAGCCGTTTCCCACCAGCTGGTGGATGAGGAACGGCATGCCAAGGAGAAACAGGAGATCTGCAACGGAGAGGCTGAAGATGAAGATGTCAGGCACCGTCTGTTGAGCTCTGAATTGATTTTTTTTAACGATGGTGTAGATGACGATGCAGTTGCCTATTATGCCGACGAAACAGATGACTCCGTAAATGCTTGGCATGAGAACATTGTGATATTGCTCGTCAGTGTCTGTGGAGAAAAAAAATGATCTTTTTACTGTATCAGCTATTAGTTTTCACACAAATATTAAGCAGGTACCTGTTTTTAACATTGATATTAGCAGCAAATCTGCATATCAGAATGATATCTGAAGGACCGTGTGACACTGAAGACTGCAGTAATGATGCTGAAAATACAGTTTTGCATCACAGGAATAAATTATATTTTAAATATATTAAAAAACAAAACAGTTCTTTGGAAATATTATATTATTCCATAATAATATTGTATTCATAATGAATAAATGTAGCCTTGGTGAGTATAAGAGATGTCTTTCAAAAACATATCTTACAACCCAAACTTTTAAACAGTAATAGTTAACCTAAATTATGTTTTTTTTTTTTTTTACTCATTACTGTGAAAAAAAAATCACATGTCTGTTGTGTTGTGGTCTCTAATTGTAATCATTTTTCTGAGCATCTATTAATGTGGTAAGTAGCCATTTAATAAGCAGGATGTTATCACACAATAACCCCTGACAGAATAATTCCCGATCATCCGGTCATTATCCCAGCCAAAAAGCCTGTGTGTCAAGAGCTAAACACAAGCAGAGAACCACATATTGATCTAATTAAGAAAATTATGCTATAAAAGTAAGAGCTACTTGACCTTAAAATATCTTTTGTTGGTCTAATCCGATTAGTCATTGATAAAGCCAGTTATTTTGCAACATGACGCACATTCAGCTTGCCAGACGAAAATATAATACAGTGTATTTACCTGCATTTAAATGTTGAGACGAGTTAAACTCATCACTGGAGTTCTCAGCGGAGGTCACGTTGAAATCCATCACAAACTTGACCATAAAACACAAATGCACAGATGGTATTATTAACAACATGATCCTAAACCGTGCAAGTTATCTTATGGATTTGTCCAAATCCTACAGGCTTTTCAGGATTATAACTGGGGCCGGTTGCATAAGTGAGTCAGCTAAATTTTTCTTTAGTACACAGTTTTTTTTTTTTGTTTTTTTTCAGTTTCATAAAAATGTATATTAGTCTAAGGTAAATACAAAAAATAAAACGGATTGGCTAACTGATAGTTGGTCAGACTAGCTCTTAAGACACTGTTTTAACATGAAGGCTAAGTTTATGCAACTGGAGTTTTTGGATCATGTTCGCTGTTCGCTGTTGCCTTGTTTTCTGAGTGTTTTACTGACAGCACAGTACAGACAGCACATTTTCAAACTGGGCCATAGGGGGTGCTGTTTGTCCACAGACAATTTATGAGAAAGAAATGCGAAGATTTTATAGGGCGTCCGAGATAAAATTGTAAATTATTATTTAAATGTTTAATGCGGTGATTTTTGTATATATATATCAGCATATATATATATATATATATATATATATATAATTATTTATTTTTTTTAATATTCTAATTTCTTATCCTGAGAATCATGAAATCAGAATTATTATCAACAATAAAAAATAAGGACCATTTATACTGAATAGAAGAAAAAACATTGTCAACAAACAGACAAAATACAATTTCGCAGGATATTTTAATAGCCTAATCATTTTTGTCTTTAGTACAATCACAACGTTTGGTGTTAGTACGCTATATTTCAATGCTGCCTTTCATTTCAAATACCCTGTCATTTATACCCTCAATAAAATAATTAAAATATTAATTAATCAAATATTCAAAATATTCATATACCATAGTATTTACATTTGTACTTCAACATAGTGTCATTAAATGAAACAATGACATGGTACATGGCACACAAACACTTTTTGGTACTTTTGGTTAGTGCAGAAACATCACACGTCATCTCATTTATTTATTTTTTCCCCCATGAACCTACCTTTATCTGATTATAAGGAACACTGCAGGTGTAGAGGTCTCTCTTTTCCTTCAATGTGTCCTCTGAGACGCAAGACACTAGTTGACAGCTCCTCAAACGCGCTCTACACCAGCCACGATCTCCAACATCGCCAAAATCTGCACCAATGCACACTTGAACGCTTCATGGTGTGATTAAAATGTCTCTCCTGCGACGTTAACGCTCTTGTTTCTTCCCAGTTGACAGAGCACGTGTGAGGCTCGCTGGAAAAGGGAGTTGTGTGTGTTATCTGAAGAGTTGAGCTCGGTGTAGCGTCTGATGGTTATTATTATGATCCTGCTGATGTGACGAACATCCTCCCTCTGAGCACTTTGGGCTACACCACGCTTTTAAGAAACTGCACGGAAACTGCTGGTTCTTCCTCAATCACCTTCATTTACAGCAGCTAATCCCATTAGGGATGTAATTTCAGCTCCATAATTTCCACGTCTTTCCTCACCAGGACTGCCCCTGCAATTAGTGAGCGGTTCAATCAGGCTGGATTTGAAGTGTCTGCGAAGTGAAAAGTGGAAACGTTTACGAATGTAGGACTAAATGTTGCTTTGCTCTACAAGATCTGGAGAGGACGGATCAGCCTACGCGTTAAGCGCATACTGAAGCTAGTCAATGCCAAATGAACCGCAATATAGATATAGCCTGTAATAATATAATAATAAAACTAAATTCCATTAATTACTCACATAAGGCTACAACATATTACAGTTTTTCTCAGTCGCTTTGGTGCGTTTCTCAGAACACTATTAACATTTGCACAGCAGTTAGTGCGTTTCTCAAAACAATTAGTGCAAACTGCAAAACCTAGTGGATAGCCTGCAAAAGCACGTCACATGCTCAAAATTGATA
>JAUCMS010000062.1:18045012-18055022 GCA_032357445.1 Enteromius radiatus | reverse complement strand
GGAGGTTGAACTAATAGTTATGAGAATTTTAATTCTGATCTGAGAAACGCACCAAAGCGACTGAGAAAAACTGTAATCATAACTCTGAAGCTTGTAAACATATTTTTTCCTGAATATCCAGTATATTTATTTATTTAAATTCTGAATGGGCTTATTACCTACAGACAGTTGATCAAATGTGCTTAGGCCAATGACTAAAATATAATAGATCTGTGCTAAAGGAGGCTACACAGTACAGTATTGCTATTTTTACACCCTTAATAATTAATACTCGCCTTCAAGCCTTTTTTTTTTGTAAAGACTAAGGCTGAGGGAATTTTGCTGGTGCCTTGGTTTTGATCTGACTTTGAAGTAAAGCATCGTCATTGGCCAATATAAGGTTATTTAGACCTTAATCAGGTTAGGCGCCATATGTGAGGCTAAACGTAAATAGTTTACTATGACATTTCAAAACTGTTTTATGAACTTATGTCTACTCGAAGCATTTCTCAGAAGTTTAGTTAGCTGAAAATTGATATTATTAAACAACAAGGCCAATGAAACCCGCACTTCCATCATTCACAGCCTCGTATTTACTCGTTCAATTTAAAACATATCGCTAGAAATGTAAGACATTGCTTGTTTAAAAAAATCTACATAAAACCCTTTCACTTTTGCTGTCACAACAGTAGAAAACAAGCTCCCTTACAATGCGGTGATATAGTTTTTTAAGTATTGTTTACCATTTGCATAACTACAGTTTACTACAAATACTATGTTTAACCTATGGTTAGTTAGTTAATTTGTGGTCACCATGGTCACCACTTTACTATAGTAACCATGTTTTTGTTGTTGCTGAGCATGAGCTATACGGTGTCAAATATTGAAATACATGTTTTATTATAATATGTTTGTATTAAAATGTTTGACCAGAAGATGGCACTATGCTGCAGGCTATTAAACGTCATAGGACTTGGTTTAAAAAAAAAAAAAAGGTGTAATGATTTAACTGGTCCACCAGGGGCAGGCGGTGGACAGCTGACGTCGATGTATCAAAGAGGAAACGGAAATAAACAGAAAATACAGCAATTTTCACCATTTCAAGTCGGGCGAGGTAGAATAGCTCAATCTCATCAACGATTAAAGACAATTAGAGTGGATTCTAGGGTCTTTCAAACGAGAGAGCGAGTGTTGGCCCTCACAAGTTGTTTTCAAGAGTGAGTATGAGAAACTACAGCTTTTTACTGACTGCCAGCGTCAATGTTTTTTTCCACGTTAACATAAGCAAAGGCCATAAGGCCTCTGTGCTTTTCTATACAGTACCGCTGCTCGCTATTATTTATGATAACGAAATCACGGAATTCATGCTAGACATGTTGAAAGAAGAAACACATTCCCGTGTGTTGTTTATGAAAGTTAGGCTATATCACGGGATGTTTAAACTAGAACCTTCGGAACTTTACTGGAATTAGTCATGTTTATTTTATTATTTTTATAAAAGATACAGTGTGAATATACATATTTTAAAAACTTATATAATATTTAGACTTTGGAAGTTAGTTTTATGCAGCGTTACTTCAGCGTTTTCATTTCTTTTCAGCAATTTCATTTTTTGATTAAAGTGTATTTATATGAATTTTGTAAACATTATGCGATTCTGTTATGTGATGGTAAATCGTGTTGTTTAGAAATCCAAGCGTCAGACAATAATGCGCCGTTGTCAAATGCTGCCTGTTGAAGTGCAGGACTATGTAAGCTACAGATATGATTAAAACGCACGATAACATATATACATAAATCTATAAGTAACATCCATGGCATTTCCGGTGTCGTTTACGGAATTTTCTCCGCCACAAATCTGATATCTTTAATACACTACAGTTCATTTACATAGCTACGTTGACTTATGTCTGCGCAATTCTTGATATTTGCTCAAACGAATATTATTCTGTGCACGTTCTATAGCGCTATGACGTTATCGAACTTTGCTTTAGCGAACGCTGTGAAATTCTTTCTGACCGTCTATTGGTCCAGCGACAGACCGAGCGAAGCCAATTGGATGTTGACTCCTCTTCCAGTAGTTTGATTGGCTGACGCATTTTCGACGCGCGGATCTGATTGGACGGTCCGCTCTGACCGCAGCGCGTAATTGGCTGCTTGAGACGGGTTTCCTTCCTCTTTATGGGGAGCGTTTGCTTTTTAATGCCAGTTGTATCGTGGGGCGCGGCCCATTGAACAATCTAGAACACTAGATCAACACTATCGAGTCCTATAGGATTTTCTGAAAGACTGTGCTTTGTTCGCAGGTTTCTCGCCGTGATCTTTATGTGAGGATCGCGACGGGAGGAGAGGCGCGGGGCTGACAGAGAGAGAGAGAGAGGCAGGTGGAGATCATTGTGTCTTCTTGGATCTGTGCTCATCGTGGCTATTGAGATCTCATTGTCTGGTGCTCTGGTCCACAACAGGGATATTAACTGCTTCAGGAGACATCTTCCACTGCTCTGAACCTTACCACATAGGTGTCCGTCAGGCTGTATCATGGAGGCCATTGCCAAGTATGATTTCAAAGCAACGGCAGATGATGAGCTGAGTTTTAAACGTGGGGAAATATTGAAGGTAAGGCATGATTTATGTAAAGTGTGCTATTGTTTATTAATATAGGTCCTCATGAGCACGTAGTTGTGTCTTGATCAGAATGCCTGTAAGTGCCTTATTGTCTCATTACTAATGAAGTACTTAGCAGTACTTACGGGCTTCATTGGATCTGGACCAGTTGGTTTGTTAGTTATTGATTAGTTTTATTGTTTGGTCTTCTGATCATATGCCAGGAAAAAATTATTTGCAGTTTACGTTAAGCAATGATGGATGCTTAACGGTACTGTAAATAAGGAAGTACTTTAAAAGATAATATAAATTTCAACATATCAGCACCATTGATGTGTGCCTGTGGTGTCACTTGCGTATATGTATATGACACATATTTAGCTGTAGAGTTTGTATAAAGTGACTTGGAAGAGAAATGGAAGGAATTTGTTAAAAAAAAAAAAAAAATATATATATATATATATATAAACCAGTTTATAGTGATAAGTATTTGAAATTAAACTTTTTTTAGGTACGAAAAATGATGAAAGAATGTTTCTTTTGTTTTTGTTCGTGAAATGAACATTAATGTCACTTTTTCATAACCGGTTTTATTGAGAGATAGTGTTTTATTTGTCTTTTTTAAGACAAGTATAGAAAATGTAAGATTTTTTTTTTTATATAAAGCAATTTATAGTGATAAGCATGTGATATTAAGCATTTATTAGGTACGAAGAAAAATTATGAACAAAAAGCAGTTTGTTGGTTTTAAGGATTAGTTCCTATTTATGTCTTATGTTTTACCCTAAAAATAATGTTGAATCTTTATTTATTCACCTTCATGTTGTTCAAAACCTGTGTGATTTTTTTTTTTTTTTTTTTTTTTTTTTTTTTTTTTTTCTGTGGAACACAAAAGAAAATATTTAAAAAAAGTGTCTGCTGTTTTTTTGAGTATGCGATACGAAAAACACTGAAACATTTTTCAGTTAGTCAGTCAGTTTTGGAATGATATGAGAGCAAGTAAATTAATTTTTATTGTAAATTAATTATTTTTGGATGAACTCTGTCTTTGTCAATGTTTTGAAATGTGTCTGGAAGTTTACTTTAAGCACACATTAAGCTTTCATGTAAAATTGAAAAGCGTTTCAGAGCATTTGTGCATGAGTGAAAAAATTATTTTAAAAAAACAAAAAAAGCCATGTGATGATTTCAAGGCGAGTTCCTGTTCTTTTTCGAGATATTTTATCATTATTTCTTCACTTCTAAACTTGATAACACTGCAGCTTCTCAGAACAACTGTTTGCTCAAGCACATAATTTCTCCATCCTCTAGCGTCTGAATGCTAATCTCAAGCGTAGCATCTGTTAATCTGGCCAAACCTCACAGCTGAACGTCACTGTCCGGTTTATGTAAAGCTGCGATCTTTCCTTCTCTCCCTAAGGGACAGTTCAAGCCATCCCTCTTTGAGCTGGATTGCAACATATCAGCTGTGCAGAGGACAGGGCTTGTACTCAAGTGCTCGGAGATTTAAACGCAATCATTCTAATCTCTCATCTTGAGTTTAGGGGCATCTTTCACGCATCATGCATGCATAAGCCTGTCATAAGCACGTCAACAGCATCATTCCTTTGATCTGATTACCGGCCTAGATTATTATCAGGTCTTTGTCTTTGTGATGGGACGTCAGAGGCACTAAATGAAGCACGTCCTGAAGTGCTGTGGAGGAAAACAGGCAGGATTACGGTGTTGGTGTTGGTCTGCTCCTCTGTGGGATTTTTTCAGATTATAGTGTTTGATAATGAGGGCAGAAAAGAAGTGTGGTTATGAATAATGCAGTTAGCAATTATATGTTTGTTTGCATGTGTTTTCTGTTGCAAATAGCACACATGACTTTATTTAGCCTCTCTTGCCTTTTACACGAACGGTCTACTCATGCTGTTTCACCCAAAAATGAATACTAGAGCTTACCCTCGTGTGTTTTTGTGTTTGTTTATTTTAGTTTTTTTCCCTGTGGATGCAAAACAAGATCTTTTAAAGAATGTTTCTATTGTTCATTACACAAAAACTATTGTTTTATTGTCAATGTTTTATTTGTCTAGTGTAGAAAACTTAAGAAATGAATCGAATAGGGCACCATGCATCTTCATCTAAATGTAAACATATAGATCTCTATCACTTTTTAATGTGATTTTAGATTTGCTCCCAACTTCCAGAATGTAAAATAACTTGTACAGTACCTCTGCAAAAAAGTAATGTTGTTATGTAAAGTGTTTTTGTCTTGTTTGACCACGTTTGGATTCTTAAATTAAAATTAAGATTTACTTGAAGCAAAATGACATAATACAGTCTATATCTTGCTTATGACTTTGGTAAAAACAAGAGCAAATATCTGCCGATAGGCTCAGGAAATTAAAAAATCTTAGTTCAAAAGGAGAGCAAGTGTTCATCCCCATTGGCAGATATTTGTTGCTGCTTTAAGCATGAACTTACGTAATTTTATTCAATGTTTTAGAAAACAAGACTTCATATATCTCACGACTTTACTTTTTAAGACCTTCACAAACCCTAAAAACAGAGTTTGGATTGACATGAGGGTGAATAAATATTTGTGCCATTTATTCCTTAGATTTCACTTGTTTTGAAATGCATGCTTTTGTGCACATGTCATTTAATTTTGCTGATCATCAGCCACAATGGCATGTTTCTTTAAAAGCACAGAAGCAGCAAGAAATATGATGTCGGCTGTGTGTTTTTGAATGTGCTTGATCTCGCTGACATGTTTTGTTGCTGTGTTTCTGAGTTTGGTGTTGGTTGGAACACTGTGCAGTAAACATTTAAGTTAATTTACCGCTACAAATAGTCCCAGGTTCAGGGCACTTGTTGACTCCAAATCCTTCCCAAAGTTTGTTTTTTGCAGTCTAATGTAAACGCACAAAGAGGAGCCTGTTTACACGCGTTCTTGTCAAGATGTTAAGTGGTGTACATACTATGTAGTTCTGTAGGGTTGGTGTTGAAATGTTCCTTTTCTATTAGTGCCTCTCTTTTTATGAGGAAGTGATTCTTCAAAGCGCGCATAAAATGGACCATAAGTCAGCAAAGGTGCTAAAGGCTATCTTAAATATTTCCTCCGTCAGCATTATATTTTAAACCAGATTTACATTTTCAGATGGTTTTTCCCATGCAGAAGTCACAGCCACAGTGCAGCAGTAATCTTGGTGGTTGTCAAGGTGATGCTTTGCAGTTTCTCAGGTCTTCCGAGTGGGTTTTTAGTTCATCTGCCATGTGGTCTTTTGTGTGGTGATGTTTGGGTTTAAGCAAAGTGGCTGCAACTTCAGTATCTGTTGATGCCAGATACAGTGCAGTGCAGTTCACATCTTTCTTTTTTTAAAAATAACTTCTTGAAATCTTTATCTTTGAACTTGTTAGAAATATAACATCTAGTTTAACATCAACATATCTTGAAATGGTGGTGATGTTAAAAAAAAAAAAAAAAAAGCAGGTTATCTCTTGGTCTGTAGAGCTAGACTGACCCTTATCACAGTACCCTAAAATTTCAGACTGAGGTTTCAGTGGTGAACATGCTCAAGTCATCTAGTCTTGGTTTCTGTTCTGATGCAATAGCACAAAAGGGTTTCGTGTAGGTGTAGTTTATGCTGAAATAATAAATATTATTGTGTATAAGTGTAATTTAAAAAAAAAAAGTAAAAATATTTACATTAAATTAAATATAATTGAAGTTTATACTTGCTTTATTGTAGTATTTTATTTCACTTAGATATAAACTTTTACTTATTTTTATCTATAATGCTGTCAAACAATTAATCGCAAGTAATTGCATTATAAATACGTTTCTTTGTACATAATGTGTGTGTGTTATGTGTATTTATACATACATATACATGCATGTATATTTCAGAAAAATATGCTACGTTTAGATATTAGCGTAAATATATCTGTATATAATATCAGTTATTATAATTGATTATAAATATAAATGCACAAGTGTATATATTTTTAAAATATGTACTTTATATATACAAAGTAAGTGCACACATTATGTAAACACAACTTGTTTTGAATGCAATTAATAATTTTTTTTTTTTTTTTTTGGAGTTTAAAAATATTTATTGGGTTTGTGTTTAGTTTTTCTGTTTTAGTTTGTAATGGACATCAAAGAAGCAGGAATACTGTAAAATAGTGCACCGCAGTGGATTTCAACGCTGTCCTCTTGTGTATGAATTTTGGTCCATTAGTCAGCAGGAGTAAGTGCATGTATTCAGATGCATTATGATAGTGCTATCATGCTTTTAACAATGCTTTAAGACACCAAAGATATCTGTACGGTACTCTGGTTTTTAAGGAGCTTAGATGTAGTGATGGTGATCTCACACATTGACACTGAAGTATTTTTGGTTCTAAATCAAGGGCTTTTGGGGGGTTTTGCCTGCTTCCACACTAGGAGGAACAACCTCATTTTTCTGCTTAAAGCTTTCTGCTATAGCTGATTGGCCAGCGGAATGATTTTCCTAAATGGTCAACAGTGGCTGTTTCTCTTGCAATATGTTGCAGAATAAACATTGACTGGCTGATAGCTGTCGCTGAAAGGCCAAGCGTTTTTGAATTGACCTTTTCATTCACTCTTAATTTCCCCTGTGGAGGCTGATTGAGCAGGACCGCTCGGTTTATTGGCTGTCTCATCTTTGATGAGATGAAGAGGGAGTCAAAATGTTTGCCCGAAGGGTTGTTGTGCCGCTGACACAAATGGGTCGGAGTGTTTGCACTGCTGTTGAGAAACAGCCTGTGGCTATGTCACGTCTTCCTAGGATAGAAGAGCTCCTAAATGAGTTATTATGCTCCAGACTCTTTATTCTAGAAATAACCAGGAGCAGTTTTTTTCCTCAAAAGGAGCGAAGAGGTTTTATTGCGGCACTCTTGAGTGATTCAACATGCAATACAACAGAGATAAAGATTGAACAGATAAGTTAAACATAAGTAAAGCTCAGCATGTAAACTTGTCCAGCGTTTTGTTACAATCATAAAATATTTAGAATGCTTTTTGTCTTATGCATTATTAAATGTTTAATAATAAAAATATTATTAATGTAGTATAATACATTTTAAAGAAATAAAATGCACACACAGAAAAAAAAAATATATATATATAATTTTAATATTAATAATAATAATAATAGAGAGAGAGAGAAATAAATGTATAAATTAATATAATGTTCGTTAACATTTTAATTTCAAATTTTGGATTGTCAGAATAAATACTTAAGGCAAAAATATAATTCAAAATATTTCATACTTTAACTTAATACTATTCAATATCACTTATTCAATCCTGATTTAATACTGTTTTATTATAATGTTTGCATTACTGACGATGGCATAATGCATATTATTTTCAGCCTGCTTCCTATTGTCATCTAATTCATTTTCTTTGGGCTTGAAAGCAGAAATAAAAACTGGTGCTGCATTAATTGTTTGCAATTGATGTCTGTAAGATCGTTTACAGACATTATCGCTTATTCTCTATTCAGCAGACAAAAAAGAGGAGAGATTTTAAATGGGTTAGGTGTCAAACGTCAGTGACTGGTTTACTTTTGAGTGGTTGCAGATGCAGCATGTCTACCAGCTAGTCACATTTCGTTAGGTTTCATTTCATTCCTCCGCATAGTTTCAGTTTCTCTCTGGCGAATAAAGAAACGTTTCAGCAGCTGCCATTCTGTGTCCCCTGCGTTTAACCTCTGACAACTTCACAGGGCTGCCGCGTGCTTTATGAACAATGCACTAATGTCTGTCATTTGCTCTTGACATTGTTTTATCTGGCGGGTACATTTGCCTCTAGCTGTGGAAGTGAGGTACAATAATCATGCAAATGATAATAAAGTAGTTTGCTGATGCTGTAATAGGCTGACGCAATTTGCATTGACATCAATAGCCTGCATTTGCTTTCACGTGCTGTCTTTTGCTTTCCTGCTTCATCCATCTGTGACACACGCTCCGATGTTTACCTTGAGATGAGTCTGTAGAGACAGACATGATTTAACAGGCCCGTGCTCCATGTCAGCTATTAGAGTCTAGGCTTCTCTCTCAGTTCATCTGTTCTTGTCTGCTTTGCTATGAAGTCAGAGTGCAAGTGGGTGTTGAAGCACACACTCATTCAAAAGAAAAAACTCTTACCGACCTCAATTTGCACTGACAAAACTCCCAGAAGTCATTGGTTTTCAACCTTGACAAAGATGATCTGAGTTCAGCCTACTGCAGACGAGCAGCAATGCGACTCCTAAATAGTTCGAGCTAGAGTTGGATTGATGCTAAAAATTTGGCTTCTGTACAATTCCAGCTTTAAATCAATACCTCAGGCAAGAAATATGCAACAACATTCTTGCGCAATTGATGAAGTGCAACCATGACTGTAACATCCTGTGTTTTTGAGGTTGTATTGACACATGTCATTTGCAGCTTATTTTATGTATTTGCACTTGTTTAAGATTTATGAAATGTGACTGTTATAATACATGCATCAGCTACTGAAGATTATGATGTTATACTTATGACGTTATTGTATGTTTTTGTGCATTAATCCATACAATTCTAGTGTAGACAGTGGATATAGACTCTTAACTCTTTCCCCGCCTGAGTTTTTAATTTTTTTTTTATATATAATTTTAAACAAGAGTTCACTTGTTGTTTCAATGCATCAATTAAAAAATTCTGACAGTGCATATGCATCAATTTGAATGATTATTTTCTTTTTTTTTTAATGGTAAGTCTTTGCTTTGGTTAAGATTTGATATAAAATGCTGATTGAACTGCAATTCATTAAAGTGTCAAATAAATATTTTAAAATAACCAGAGCTTTTTATAGTTTAGATGATTTACTGCTAATTATCAAGTCAGATTTTCGATCAATTTTGCAATTTTTTTGTAATAGTTTTTAAAAAAGTTGCCAGCTACAGACAGCATTTTTTATCATTTGCACAACTTTCATGATTTTGGGATATCTTATAAAAATATTCGAACATGCATTATTTCAAAAGAGAGATAAAAAAACAGAGCATTTGCTATTAAACAGGCAAAAGTTTTATGCTAACTACATGCTTTCTTTTTTTAATCAACACTTGAATCTGGGCAGGTTTAATTAAAAAAGCAATTTTTTTTTTTTTTAAATGCTGAGACAAACACATTATTGGTGCAGAAAATGTCTGCATTGCGGGAAAGCACTGTTCTGTTAATGGCAAGGAAACGGTTAAGGATAGGTTCTTTGTTGCCATCTGTGGGTCCATAAAGAACCTTTAAAAACCTTAGATCCTTTCCATTGCACAAAAGGTTTGATATAGTGGAAAAAAAGGTGCTTCATATCACTTAAAGGTGCCCTAGAATGCATTGAGAGAATATTTTAAATTGTTGTCTGATATGTACACAGAAGGTATGTAGCTTAG
>JAUCMS010000062.1:18030176-18042539 GCA_032357445.1 Enteromius radiatus | reverse complement strand
ATGTCCATGTACTGAACTCTTATTATTCAACCATGCCAAGGTACATTCAGTTTTCCATTCTATGGCACCTTTAAAAATTCAGACGATGCATGTGCATCAATTTGAAATTAAAACTTTTGTTTTAGTCAAGATTTGATTTAAAATGCCGAAAAATAGATTGAACTTCAATTCATTAAAGTGTCAAATCAATATTTTAAAATGTATAAACAGCACTTTTTTGATTTACTGCTAATTATGGAGTCAGGTTTTAGATTTCCGATCAGTTTTGTAATACTGTGCGCTTGGGGTTGGAAGCCACAAGTCAGGTTATTTATGAGGAAAGGCTTGTGTAAACTCTCAGGCCGATTGCTTGCTCAACTACAGCAACAGCTCGATGCTTTTACCTTGATTTTATCTGTGATCAATAGAAGTGCTCTTCAAACTGATGGTGAGGCTTCGGCCTTGTGACCTCGTCTAATTCAAGTGTCTTTTCCTCTGCAGTGTTTGAGCAGAGCGGGATGAGCTTGTTGCGTTACATTTTAGTTGAGTCAGGACTGGCTGCTGTTTGTTGGAAGATTTGCATCCCACTGAGCTTTTCTGGTAAATTAAATAATGCGTTTTGTCAACTATGGACAATTTTAAAAACCGAATTCAACAAAGAATAATACAGTTTTTTCCTGCATTGGGAAGAGCGAGACTTTTTAAATAAATGTTTGAATAAATTGTTGACTTCCCTCTCTGCCCATATTAACCATAACCTTTTATTTTTGGGTTGCTGTGTGAACTGGGATAAGTCACTCTTCTGGTTTTAGTTAAGAGTGTGATCACCAGACTGAACGCTTTGCAAACGCTACAGGTGAACGTTTCTAAGAAATCCCACCCCACTGAAGTATCTCGCCACCGACGGGTACTAACACCAAAGTTGTCTTATTACTGATCAGCTTCTAAGAAAGAACCCGTCACTTAGTGGAAACTGTCATGTACAATTTACTCGTATCTGGAACATGGTCGGATTTTCCTCACTTCCCCTTAGACTGCATCTTAAAATGGAATAAAGGGAAATGGAAAGTTGCCTCCTTCGGCTTAATGGAAGTTCTCAATCTTTTTTCGCTGAAAGCCAAGCTTGCTTTTAAACTATTCATTACCTATTGCGAAGAGCAGAAGCGAAAGATATGGATATTAAGTAGCTGAGTGGCTTTGGATTGAGGCTGAAAACTCAAAAAGTCCTGATGTTTAAAATAACAGTGAGGTTAAGGACAAGAAAAGATGAAATGTGAATGTGTTCGTGTGTGAGACCGTCACCTAAGGTTTAATGTGGCCGTCTGTCTGTAATCGAAAAGAGCTGTCTGTTCATTACGGGGACGAGTATACTGCATTTTTAATGGAGAAAGACTGAATTAGTCAAGTCTGTTTTTAGCAGCCGTCACAAAGGCAATGCGCACTTTATTTTAATGTTCAGACTAGTCATTTATTTTGGATGGGTTTGGATGATTTTCTCCACAAACTTCTAAATTATGAATGCTTGAAAGAACCCACGAAGAGCGAATGAAGTGTTCGGGGAGAAAAGTTTTGAGTGTGGGAACTGAAGGTGTGATGTTGTCTGAGTCAGGGTAAGGTAGTAAACCGTTTTTGTGCAGTAGAGATGCATTTTGCTGTTACGCAGCATGGAAAGCCCATGGAACGAGAGTGTCTCCTACTAATGATTAAGAAAGTTTTTAGTTTTATTTATGATAAAAAGCTTTAAGAACAGAAGCAGCTGAATGCTTATAACAAATAAGTATAATTATTTTAAACTTAAACAGACAGTTAATTTGATTATATGTGACCCTGGACCACAAAACCAGATTATTTGTAGCAGTAGCCCAAAAAAAAAAAAAAATTTGCATAGGTCAAAATAATTTTGTTTATAATTTTATACCAAAAACCGCTAGGATGTTAAGTACAGATAATGTTCCTTTAGGGTATTTTGTACATTTCCTACTGTAAATATATTCAAATGTAATTTCTTTTATTTAAACTTGCTTTAAACAGTTTTTGCACCCTCAGATTCCAGATTTTCAAATAGTTCATCTCGGCCTAATATTGTTCAGTCCTAATAAACTGATAAATAAAATTAACACTAATGAGTGGTTTTGTGGCCCTGGGTCACACATTTATATTTGTATTTCTACATATCTGAAATTAATAGTATTATTATTAATGTTGTTATCAGATAAACGTGTCTGGGCACATTTATCCATCATAAATATTTTTCACTTTGCATAATAGCGTCTGCTGAACGAGTGAATGAATGTAAGTCAATGGAGCACAGCTTTTGATGCCACACTTTTACACCTGTCATTATGTTGTTATTATTTGGTTACACAACCACTTCTAAGTGTAACAACGTTTAAACGTGGCAGTGATTTCCCTAAATGATTGTTTGTGGAATAGAGGAGTTATGAAACTGTGATACCCAAGGAGTAGCAATGTTTACATTTCCGTCAAGCATGAAACAGAAACATGAATGCAAACAGTTCCAACTTTCGACCAAAGTAATTTGAGCATTTAAATTCCTATTTTAAGGGTTATGTGCAGCTTCTCACGTCTCTTATTTTTCTTACTAACAACATTAAAAACAAACATTTTGCTGATTTCCTTAACGCAATGGTACCACCTTCCGGTTTTGGCAGGAGTCATTCGGCACACGCTCTTCTGCAGTTATTAGTGAACTAATAAACTATATGCTAATTAGGAGTCATAGCGAAGACGTACCCTAATTAACATGACAATGTCTTTTTTTTTTTTTTTTGTCCTATTGCTTCGCGTGTGATCAGAGTCGTTTCATGTAGCTTTGTCTTCATGTATTACAAACTCTTTGGCCTTAATCGCTTCAAAGCTGAAAAGTGTAAAGCCTTTGTCTCTTTCAGCTTTCCAAATCGAGATGTTGGTAATCCCAGAGCTGAAAATGAACCTAAAAGCTGACTGTCAGTTTTGGAGACACTCATTATGGGTTCATGTCTTGGTCAATAAGCCTCGTGTGTATGTTAAACTGTCGTTGCTGCTCTACCATTTTACATCAGGCATTTATGTTTGGTGTCTTGACGTCAGAGTGGTCTGATTACACACCACATTTTGAGGTTTTTTTTCATTTTGATCTTGATGACCGCACAGGACTGTCTTCTCAGAAGCAGACATGCAATGATTGCCTGTGCTAACATCTTATGAGTGCACAAGATGTGCTGTAATATGATTCGATTACGGTTTATATTGTCATACATGCTGCTTGTGCAAAGCACTCATTTAGTTTAGTTTCAACTTGAACAATCATAAACTGTTCAGCTCTTTGGACTTCCCATTTTGTAGTGTAGGCTGTACCCTCCCTGACCGACCTTCCCTCGCGCAGCTAGTGTCGCTAACTATAGGCTGTATAATTTGCATTTTGGATCATTTCAGTCTATGATAAGTCGAGGATCTTCAACAGCCTGACGTTTTCAAGTGGCTTTCATGATGTGAAATGAGGTGTTGTTGAAATGGTTTCTCAGATTTTGCCGAAAATGGAAATTTTTCAGCACAAGGGTCTTGTGGGTTTGAATCACACAGGCAGCAGAAACGAGAAGGAACTCATCTCGATCGTCACACATCAGCTGAGCTCTCTAAAAATGCACTTTGGTTTGTGTTCTCAGATGAACTGTGCACTTGTAGTAATTAAATCCAGCACTTTTGAACTTTCAATGAGATTCTCTCACACATCCACCAAAGGATTTTCTGCAGCATGCTTTTCATATCAGATATTACGTTTTTAAATCATTTTTTAATGGCATTTTAGGCAGTTTATTGTGGATACATATTTAGTCATTTTGTGATTTTAATTTGTGTGTGTGTATTTAAGTTTTTTATATCTATGTAGTAAATATGCATTTTTCTAGTTACAATTGACTGGAACATTTAAATAAACAGACTGCTTCATTTCACTTCAGATTGATGTTCTATATTCTTTTTAGAATTTGAAAGATTCTTTAAAGCCTTTTAAAAGTTTAAAATGCGTCAGTGTTAATATCTTATCAGCTGCATGTTGAATCTGTCATTTATCTGTGTGACGCTCTCTATTGGACAGTCAGTGGCACACCCTCTGTCCTCCTCGTCATCTTTGTTTATCACTTCCTGACCCAGGCATTCTGGGAAGGAGCATCAGCCTGAAGGGGGCTGAGCACATGCAGTGGCGCCCTGGTGACATCAGCGTGTGAGCTTGCAGCCACCTTTTAAAGCTACTTTCTCACTTCCTGTTAGGTACAGCTTCCACCCAGCAGTTTCCTGAGCTGCAGTGGAGAGCTTGCAGTGAACATTCAGCAGTCTGATTTGACTGCAGCTCCACTGCCTAATTACTGTTCAAACTTGTCCCATCCTGCGTCAGACTCCGTACGAGTACTGGCTGGCAACAACTTTTTTTTTTCTTTCTGATATCTTTCAGGTGTTTTTGCCTTTTATTTATTCATATAGTTTCTTGCTATTGTTTCTTTTAAAGGCAAGAAGTTGTATTTAAATCCAATTCTTTTTAAGGTACTGGTAAAAACAATGCACATAAATATCTTTGACATTGATTGTACTGAGCTGACTGAAATTAATAAAATTTTAAGTGAAAAATTAAGAAATAAAATGACTATATATATATATAAATATAATATAATATATATATTTATTATATTTACTTATAAAAGCTGTCAAATGATTAAAAATAAAATTAAAATGAATTAAAAATAAAATTTAATTTATAAATTAAAAAATGACAAAAGTTAAGTTGAAAATAGTTTAACCATACATTTTTATTGTTGTTTTTTTTAATTGAAGAAATTTACATTTAATACAGTAGAAAATAATAATTTAGAAATTTCAGGATTATTATTGTCCTTTTTTTGGTCCATTTGAAAATTAAATTATGAACATTATATAAAAGTGCTGTCAAATGATTAATCATTAATTGCATCCAAAATATATTTTTGTTACATAATATATGCGTGTGTATTGTATATATTTATTATGTAAATATAAATATACACACATACAGTATCTTTTTATATATACATATATATATATATACATGTACGTGCATTTAAATATTTGTAGTATCAATAATATGTACACACACACACACATACATATGTGTATATATAAAATTAATGTATTAAAAAAAAAAGTATGCATCTGCAAGTTGTTCATTAATTTACAGTAAAATATATGGCTAAATTGCAGTGATAAAAGCATATTAAATGGCAAATATTTGGCCGTTTTGTTGAGATTGTGGGTTTAATTTGTGTGTTTGCATATCATTGATTTGCATGATTCATATTTCAGGCATCACACTTTCTCTAGCATAGTCATTAGTGAAAGAGCCATATTGGTTGATGGCTAGTGTGCATGTTTATATTACACTCCTTACATTCAGTGTTACTGTGTGCTGACCAGTGTTTATGCATGTTTGCTATAGCAGCTTCACAGTGGACGTAATCTATCTTTGATGTTTAAGTAGTTGATATTTTCATTCAAGAGAACCACAGCCTCGCTCTGTCTTTTAATCTTTTCTGTGTGAATCATTATAAAGCTGTTGTTTGCCATCTTTGAGCTCTGCATTAGCAAAGGCCTCACTCGTGCTTTCTACGTTCTGTTTGCTGAAATGATGCATTACCTCGCTGTGTTTCAAATGAAGCTATAAGCCGACATGTGGATAGTGAGTTATAGGTGCCGTCACAGATGAAGGATGAGGTTGCTGCCCTCGTCAGGGCCGTTTCCAGCAGCATGGCGGTGTTTAACGGCCTCCGGTATCTTCAGAGACTGAGTCATCATGGCGAGACGTCTCTGGGTAGCAGATAAGGTGACTCAAAGACGGCTCATTAAACTACTCATCGGCTCTGTGTCGACAAATATACTTCTCAGACCTGTTTAAATAACAAAAATAAAAAAATGTCTATTTTGTTTGTGGTCTTAAATTTAATATATGCATACAAAATATATATGCACTAATAAATGCAGATTTTTTAAAGTAATAATAAACACCCAATATCCCAGTAATATTAATTCTATTTTATTTTAGATTCTATGTTTTGCCAAATACTGATTTTTCATTTGAATGGAAATGACAAGGCAGAAAAAAAATAATTAAATGTCAAAATCACAAAGAAACCAGCGACCCGTGAAGAATCCAATTTGAAATGATTAGAGTAGCAGGTACTCAACAAGGTGTTTAAGATCACAATCCGGTGTGTGCTGTTCAAAGCTCATTAGAGCAGCCTCCTAAAGCTGCGATTAACACGGCCCATCACGTCTTCATCACTTCAGCTTGTTAGGAACGTCCTCTCTCGCTGCCTCCGTATCAGACAAAACTGTTTGTCAGTGACTGTGATCGTGGACTTCTGCTCATGTGTCCGTGTCATGAGGACGCTGGCTTATGTAATGGCACAATCCATGATTTGTAATTCACGGATGGGCGAGCAGAAGGGCTTAGTCAACCTATGGAGCCAAACGGGTTTTGACGTAATCTTCTGGTTCGAGCGGGGTAGATTAAAGTGTAGCTCAGATCACCGGTCCGTACATGTGCTGTGTGTCCTGGTCACTTACTTCCTTTTGTGAAAACAAGATGATGCGGTAAAGGATGATATTTTGAAAAATGTTGAGGGCCAGTTGGACAAACAATAAATAAATAAAACGTTAGCGTTGACACACACTTCGTTACTGTAGCTATATCCAACAAGCCACGTTCTCATGCGAGAAAAAATATACATCGTTGAGCAAAGAGGAAACTGACAACACACACACAGACCAGATCAAGCAGACTGGTATAAAACTCACTGAGCTTTCAATTTTCTATTTTTGTGAGAAATTCAAACAATAAATAATGTCTTGTGGCACTTCTTCAGTGTGTCTTGGCAGATCATGAATATGGCCTCCGTTTCGTGGTTGACACGAAATAAACATGAATGAAGATCAGAAGGTATCTTCTCAACAGCAGAAAGATGTCAAAACACACTATTTTTTTTAAGTTGAAGTCTAATGACGTTAATTTACACTCTTGTTTGATTTGTGTGTAGGACAAAATGGCAGATTCTGTTTTCAGATTTCCTGTCAGTCAAGCTTCCTGTGAAGGATTTATTGTTTCTACACCCAATATTTTTAAACATTACATTTAAAGTAGAAATTTGGAGCGAAAAAGTTCCCATTTTAGAAAGAATGATAGATCTATATTACTATCTGTCTATCTATATCTGTCTAAATATTTTTTTCACCTTTTTCTTTTGAATATTTACCTATTTGGTAACACTTTATAATAACTACATGCCATGAATCATTAGTTAAGCATCAGTAAGTAGTCAGTTCATCCTTTATAAAGCATTGTTCCACCATTAATAGTCATTAGTAAGCAGTGTATAAACATAGCTATACAAGTGCCTTGTTCTTGGTTCATAAGCATATCTAAATGTACAAAGGAGATTTAAAGGCTCAGTTATCTTGCTAAAAGAACAAATAAACACACACAACACAGAGGGATATAGAACTATTCATTTCAAGATGCAAAAAAACTAAAACTGTACACACTTTATGTATTTTTTTTTTATGAAATTGAAGGTTTGTTTTTCATTTATCAAGTGCACAGTTGTAAGATTACATTTTTTACACCTTGAAAAAATATTTCTGTGTTCTGTATCCTTCTGTGTTGTGTTTGTTCAACTTTTCAGTTTAGGAGATAAATGAGCCTTTACATCTGCTTTATAAATGCTTTACAAGCTATAACTAGTCCTCACTTTAGATGAGCTCACAAAAACAGACGTCTGGCAACTACCTAATGCTTTATAACTATCTGACTTAACACATGTTCCTGCTGTAATTCATGATTAATAAAGCATTTATTAACACACTGAGCAACTATTATCATGTGTCTAAATAATTAATTTATTAATGTAAATTTAAATTAATTTATTAATCATGATAAATTGAATAAAAAAAATTTTAATGTTCATTTAAATTTTCAATTTCAAAAAAAATGAAATTTTTTTTATCAAAAAATGATAAATTGGTAATTAATAAAGTATGAAAATACAATTATTAAACATGTTATATATGCTCAAGAACAAGGTGTTTATAGATGCACTTGTAAACTGTTTACTAATGTATAATACTGTTGGAACAATGGTTTATAAAGGATGGAATAAATGCTTAATAATGCTTAACTAATCATTCATAGGGATAAAGTGTTACCATATATGTTTGTGTATTTGTACTTGTTTTTTTATATATATATATATATATATATATATATATATAAGTTTTTGAGTCAATTTTGGTATAAAACATTAATAGGCCTACATTGAATTAAATTAGAAAAATTTATTTTGCTAAACTTTTAGCTTTAGATGACTGCAAACGTAATCTAATCGTAAAAACAACAAAATATGTATTGATAAATGACTCAAACAGATATGTGTATCCCTAGAAAAGTTTCTTTAGTCTGAGGAAGGGAGACTTTCTTTCAAAAAACCTGAAAACGGACTCTGATGAAAGTCGTTCGCTTTCAGGAAAGCGTTACTAACAGACTTGATTAATTCGGGGGAATATGATGAAATGGATTCTGGGTGCACGAGTGCGAGCGAGCTGTATTTAATCAGCAATCAGCAGTCCCAGCGGGAGAGCTGTGAATCAGGGCCAGAATTATTACTGCTGATTGACTCTGATTGGCAAGCACTGTTGTGAATGAAAATGCAAAATGGCGTTTTAAAGGAGAGTCGCTTCAGCATTATCTCCATTCAGTCTCCATTTGAATGTTTTCTCCAGGGTTGGCACAAACGGCATCGCAAGCAAACCCAAGCGTGACAATGCCACTTAACCGTAATCAAAGCCCGGTGATTGCTGTAATTGGGGCAGTGGCATGACCTCGGCCTCCTCGTCTGTAGGGTTGATTAAGCGCAGTGACATCACGTCTGATCGAGTGCTGAGTCAGTCAACGATCAGAAGAAGGACTCTTGAGAGTAATTCTACAATAAAGACTCTTTGCTTCTGAACTTTATAATTACCCCAGCTTCGTTTAATGGGTTTTCTCCATTCATCTTGCTGCCTGCAGTAATTATGAGCATTTTGAATAAACTGCTGCCATCAAAAGTGTTAGATGCCTTGCTTTTGGACTTTTAAGATTAGGATACTTGCGGTTAGTCGATGTATGAGTGTTCGCCAGAAGCATCCCTCTGCTGGATGTGGTTTGTTTTTGTTTTTTTGGAGGGTTATCGTGTTCACATTGTGTCTCTGGGTCAGGCCTGAGGTACTGGGTTGAGACAGATGGTGAGATGCTGCATGTGTCTGTTGTTTCTGTGTTCATTATGTATTTTATTGAGACTGTCTCTTATCTGTTCTCCTTTCTCAGCTGTCTTTTTTTTTAACTGGCTGTGACGTTAAAAAGTCATGTCAGGTCTTTGTGTTTAACAGACTGACAGCGTCTTGCCTGTCGTGCAGTCAGTCATAAGCAGAGTCTGACACTAGCGTGCACACTGCTGTCTTTGTGAAAGCGGGTCTGGGATGAAAAGAAGCCTTGTTGCAGCACGCATCACAGTCTATGGTGGTGTAGCGTGCCCTGACCCTTTGTGAAGTCGTGGATGGCTGTGTTGATAGCAGCACATGGGTTATAATATGAACCACTGGCCTCTATGTAAGCTAACGCTTACGGTAAACTCATTTTCTGGGCAAATTACACCTTTTTCTATTTTGTCAGAACTTGCTTCGGGAAGTATATGCCCATCCTTTACTAACCCTCAAGTACTTCCAAAACTGTATGAATTTCTTTGTTCTGTTGAACACAAAGATATTTTGAAAGTTTGTAACCAGGCTGTTTTGGTTCACCATTGACTCCCATAGTGTTCTTTTTTTCTACTGTGAAAGTCAGTGGTGACCCAAAACAGTTTTGTTCTTTTATTTTATTTTTTATTTTATTTTATTATATTTTATTTATTTTTTATTATTTGTATTATGTATATAATATTTTGTTTTATTAATTTCATTTTGTTTTATTATTTTAATTAAGTGCTTCTTATAAATATGGTTAGCCCTAAATATTTAACTGTAGCATTAAATGTTAGTTTTTTATTTTTGTTTATTGTACTTAGATTTTGGTGGTATTTATACTATGTTATATATTTATAATTGTATTTTAATTTTGCTTAGTTTTCTTACTTGGTTAACCCTAAATATTCAATTTATTTATTTATTAGTTTTATTTAATGTATTTTACTCTTGGTAATTTTTTTTTTTGTTTGTTTTATTTATTTGTTCAGGGGTTTTTTTCCAATTTGAATTTAATGCTGCTTGTACTCAGGGGTAACCCTAAATATTTTTTTTTTGTTTTATTTTAAATTTTTTATTTTTTATTTATTTATTTTTTATGTTTTAATTCAAGTTCTTATATTTTCATTTGTTTCTCTCCATTTGATATTTTACTTTTTATCTTTAATACAATGGGTCAGTTTTATTTTTCTTAATGGATTTTAATAATAAAATAAATGTGTGTGCTATGCAGTAATTAATTGCATTTTTTGTACACAGCTTTCATTTTAGATGTGATTTAATGATTGCCCAGCCCGAATTTTTTGTCACCACCACCAACAACAACAGCAGATGATGGGCCACACACCGGATTAGTCCACAAGTTCAGATAATCTACTGCCGTCACGCGTCTCAATCCTCTCCGGACTGCATTGCTCCTCCTGTCTCTGTCAGTCTGTGAAAACTTTAGCCTTGACCCTCATCTGATGATGTCAAATTGACCCCGAATGCATCATTTCCATCAGCGTTCTTATTCCAGAGCCTTCGTCCAGCTTTGTAGCGGTGGGTATCCCGTCGTGTCTTCTCATCTCTGGCTGTTGGCTGGAGCAGAAGGCCACGACAGCTGTGGATGAGATTATCTCTGCTACACAAAACCGAAGCGCCATTACTGTTGTGCCATGTCTGATTAAAAGAGGGGGTGAGCGCTGGGGGCTGTTGACATAGCGCTGACTTGACAATGGATAGAGATTGTGTTTGTAAGTGAGAGAGAAAGTGTAGGCCACAGCGATCGGGCCGTCACAAGAACACACTTGTGTCCACCGATGAAACTGCCAACAAAGCAAATCGTTTTCTCTCTGATCAGATGTTCAACTGTGTGTGCTGGGTGGAAAATCGGGTATTGTGAGTGACATTTGAAGTGGATCATAACAAAGTTGCATTTTGGTTTATGACATTATAAAAAATATAAAAATATTTACATAAATATGCTAAAAGAAGAAAAGCCGATTTACAGCGAGAGACCAAAAACATCAAGTTACTGTTTTGATGGACATATCTTAATTAAATGTATAATGAAGAGCTCACACATTCACGGATATCTCAGTCAGTTCACATATTTGCTGATAAAATAATTCCTTGCAATCAAGTGCATCAGAAATAGAAAAGTGGCATGAAGATGTGGCTCGGCGGACGCTTGACATCTCCACTAATAATAACTGGCACTAACTCATTTTGATCTGTCGCAATGTAGGCGTAGAGTTGTTTCTGCATGAGAAGTGCAAACGATTATTAGCTCCCAGCACTGCTGTTTGAGAAACACATGCGTTTCGCTAAGTGTCCTGTTTGAGGGGGGGGTAAACATTTATGATGACACAAAATGTCAAGCAAAAGAAATCTTTTATGTAGAATGTTGAAGCTGCTTGAAGCATATAATGGCGGTTATGCAAGAACACGTGTAGTTCCCGTGATGCATTTTTAGGTTACTTTCATTTCCTCTCTGTGATCTTTCCCTCTCAGACGAAAGAAAGAGGCCACTTCCCTGAAGCTGTGTTGGCTTGATCTTGTTCGCTCATGATCGTCTTCCATCTTGTTCCATTCGTAACTGATCCAGAGATAGATGTATTTCACCTGTGTGTAATGTTAATACATTAAATGATGCTTTGCGATACTTCAGGAACACGCATCGGGCCCTGGACCTTTCCCGTCTTTCCTGGGTTTGTGAATTGCACTATTGTTGTTTTCAGACATGACACGTTTGATGTCATTTCCTCATGAGTTTTTTTTTTTTTTTTTCTGTAAATATATAATTTTCATTAATAGGATAGAGTTTTACATTTCTGTAATGTGCAAGTATTTTATTTTAAATAAAATAAAATGAAATATTCAGTTTGTTGGATTAAAATTCTGTTTAGGTTTTTAGAATATATTTTATTAATAGATTAGATTCGATTTTCTTTTTTTTTTTTTTAAAGGTGCCATAGAATGGAAAACTGAATGTACCTTGGCATGGTTGAATAATAAGAGTTCAGTACACGGACATAACATACTGTGAGTCTCAAACACCATCGTTTCCTACTTCTTATAGAAATCAAGTGTTTGCAAAAGACGACT
>JAUCMS010000062.1:18007734-18030076 GCA_032357445.1 Enteromius radiatus | reverse complement strand
TAAGCTACATACCTTCTGTGTACATATCAGACAACAATTTAAAATATTCTCTCAATGCATTCTAGGGCACCTTTAAAGCTAGGTGGCTAAAACTTTAGTCTTGTATGTACGCTGCCATTTGGGAACAGTAAGGTTTTTAATGTTTTTATTGTTTAATGTTTTAAGTTTCTTTATGCTCATCGAGGCTGCATCTTGTTGATCAACAACACAGGAAAAAAAAACAAGTATTTTATGCAATTAATACGTTAAAAATATGTTAAAATATGTTAAAAAAAACTATAATTTATTATTTCGAAGCAAAGCCTTTTAGCATCATTACTCCAGTCTTCAGTGTTACATGATCCTTCAGAAATCATTTAGACATGCTGATTTATAATCAGTGTTAGAAACATTTGTGCTGCTCAATATTTTTGGGGCATGTGATAATTGTTTATGATTCTTTGAAAAATAAAATGGTTAAAAAGAATAGTATTTTTTTTTAAATATGGTCATTTGCAGAAACTGGAATTTTTTGAAAAATGTTTTCAGTGTTTCAATGTTTTGTTTTGTTTAGTTTTTTCCAATTAATCCCAATCAAACTGCAGTTGAGTTATTTTGATTTCAGTAAAAACAAAACACAAAATCAGCTAATTTGCACAACCCCTCCCCCCCCCCCCAATAAAACCTTATTTAAAAAAATGATTTTTGAAAATGTAAAAAAAAATGTTATTTGTTTTTGTTGTTATTTAGCTCTTTATATACACTACTATTCAAAAGTTTAGTCAGTATTTTTTTTCTTTTAAGAGTGTAATAGTTTTATTTAGCAAGAATGTGTAAAATACATATGTTTCGAATAAATTCTTTTTAACTTTTTTTTTTTTTATCAATCATCAAAGGAAAAACATCACATTCCAAAAATAAGCAGCACAACCGTTTCAATGCTATAATAATAAATAATAACTCAGCATGTCTAATATGATTTCTGAAGGATAATGTGACACTGAAGACGCTGTAGTATCGCAGACATAAGCTACATTTTAAAATATAAAAAAACTTCAGAAATTGCAATAATATTTCACAATATTATTTGTTTTTTGATTTTAATCAAATACTTGATAAGCATGAGACTTACTGATGCCAACATTTTGACTAGCACATGATGCATTTATTTATGCATTAGAGTAGGCTGTTGAGAATTAAAATGCAGAAAATCTACATTTATTTGAATGGAATCCAAGTTTGATGTAATTTCAAACTAATTATCACAGGCTGTGAAATCACTTTTTTGATCGGCTTTGTGAAAGTCGCTTGTGATGTGACCTTTTAATGCAAACTATCAAGCGTGAGAAATATGTTTGCTGTGCGTGTGGTTGATCAGATCCGAGCTTGGTGCAGGCAGTCAGCGAGATCGCGCTCTCTCTAAATAAATAAATGATGGCCATCTGTAGCTTTCACTCCAGATTGAGGCCGCTGAGTGGACGTGTCAATCTCATCCTTTTCTTTTGGGTTTAGCTGAGAGCTGTTAGCGCCCTATTATGTTTTAAGTATGCACCAGGGAGAGGCCTGCACAATCAATTCTCTCTGTATTTGTGTTTGTGGCTTTGTTGCTGTGCTGAAAGCATCCTATAAACCGCCCAACACGTCGTCTTCTGTCTGTGCACCCACTTAATTCCAGTTATGAACACGCTAAATTGTATGAGCGAGTCAAAAAAAAAAGAGACTATCAGTGTTTGCAGAAATGGAAAGGAGTATGAAGTTTTAAATGTTAGGACCGAGATTGCATTATAGCCTTAAATGACTTATTTAAAAAGATCAGGCAGGCGTGAATACTTATTTCTGAACTGCTCACAGCAGGTATCATTGGTCCTGCATATTTCATTGGCTGTATTTCTAATACAAAATTGCTCCCCAAAGGTGTTAACCATATGATAAAACCACATATGGAAACCACCAGCAGGGTTTTCTGTGATCATGCCATATATAGGGGATATGGGCATTTAGTGGGCATTCCCAGGTTTCGATGCTTCCCGGTCCATTTTTGGTCAATGGTCCATTCCTCGTCGTCATACTTTCTCTTTCTGTCCACTTCCTTTGGTTGTCTACCCATGTATCTTTGCAGCGGAAGGATGTTGCACACTCTGTTTCCTCCAAACCACAGTTTTGAGTCTGTTCTCTGGCAGATATTTGCTCCCCACCTTCCCTCTCTCATTCGGCTGCTGGTGAAAAGGACGTTGGCCAGTGCACAGAACATCAATACAAGCACCATACTTTCCTTTTGGAACAAACCGAGATGAAAGCTGGTCTGTTGTGACGTGATGCTTGGGGACGCACAATATGTGTTACTAATTATCCACTGATGATGTGGGTTATTGTAAAGATTAATAACTCTAATGTAAATATATGAATAATTAAATCAAGGGGCTGTTTCAAACCGGGCTTATTTGATAAACCTGTTTTATGAAACAGGCCTCAGGATCTTTCCATATATTTGTATTTTTAGGTATTTTCTTTCATCTTCAGCTAAATAAAAATAATTTTGGACTGTTTTTTGCACCGTTTCTCAATTTGTCTTCCCATTTTGGGGTCTCATTGTATTTTTTTGTTTGTTTTATTTATTTATGCAGAAAATCATTACAACATCACATTAAATAAAACGATAAATGTTCATGTTTTTTCATCATTATTATTATTATTGCTCTATTTTTAATCTATCAGCTAAGATTTTTGTTTTTAGATGTTTTCTTTCATCAACAGCTAAATAAGAGATCATGTTTGAAGATTTAACCCTTTAAAGAGCACTATTTTCACATTTAAAGGTTTATTAAATCATTCAAATTAATTATATAATTAATTATTAAAACAAACTAAAAAAATAAATGTTCATGTTTAGCATTATTTTTATTTTTTATTAGCATTATTATTAGCATTATTATAACATTTTTTCAGTGTCTATCCATATTGGATATTCATCAGCCCTGTTGGATATTTATTCTTCCTGTTTTTTTGTTTTTTTTTACATTCGCTTTTATCCACAAATGACTTCAAATGAATTTAAGAGCACTATTTGTCTATGCAGAGGACTTGCTCATGGCTCTTGGTCAGAGTTTTCTAACTGCATTGTTCATGGACATTAACGTAAACGATTCAATTCCACATATTGTAGTTTAAATGAAGCCCTTCAACACTGGACAAGGACAAAACTCTTTTCTGCGCATTTTGCATTAGTTTTTGACCTGTGGAATTGAGTATGTCACGTTTTGTACCTTTAATCAGATTGGTGGTTGTCTGAAACCTAAACTGAAAAAGCCTCAGTCCACATACTCGTTTAGCATCCAGTCAGATTTAAACACCTCACCACACACACCTTTTTTTTCTTCACACAGTTGTGATGCTAAAATAAGATAACTGACCAGAATGCAGGTGGTTTGTGCTGGGCCTTGGCATGATTACTCTTGCATTACACTTTCACACAGATGTGTGCTGCTTTTAAACGTTTAGCTTTCTCGATGGCTTGTGGGCAGGGTAACAGTATAATGCTGTATGCAAATTATAGTGTAATGCAATGATGCAATAAATCAATCAATATTAATTGTCTTCTCTTCTATCCACAGGTATTAAATGAAGAGTGCGATCAGAACTGGTATAAGGCAGAACTAAACGGCAAAGACGGCTTCATTCCTAAAAATTACATCGAGATGAAGGCACATCCGTAAGTGTACTAAGATATACAGCCTCCACAACTTGACTTCCGTTTACACCTCTTTAAAAACACCATGAGATCATCCACAGCTTTAAAGATACTTTATCATATGCACAGTTCCTCTTTTTCCACATTGAAAAATATTACTTAATTTGGTTTATTCAGACTTATTTTTCTTCTGAATTTTACTGTTAAAGTGGCTTTGCTGAATGGTCAGTCGCTTCCTTGGTGCCTAATCTGGGAGAAACACCTCTGCTCTGTGTTTCCTGACATTGCAGACATCTGTTTTGTGAATCGGTCGGTATTAATGAGGAGCTTTTACTGTAATCATGTTTGGAAGTCTTTGAGCAGAGCTGTGTATAGCTGTTTTAAAACAAGCGGCTGCGGGTCTCATGTGTTGCTCAAGAATTCGATATGAAGAGATGGTGTTGGTTTCTTACATCGGTGAAAATGTACATCTCCGTATTTATGTGTCAGGATGGCTCAAAATAACCCACAGACCAGTGAATCAGTGTTTTGAACTGATTCCCAGACTTTAAGACCCTGTTATTCTGCTCTAGTGTCAGTCTCAGAATGTAAGAACAGCATTAGCTAATAGATGTTGTGCAGTTTATACATCAAATGAGTTATTTTATATAGCAGAACCAGGTATTTTATGTATGTTAGGGGTGTGTGTTATTGACAAAAAAATATCTTGATAATTTGATAATTAGACAATATTTTCTCAGTGTGTATCTTTAGGATGGCCATGGACTCCTAGTGAAGTTTTTCATATTCTGTGTGGTGGTCAGTTCACACTGATAGAAATGAATCTTTTCTCAATAAAATTCAACAGATTTTTATGTTTTATGGACTTTTTTTACCATTACAAAGCCTATCATGCATTATGCATTATCATTATTACCTTACGTGCATTATCTGTTTACCGTGAACTACAGTAATAGGATATTTATTACCAATCAATATTTAAAAAAGTGAAACACAGATGCTGTTTCCGGTGTCTGTCACCTCGGCCGAGAAGCTGTCACCGGACTTTCTCTCTCCTCTCGGCTAGTTTAAGTTACACACACTGCAGTCGTACATAGCCACGCCTCCTGTCAATCACTCAGTAAGTCACTCAAAACATTTTAAGTTATTGTTACCACTGCATCCTAATTTAAGTAAGTTTGTAGAATATTGTGTGAGGCAGAGACTTCGACCAGTTTTAGGTTTCTCCATATTTAAAAAAAAAAATTCTCGCCATCTCCTCATAGCCGCGCCTATAATATTGTTGATATTGTGAGTAGACACAAATAAAAGTAACCCCCTTAAAGTTCCCCATGATCTATTATTCTTACCTTTATCAGAGAAAATGACTGCGAAGGCATTTTTTTTTTTTTGTATGTTTTCACTAAAAAAATACAAGTGCACGCTTTACCATCATAGCCTACCATCGCACATTTATTATAATAGCGCAGGTTTAATATTAAAACATTTTTATATGTGTAAATAGTTTTAGTATCTATAGATTTTAATTTAGGCAAGTCGTGATGATTTAAGAAGGTTAGTCTGATCATTCCGATATTGAGTTTGGGGGTAAGCCCCGAATGTTTATAATGTCTGGCTTTGTCCCTGGGTTGATCAGGACAGGACCATACTTCATCTCCTGGACATAACGTGAGTGAAAAGGCAGCGTCTGAAAGTCCTGGACGTAAACAAACGTGTCAGTCAAGTAACAGTCTTGGTGTAGCAGTCACCCGGATGGATTTGATTTGTAGCGTTTTAGAAAAAAAAAAAAACCTTTGTAGTTATAAATGACAATATTGTTGTTTCAGACTTTAACAAGATACACTGACTATTAACAAAATGTATGGGTTTAGGTAACAAATGTCATTTTCCTGAAAACTATTGATATTGATTTATAGCATTTTGCAACAGAGCTCTTAAGACAGTCAGAAAGTATATAAAATGTATTATGTTGAATTTGACTGAATTATGCTGTATAAATGCGCACGAGCACTACTCTAGACTTCACATAATGTAATGTTTTGCAAAAGACTCGACGTCAAATGGCACTTAAAACAACAATTAGGATATTATCTCAGGCTCTCGCACACCCATAGTATATGTACACTGTTGTCTAAATGTTTAGGGGCACTTATGCCAAGCTAAAGTTATTCGGTAAGAGATGCAGTAAACTATTATTATGAAATATAAAACCAATTTCAAAGAATTTTTTCTATTTAAAAAATTTAGCTTTGTCAGCTGTTTCTAATCCTCATAATTTAATGCATCTTTGCTGATTAAAATTATTAATCAAAATAGCATATAAAAAAATGCCTTTTAACTTTATGGTTGATAATATATTACTTTTTTACAGCACACCAAGCGTACTTACGGCACACTTTAATCTGAGCGCTTGAGTAACTCCTCCTGGTCTCATATCACAGACTCTCGGGTCTTTTTCTAGTCCCTAATCTGCATTTTGCAGAATCTCTTATTTTCTGTCATTTGACTTCCTGATGATTTTCGTGAGAATGTCGTTGCCCTTTGATACCAGGCAGCTTGTTTGAGCTCGAGGTGTCTGCGTGTTGGATGGTTTGGTTTGTTCCTCTTTGGCCTCGATGCGAGTGAGATTCATCACTGTCCTGTGTGAGGCGGAAGGACAAACAAATTAATGAATAATTGACTAAAATTTGCCTGAGAGAGAACTGAAACCCATGTAATGACACACAATGATACTCAGAAACACCATCCATCATTCAAAGTCCCCTTTCCTAAAATCAAAGTGCGTTAAGGTAACATCAAGGTGTCTTGGGTGGTTCCCTGCCTTCACTTGCAGATCGAAAATATTTGAAGGTAGTTTTAGTTTAGTTTGCTATTAACAGTAATAATATGTTTTTTAAATAAGGGAGCGTTAATAATATCAGTTTTTTTCTTTGTTATAAAGAGTTCCTCTCTTTAACTGAACATTGATCATTTGTGTCACTGAAATTAATTGTAGTCAGCGTTTATTGGACTCACTTTTTGACATCCCAGAAAACCGAGCAGCTTTTTCCCATCAGGTACATGAGAGAGCAGGTTTATGGCAGGGGCCTGTTATCAGGCCAGGCGATGTAAATGCCATCCACGTGTTCGAGCGGACAGAGACAGTTGTCGAGCGGGATGCGGCGAGTGGAATTTGCCCTCGAGTGCTTTAATACCACTTCCTGGTCACATGTTCTTTGTGTTTGTGTGTCTGTGGCTTGTGCCGTCCACATGAAAGCGGACAGGAGAGATTAGGCAGGTACAGTCGAGATAGTCTGTGGTTTTATTCCTGGCCTTACGTAACAGGCCCTCTGGGAGCAGAAGTGTATTGTCATTTCACATGACGTACTGTTTCAGATGAGCAGAGTAAAAAAAATGAGCTTTATCTATTTTTATCATTTATATGATTGAACTAGATGTTCATTACATATTTAATTAGATTATAATGAATATAATATCTGTACAGTGTGACTTTTTAAGGTTAACGTAATTAATTTTCATTTTTATGTTACTATATTGTATTTTCCCCTTTTAGTAAGAAGTAATTATGACACTGAATCCCATATTCTTATATTGAAATCTCGTTTGGTTAAAATACAGTATTTTACAGCTAAATATACCATTTTAATATTTTGTTTTATCGTTTATTATTATTTTAAACCTCTGGAGATAATAAATGAGCAGTAATTATGATATCAGATCTCATAGTTTAAAAAAATATTATTTGTACAGCTATTTTTACATTCAAGCCTTGTTTAATACAACAACATCCCCCGGTTTCACATACTAGGCTTAAGCCTAGTCCTAAACTAAAATGTAAATCTGAGCTGTTTCAACTGAAATAAACTCACACTGACTGATCTGTGATGTATCTGTGCCTTTGTTTTGTCTTAAGATGCACATCAGCAATGCTTTTTCAGAGGCATGTTCATAAATATTACTTAAATGTCCTAACTGAAGTAAACCCGGGCTTAGGTTAAGCCCTGTCTATGAAACTGAGCTATATATTTTAGTTTGTCGTTTTTAATCCTCAATTTTTTAAATAAAGACTTGTGAAGGATACTAAATTATGAAATTGATTATTAAAACTGTAAATAATTTGTAAAACTATTCTGACTTTTTTTTTTTTTTTTTTTTTTCACTTTTTGAATAAGCAATAATTATGACATCAGGTCTCAATAATAACACAAGCAAAAAAACTGTAAATCATTTGAAATCATTTTTTGTTATTAAAACTGAACTGATTACACGCTTCCCATTAAACGTGAGCATCTACTCCCAGGGCTGTAAGCTCAGTGGCTATCATTTCTAACAGCACACAGTAATTCAGCTTTGGCTTTGTCAGCTGTTCTCTCCGGTAAATAAAGGCCTTTGGTTGTCAGGTTTGCTTAACCCAGTTCACCTCACCCTGCACTCTTTCACAAACACAGCCAGCTTTAGTGAAGTTTGACTTCAAACTTGAATTTCGTTCAGCACATATTGTTGAATTCTTCTAAATGTAGCCATTCTTGAACTGATTTTTCTCTGCACTGCTTTTTTTTTTCTTCTGTTGATCGTCCGCACTCATCTTTGCCAGTGTTTATTGCTCTCTTGGCTTTCCATCAGACAGAAAACTGGCGTCTTGTTTCCTTTAGCTGCTACTCTCAGCACCAGTGCTTTGCGAAAGATGTTTCCCCTCTCTGTTCATCCACACCTCCATGTAAATGAGTGAAAATCATCATCAGCTGATGACTATCTGTCTGATCTCTGTCCTCAGTGTTGTTTTATAAAGGGTAAAGTTATGTCGGCGTGTGTTTACAGGTGGTTCTTCGGGAGGATCCCTCGGGCCAGAGCGGAGGAGATCCTAAACAAACAGAGGCACGACGGAGCCTTCCTCATTAGAGAGAGCGAGAGCGCGCCTGGAGACTTCTCCCTGTCTGTCAAGTATGTTGACGCACATTAAATCCACCTCTCCTTATTCCCAGAATAACTACTGTGTGCACGGCAGGCTTCATCAAGTCAGAGTCCTGACCTGCCCAAGATCCAGCTCATGAGGCTAGAAGCATTCACATTCACCAACCAACAACCACTTAAAAAACCAGAAACCCTGATACATTTTTGGTTTTCCCTCTCTGTTTAAATGTATGTATGTACATAGTTTATTGGCAAAAATGGCTCAAATAACGGAAAGTAATACTTTTGCAAATGAACTCTTTATACATACATATAATATACTGTGTGTGTGTGTGTGTGTGTGTGTATATATATGTGTGTGTGTATGTATATGTATATGCATATATGCGTGTGTGTATAAACACACTCTAATAACTACCCTATTTAAATGTTTTTTGTTTTTAAGTATATTTATTTTAAATAGTTTGTGAAGCAGCACAACTGTTTTCAACACTCAAAATAATTTTTTGAGCAGCAAAAGCTGGAGTAATGATGCTGAAAATACAGCTTTGCATCACAGGAATAAAGGACATTTAACACACAATATTTCAGTACAGTGATGCAGATACAAAGACATGTAGCTTGTGTCTCGCGTGAATCACATCTGTTCTCGTCTCAGTCGGTTCTCTGATAGACATCAGGGCACTCACACATATCACGTCTGTGTTTGCATACACGTGTTAATATCTGTGCATCTGTGCTCTGATCTCTGTTCACTTGTGAAACGTGCCGCCCCGTCTGTAACGTGTTATTATGGATCATGGCACAGGAGCAGTGCATTCTGTCTCTTCAGTATTTAAATAAAGTTAGAAGCTGTCAGGTAACCTTTTTTTTGTTGTTGTCATTGAAGGTTTGGCAATGATGTACAGCACTTCAAAGTGCTGCGTGATGGGGCTGGAAAGTACTTCCTGTGGGTCGTGAAGTTTAACTCTCTCAACGAGCTGGTGGACTATCACCGAACCACTTCCGTTTCCCGAAACCAGCAGATATTTCTACGAGACATCGAGCAGGTGCCTCAGGTCTGTGTGCTGGTTCTTACTTTTGTAATCCTTCAAGTCTATGCTAATCTCTATTAGCTACACTTTAATTTCAGGACTACAGACTGCAACGAAACTTACTGAAATGTCTCATTCAGCATTTCAAACCTACACAAACACACATTTACCCCAGAATAACCATTCAGTGTCTAGAAACAGTTTTATTATAACTCTTAAGTTTTGCTAATTATATGCACTATATTACATATTCATGTTTTTTTACTTCACCTGTTGTCTACAGGATATGAAACAATTCAAGGAGCTAAAAAAGAAATCCTACACTTCCTATAAGATTAAATGTTACTAATGAAAAAAGAAAAACATGACACAACATAAGTTTTAAGAATCTTCCAGAGCCATGTTTTTGTACAGTAGTGTCTCGACTGAACCACAGAGTTATTTACCCGTGTCTCTTGTGCATCTGCAGCATCCAACATACGTGCAGGCCCTGTTCGACTTCGACCCTCAGGAGGACGGCGAGCTCGGCTTCAGACGCGGAGACTTTATTCAGGTCCTGGACAACTCTGACCCCAACTGGTGGAAGGGCGCCTGTCACGGCCAGACGGGCATGTTCCCACGCAACTACGTCACGCCTGTCAATCGGAACATGTAAAGGAAAAAAACCAAGCGATTAGTAAATAAATTGTAATTAACGGCCCCTCACATTCACATACAATCAGACTACCCTACATCTCCCCGTCAACACCCGTAAAGTCCTGTGAAATTTAAAGCGGCACAGAGGAATGGAAATCGTGGCCGAAAACAAGGAGAAGAGAAAAAAAAAAACATAGTGTAGAGGCTGGACGTTTCCACCTCTGCCGTCGGTGCCCGGGCGAAACTATTATTCCTGAGAATTGTGATGTCTTCATGAACGCTTGCAGTCCGGACTGAGCTGTTAGGGCGAAGGAAAGGCTGAATCCTAGCATAGTAAAACACACATAAATTAAAACAACAGTGATTCTGTCTGTAGATTCATCCTGCTGCGTCTGGCTTCTTTTCTAGTTTGCGAATAGAATTTGTTTTGTTAACTTTTTTTTTTTTGTTGTTGGTTTTTTTTTTTTTGGCTGCATGTTTAAATCTCTTTATAATAGTAAATCCTGAAGCTGTTTTTAAAAAGGAAAAAAACATTCTAAAAATATATAAAAATGTAAGAGTAAAAACTTGCAAACAAATTGTACATCTGGGCTGTGGAAAAAAAAATCACCTATAGAGAGAATCCATTTTTTTAAGAATATATATATTATATATTTGTATGTGTCTGTCTGTTTTACCTTTCAACACTTTTTTTTTTTTTCTTTTTCCAATTGTAAATTGTAAATTTTTTTTCAGGTAAAACTGAGTAGCTCCTGAGACATGCTAATTTTATGAGCATCTCAGATGTAACACCGTATATTTAACGCATCATGTGTTCCATTTGACATCATTCTTACTTGTTTTAGAACCAACAGGGGAGCATATCCTTGGCGATAGCGGATTCATCGCCGAGGTGCTTCCGATCGTGCAGGAGTTGATCTAATGTGAAAAACCAGACGGCTAGCCACCATTTTAAGCCAATGTATTTATTGCAGCCACTTTTTATTTGTCTTGAGATGTGAATGTAGCCGACATCGCTCTCCTCACGAGGGACGTCAGATTGGAGAGCTAAACCAGTTGCATGATTTCAGTTCACGGTGTCCATGTTTAAAGCTGTTCACACAACTAAACGATTTAAAATCATGAGATTTGGTGTGGAAACTCTGGCAGATGCCAGTTAAGCCAGTAAGAAGTAAGAAACCAGAGAGTTCTGTTATATTTGAGTTGTCACTAATGTGATGCGTTCTGTTTGTTTTCTTTTGTCTTTTCAGTGTTGTATGTTTTAGCTCTTATGTATTTCCGTGTATTATTGCCCCCCCCCCCTTCTTTTCCTCTGTTTATTTTTATTTTTTTCTGTGAGGTTTTTTTGTTCTCTCTGGATTAGTGCCTTTTTCTCTGGTGTGTGACCGTGTCTCCGGCTTGCTGCTTTAGCCTGAGCATTGGGCTTCGTCAGACCCGCAGTGAGAAAATATGTCCTCGTTCTCCTCCTGAACACACCTGCACACAGTCGCTCCTATTTAAATGTCTCGCCTTTTTCTTTTTTTTTTGCCTTTTTTCCTTGTTTCTTTTGAATAAATAAAAAGAAAATTATAAAAAAGAAAACGTGTGTTGTGTTAGATGCTTTGTTTGGGTCATATACTGCATTTTCCTTTTATGTTGTCTTTTTTTTTTTTTTTTTTTTTTGTGCCAGTGCAGGTTTAGGAGAGACACTAAATAATCTTGTGCTTCAGCGCTTACTGTTGCCCTAAACATGTTTGCACACTTAACATCGTCTGGATGTGTACAGGATGCTGATACACTGAAAAGGACAGTGATATGTTTTACACTAAAAAAAATAATACTGAAACTACATTCATTACGTTATTTTTTGGGGGTTTGTTTGTCTATGGATTGGCCCCATTCACATAACAGAATAGTTCATCCAAGAACAAACATACACTGGTCATCCAAGACATAGATGAGTTTGTTTCTTCATCTGATATCAGCTCACCAATGGATCCTTTGCAGTGAATGGGTGCCGTCAGAATGAGTCCAAACAAAAAGCTGAATGTTTGTAAGAAACTAATCCATCAATAACTTAAAACCGCTGCCTCTGGCTGAAATATGAGGCCATAATATTGCTTAATATTCACTTTTATAAAATGTAATGGAAAACCATTAAAGGTTGGTGTATTTTGATGTGAAGACATGGACATTAAAATGGACAATAAAAACCACATATTTTGGTATAAAATGGTACTTACACGCAGCTTTTTGTTTCGCGTAACAATTAATGGACTGAAGTTGTTTGACGTTTTTAATCAGCTGTTTAGCTCATTCTGACGGCACCCATTCACTCCATTGGTGAGAAAGTGATGTAATGATACGTTTCTCAAGAATCTGTTCTGATGAAGAAACAAAACTCATCTACATCTTGTATGGGCTGAGGGAGAGTACATTTTCAGCAAATGTTCATTTTAGGGTGAACCATCTCTTTACATTCAAATGTGTCACTGTAATACAAAGTGGGATATTTTGTGGAAATCAATATTATACAAGTTCTGCCAATTATATTGAATCTTCAAGAACATGACAGACTAATATTTCACAAACACAAAGTGCCACGGTAGTGTTTTGTCTCCACTCTAAACAGTATTTTGAGTGTTTAGCGAAAACTTTCTAAAATTACAATCTCTCTGGTAATATATTTTACAGAATTACAAATCTAGTGAATAAAAAGGTGACAGGTGACTGTCCATCAAAGAATAATGACATAATATATGGTGTTCCACAAGGTTCCATCCTTGGGCCGCTTTTGTTATTCAGAAATATGACGTGATATGCTGACGACATTCAATTATATAGTTCAGTAGAGCCCAGAAACACCGCTGTAATCGAAAAATTGTCCAACTATCCGTCAAGCATTGTAAAATGGATGAATGCAATATGTATGTATTTTAGTTGAACGCAAAGCTTTAGAATCTCATCCTGGGTGTCATTTTGGGCTGTGATTTAAGTTTTGAAAGGTATGTTTTTCATTGTTTTAATAATTGATACATACGCACTTCCTGCTGAGGGTGAAATACGGGGCATCTGTGATTCCCACTATATATATGGCACTGTCACAGCCCTTCTGGGTATTGGTTGGTTGGTTATAGGAAGCTATATGCGCTGCTATTAGATTTGTAAAACGGTTAAGCCACTGAACTTTGCCACCAACAGCCTTTTAGGCTGCAGCCTTCGTGAGTGAACTTTAATATAATTGTAGTGGTTGTGTATGTTAAGCCAAGCTTGTGTAGCAACTGCATTGCTTCTCAGTATATACACGGGCACGACAGATTGGGAAAGATCTGTGGTGTTCTTGAGCTGAACTCTTCTGAGAATAGCGATTACGGCTCAAAAGTGAACAGCCATTCTATGTATTGATTAAACTTCTGGGACGCTCCGCTTTGTTGGCCATTTAAATGTCAGAAAGTCGCCAAATCGAATAAAACTACACTGCAGCTGAAGATCCGACTTGACAAATTGTGCCTCTAAAATCAATTTTCTGAGTATTTGAGAAACATGGTGATAGTTAAAGCATTTTACATCACATATGTGGAGGATGACATGACGTTTCAGGCTAAAGGGTGACATTCAGTGGCAGTAAATCTATGTTAAGAGGCTAAACACGTCAATATGACCCACAAAAGCACAGAACTTTTAAAATAAGCATCACAGAAGGGGTCATCAAAATACAAGCAATATATTTTTTATTTATTTACAATCTGACCCTTTTAACAGGCAATGTAAGTAACTATTAAACACAATTTCTACCAAGCTTTTCTTAACCGCACACATTTCACAACTCGGTCTGAACTTGTCCAGATATATTACATAATGATTACCAAACAGAGCAGACAGAAGCCGGTCCTGCGGCACGCCAGCGATGGAGTCCCCTGTCTCCTTCCTCCTGATAGCTATATGTTAGGGTCACAGCAGGTGACCCAGCATCTTGGAAGGCAAAGTGTTCAAAGGCAGTTTTGAATAGTGTAATGTCATAGGGTGGAACAAAGAAAACCCTGTTGGGTCAGTCCTATGCAAATGTGTCCCAAAATGCAAACACTGGTCTCAGGAACATTGACTTACCTTATCATACACATTTATCTTACATGCCAGCTTGCTGCTCCTTTTGTTTTGCCACATTGATTTCCTTACTAAATGGTCAGATGATGGCTGGATGGAGAAGAGAGAAAGAGGGAAAAAAAGAAGTTAATGTTGGTGGTAACAAAAGAAAAAATAAGCAATTAAGTCACAATCATGCTGTTTCAGTTTAATTATTATTATTGTTAGGCTATATAGGCTTAGACATAAAGATGCTATGGGTGCTCTGACTTGCATCTTTATAATTCACAGAAGAAAAGGTTTGAATGACATAAGGATGAGTAAGTGAATAATAAAAATAAATATTTGTACAGTTTGCTGAGATAAAGTCAGATATAAACAGTGAAACCCAATATAAGAAATATGAATTATTAATATGACAATTCCTCGGGTTTAACGCAGTAAAATGAGACGAAGGCTCCACCTGCTGGCAGCTGAAATATTGCATTTAATTTTTCTAACAGCTACAAAAAGTCAAATATGTTGTTGTTAAATGCGCGGTTACACTGTGTGTGTGAGCAGCGAGTCATTTTGAAGATCTTATTACTGCTAAAAAATCCCCCAAATGTTAAATTTTAAAGTAGCCTATGTACTATATAACGTATATTTTCGATTTAGTTCAATTATGATATTTATGAATGAGATACATTTGTATGTGTGCTTAATAGACATATTTTGGACGTCTCATACAGTCCAGTCTGTGCCGTTTAACATCTAGTGAAACTGTGTCGATGCAAAAATGAATAAGTTTCGTAGTCGGCAGGATTCGAACCTGCGCGGGGAGACCCCAATGGATTTCTAGTCCATCGCCTTAACCACTCGGCCACGACTACCTGAAACGTGCACACCAATGGGGAGATTTTTGTATGCGAGTCTGAAAATGTAACCACTGCGAATTCAACATCGACGGGATGTTGTTACTTTTGTTGTAGCGAGTTTCATTACCACTCTTTAGAAGAATTGTTTGTTCACACGACAAACTGTTACGTCATCACCGGCTTTAAGACTGAGAACGATTGTAGCTCAAGATCACATGCGTCTGTAGACACCGCTTTGTCACTATATGAAGCTTCAGACGCCATGTAGTTGATTTTACTAGATATATACATTTGTTTTATTTAATTTGATATATTTCCCACTCCTGACAATCCCCAGCTGGCCATTAGAGGTCACTGTCGCTCCAGGATTGATCAGCTCTGATCTTTGCTCAGGTTTCAAGGATGTGCAGTGGCTGTTTTTATGTATAGTGCTATGTCTTCTTGTGTTTTGGATTAGTTTGTATGTTGGATTTCCTCTTTCCCCTGTATTTTGATTTTGATATTGTGGGATTCTGACGAGGCCTCTGCATTGCAAATTCTGCCACATCTTATCACTTTTATATAAACAAACCGGTGGCTCGGTTATGCACATGCACGTACTGTAGATAAATACAACAAATGAATGCTTTTTGAAGAGTAATTGAGCCTACGAGTTTGTTTTCAAATGTTATGATTATTGGAATTCTTTTTTTCTGGCAAATCAAAGTAGGTTTTGCAGCTGACATGCAGGAATCACAAAATTGTTTTAAAAACAAACACACACACACTTTATTCTTTTTAACAAAGTTAGTGTGTATACTTTTATTCTTTTTAAAACCTGAAAATATATTTTAAAACTTTATTTTTCAAAAGTGTTGCGTAGCCTACAAAAAAAGTTTTTTTTTTAACTGAAAAAAAAGCTTTATATGTGTAGGCCTATATATGTATACATACACATACATATTTATACATATTAATGCTGTCAAACGATTAATCACATTCAAAATAAGTTTTTGTTTGTGTGTGCATATTTATATAAATATAAAAAAAATATTGATAATATTTACCTGCATTTGCACGTATATCTTTACATTATTTGCATATAATATATAAGCGTTACATTTAAACCTTATTTTGGATGCAATTAATCGCGATTAATCGTTTGACAGCACAAATATGGCACAAATAATTTGGTTTTAACTAATTTAAAACTCCATTCACATAACATGACAAAAAAAAAACAAAGAAAAAAACAAAAAGAAAGTAAGAAGGAATAAACAGAAAGAAAGAAAAGAACATCAAAATAGGCAACGCACTTTCTTCATTCGCAAACAGTGCATAATTTATGGGAAAATGCATGTTGTGTAATACCAAAAAAAATAAAAAATAAAAATACTACATGTTTGTTTTTATTCGCTGCGTGACTTAAATATATCGGTTTCTGTCAAGCCTCCATCTCAATTGGGTTAACACGCCGAGGAAAATGGAGAACGGATGACAAGAGCCGCTGCCCCGAAACAAGACTAAACTCGAGTCGTTTACATGCAGAAGAGCATTTTCACGAGCCTAGAGCCTAAAGAGCGCTCAGGAAGCGTGTTGACAAACGCGAAACGCAACAAACATCGCGCTGAGCCGCGCGGCGAGTCGGAGCGCGGGTCACGTGACTCCCTCACAGGCCTGCTGTCTGTTGTCGGCGGACAGAGAGGAGGAAAGAACATGGCGGCTGCGAGCGAGCTCGAGCGGCGCGCCGGCCCTTCGTCTTGAGCTTTCTCGCGTTAACCGAGACCGGGGCTCCGCGGGACTAGTGCATCCTCACCCGCGCGGGATAAACTTTGCGGTGGTGCCCGAAATTCCGGGTTCGGTGGGTGTAAAGTGCAGGCAAAACGCGAAACTGAGGAGAATAGGTTTTTATCCATAATGAGGGGGAGACGAGGCAGGCCGCCCAAAGCCCAGCTAACGCAGGAGCCCACAGCGGGGCCGGTGCGCGGTCTGAGACCCCGTCGGACCTTGAAGGCGAAGCCCAAAGGGACCTCCGATGAGGATTATGTCACCCCTAAACGAGGGAGCCATCATTCTTCAACACGCGGCCGGAGGAAAGTGAGATCCGCGGCGTCGCGGGGCAGAGGAAGAGGCAGGGGGACGGCCAGAGGCAGGGGGCGGCGGAGCACCGCGAGCGGGGTGGTTTATGACGACCACGAGAGTGACGAGGATGAGGATGAAGACGCGGTCAGCTTGAGATCGGACGAAGAAGAATACATGGAGGAGCCTCTGACGGACGAAGAGGAGGAAGAAGAAGAGGAGGAGGCCAACGACGAGTCCGACTACCTGGAGGAGCTGGACGAGCTGGAGGAAGACGATGCCAGTTTCTGCACGGAGAGCAGCCACGGCAGCAACGCAGGTACGGGACGACTCGGCGACCCCGCGAGCGACCGATCCGTGAATCGCGACGAGCGCGGGGTCCGACTCAAACGATCGCTCTTTTGTTGCGCTAAACGCTCAAAATGGATCCTGGTGCTCCTCTGTGCTGGCAAAGGCCGCGGGGTTAGCAGTTAGCTTGAGCGCGGTAGACGTTTATTATGATCAAATTGCACCTGCGGGGTGTTTTTAGCATGAAAGGGGCTTTATAATTAATCACTTAACTTAAAAGTCGCGTCATCCCATTGTAAGAAAGCAAAGCCGTTTAGAATAACAACAAAAAAAAGTTCTGTTTAACGTTACCGTTCAATTGTGTATTTGCTAACATTAGCCTGTTAGCGTATTAAATCCGGACACACTCCGGATTGTGTTTTAAATATTTATATCACTAAATCACGCGTTTTTGTCGAATAGATGCACTTTTATTGAGGGTAGGCTGTGAAGTGAGCACTTTTTAGTCTCACACATGAGCACGACAAAACTTAGTTAGCCCGTCATCTTGCTAAGTTAATTGATTTCGAGCTGATAAGATATTTTATTTATAAATTCAGCATAATCCGTAAACTTTAATTAAAACACCACCGGGTCTTATGTCGGAGTGTCTTACTTACTATTCACCCTCATTTGCATGAGTGTGTGTCAGTCTGACTGGTGTTTTGGAGCACGTAGCCAAAGCTGAAGCGCGGCTAATGACAGGGCAGCATGCGGCCGGTTGTTTTGAAATCCAGCGCCAGCGCCGTCGCACCTGACGCGGGAGGACGCTTAATTTCGTCCCGCTTCTGTGTCATGCTTGCACGTGACGTCATTGTGCCACTTTATGATGTAGCATTCGGTGCTGTCATGATTTATAACCCTCTCTGTGGGAAATAATTGGGGGTGAGAGATTTTTTTGAGTGACAGTTACACTGAAATATATATATATATATATATAAAATGCCATTTATTCCCTTGATTAATTTCCAGCATCATTACCCCAGTGTCACATGATCCTTCAGAAATCACACTGATATGCTGATTTGCGGCTTGTATAACATGTATTACTATCTGTGTTGAAACCAGTTTAAATGAATCCAAAAATATTAAGCAGTACAGTGGTTTTCAACATTGATTATAACAAGAAATGTGTTCTTGCACACCAATTGAGAATATTTTTTGAGGGAATTGTCACTTTTTTTTGGGATTCATTGATGATGTTCAAAAGAACAGCATTTTTTGGAAATATAGATATTTTGCAACATTGTAAAAGGGTTACTGTTGCTTTTCAATTTAACGTGTCCATGCTCAATAAAAATAAAATAAACCCCAGATTTTTAAGCTGTGCATATTACAATATTTTTTTTCAATTAAAACACAGTTGTTGTTTTTTTACCATTTACAGAATCAAGTGTGTTGTTGCTTTAATGTTTTTTATTTAAAAAAAATCACAGGCTGTTATCTTGCAGATTTTCATTAGATACTTGATTCATTTCATTCAGATTAAAACCGCTCCATGCAGACAAATGTAATGCAACAATCTTCTTTTTCTTTTGGGAATCACAAATATTACCTTGTTTTAATACAGCATATACAACCACTTAACATTATATTCCTTGTTGTCTTCTTTCTTAATTGCTAATCGTTTAAGTAGATGCCTGATCATTCATGTCTAACCGCACAAGTTACATTGTTTTTTTTTTTTCTGAAACTGATCATTTTATGCATGTATTATTTAATTCAATGTTAAATCTGTAATCAAATCTTATCATCAGACACAAGATAACCACATTAGAGTCATTAGTAAAATTGCAAACTGCATTATTTTCCTTGGTGAAAATGTAACGTTGACTTTTCTCCAGCCAGTGAAAAAAACTGATTCTGATTCTTTGTTTCAGTAGGTCGTAAAAGACAGAGACCAAGGCGACCGCCTTCTCCTATTCTGGAGCAGAAGGAGATTCCTTCTCTGGAGCTGCCTGGTTCCTCCGAAGACCTTCTTATTCCCAATGAGCAGCTACTCAACGCATCGGCTATTTACGAGGTGCTCCGTAGTTTCTGCACTGTGCTGCGTCTCTCTCCGTTCCGCTTTGAGGACTTTTGCGCCGCTCTGGTCGGACAGGAGCAATGCACTCTGATGGCAGAGACTCACATCTGCCTGCTCAAGGCCATCTTAAGGGAGGAGGACACCTCCAACACCACGTTTGGACCGGCGGACCTCAAGGACAGTGTTAACTCCACGCTCTACTTCATCGACGGCATGACCTGGCCAGAAGTGGTGCGTGCGTACTGCGAGAGCGACCCCGAGTACCACCACGTGCTCTCTGACCTGGAGGGCGAAGACTATCCGTTCAGCCCTCTGGAGAGCAAAGTCAAGGTGTTGCAGTTCCTGGTGGACCAGTTCCTCACCACCAACCTGGCCCGCGAGGAGCTCATGTCCGAGGGCGTCATCCAGTACGACGACCACTGTCGGGTGTGCCACCGGCTCGGAGACCTGCTGTGCTGCGAGACCTGCTCGGCTGTGTACCACCTGGAGTGCGTCAAGCCTCCTCTGGAGGAGGTGCCCGAGGACGAGTGGCAGTGTGAGATCTGCGTGGCGCACAAAGTGCCCGGCGTGACAGACTGTCTGACCGAGTTCCAGAAGAGCCGGCCCTACATCCGCCAGGAGCCCGTCGGTTACGACCGGCATCAGAGAAAATACTGGTTCCTCAACAGAAGGATTATTATGTAAGTATGCGCAGTATAAACTCCTGAAGATAGGGCATAAATGTGACCCTGGACCACAAAGCCAGTTTTAAGTCGCTGGGGTATATTTGTAGCAACGGCCAAAAATACATTGTATGGGTCGAAATGATAAAAAAAAAAAAAATGTATGCCAAAAATCATTAGGATATTAAGTAAAGATCATGTTCCAAGAAGATATTTAGTAAATGTCCTGCTGTAAATGTAATAAAACTTGATTTTTGATTAGTAATATGCATTAAGAACTTTATTTACACAACTTTAAAGCTGATTTTCTCAGTATTTTGATTTTTCTTGCACCCTCAGATTCCACATTTTCAAATGGTTGTATCTCAACCAAATATTGTCCTCTCCTAACAAGCACACATCAATAGAAATCTTATTAATTCAGCTTTCAGATGATGTGTAAATCTCAATCTCGAAAAGAATTGACACTTACCACTGGCTTTGTGGTCCCTGGTCACAAATAAGAAAAGATTTGCCATTTCTAATGCCATTAACATTCGTACAGTTATTTGTATAGTAATATATGTTTGTAATATCTTCTTGCCTTATAGTTGCATCTGGGAGATTAGAGCTGGATGATAATATAGTTTGTTTTGTGATGATGTAAACAGTCAAGCAGTTGCGATAGGACTGGACAATTAATCTAAGAGACACATACAATAATCTCACATAAAGCTCTATTATATATTAGATTATATTTTCAGCCAGCTCTTTATATGAAGTCAGATATATACATATCGCCAACTTTATCCACATTCGGTAACACATTATTTTAGGGTCTCTTAACTAGTTGTTTATTAGCATGCATATTACTAGAACATTAGCCATTTATTAGTAATAATTAAGAACATATTAATGTCTTATTCTATATGACCTTATTCTACATCCGTAATCCTACCCAATACCTAAACTTAACAACTGCCTTAATAACTATTAATAAGCAGCAAATTGCGAATTTATTGAGGGAAAAGTTGTAGTTCATAATGAATAAACTGTTACCCCACATTCAAACAAAATCGAAAATTTTTTCCATTTCCGTTTTTCTTATTAATCTTATTAATACTTTGCCCATAAAAACATAATAGCCCATGTGTAGTCTGTATTATGTAGACGTGTATGACTGTTGCACTCGTGTGTATTTTTGTGGTTTTATAGAAAACATTCACAGAGAGTAAATGTGCATATAGAGTGATCGCACGATCACAGAGGTAATCAGCAGTGTTCCATTCACATTCATTATTTAAAAGATTTTACAGCAGGTGCACATTTTTTTTTCTACTTTTCAGATCTCATGATTTAACATAAGATTAATTTACAACAGATAATTTTTTTTGTACTTTTTGCATGATTATATTTAAAATGTCTTTTGTTAGCAAGAGATTCTAGTTGTTTTCTACTCATATTCATGTATTTTATTTGGGGGAAAAAAATTGTATTCTTTTTTTTTTTTTTTTTTTTAAGGACAATTGCGTTTTACAGTAAATTTCACAAGACGTCTTCGTTTCAAGCAACATTTGATTTCAGTTGTTTGAAAAATTGAGTATGAATAGTTTGTTTTCTTCAATTATTTTGAAACCGCAAAGATAAGAAATGCACCCCCCCCACCTTTTAATAATATATTTACAGTTCAAACCTTTCATGAACTACAAAAGCAAAAAATAAATAAATAAATAAATAAAGTAAAATAATCATTCAATAATTGCAAGTGTTCAGTTAAACAAGGTTTTGATCTTAGGTCATATCGTTCAGCCCTAAATTGAGATTTGCTCTCTAGTATATGTTGGCATCTAGGTGAATGTGAATAAAATGGGATTTCCTTATATTAAACTTGAAATAAAGAGTTTGGCAATGATATAGTTTACATTTTGTGACAATACAAGCAATAAAGCAGTTGAGATATAGCCTACTATACTCTCTCTCTCTCTCTCTATATATTAGTGTTGTCAAATGATTAATCGCGATTAATCGCATCCAAAATAAAAGTTCTTCTTTACATAATATATTTGTATATACTGTGTATATTTATTAAGTATATATAAATACAAACACATGCATGTATATAC
>JAUCMS010000062.1:17995676-18006080 GCA_032357445.1 Enteromius radiatus | reverse complement strand
AAAGAGCAGTGTTGCTCTGTTACACATCAGGAAACTCCAATTCCGCAACATAGTTTTATTGATATGTCAGATGATGATGACAACAATATATAACTATAGAGAATATTATTTTCCATCACGTCACCCGCCCGATCCGCGGTTGTAACCGCCATCCGCGCATCTCTAACGTGTATAAGCTCAGACTTAAGTTAAATAGTTTTTGCGAACTAGTCTCTATTTTTTTTTTGCTCAATCTCGATCAAACCACTGCAGTAATAATCTGTGGACTCTCTAGACCAATAATTATAAAAGAAAATGAATTTTGTCCTTTGGTTAGCTATAATTGGCTCATTTAAAAATGGGACTTGGCCGTATGAACCCAAAGGCCTGTAAAACGTAAACTAAAACTCAAAACGTTATGAAATTTGCTGAACACATGTGTCGCATGACTCTTAATAATTATCCAAAGTTTCATGGAGATCGGACCATAGGTGGCGCTATAACAGCTAAAATGCCTCAAAAACACAGTATTTCTATAGAAAATGACCTCAAATTTTACAGCATGTACATATATTCATACAAACATTAAATCTTTATATCATATGATAGATCTCCTCATTCTGAGCAACTTTGTCTCTGGGACTAATGCTGTCAATCAAATCGTAAAGTAAAAGTTTACCATTTAGCTCATACACTTTTTTTTTTTTATTACAATTTTGCCAGATAATCATTACATATAAACCCTTTAAAAGTGAAGACTTGCAGTAACTGTCACCTATCATTTATTTCAAATAGCTAAAATTGCAACACAATATTTGTGAATGTATGCCTGTGTGTGTGTATATGAGCTTATTGACCATTTTCAATGTGCTTTTGATGTGTCAGCCATACACCCAGGTGTCCCTATTTAACCTCAAAGGCCTTAAAAATGTTTGAACTCCGGTGATTGCTGCTTGCAGCTATATTCTTCATTATTTTTGCAGGATTGACTCACAATAATCATTTGCATTAAAGTTTTTTTTGTTGTTCATTCCTAATGTCTGACTGAAGAGCGTATTTATGGACTCCCAGGTTGTCTGAATCAACTATTTATATATATATGTTTTTGGAAATGATCATTATAGCAACACGCACTCATTTTTCCCCTTTTTTGAAAAGTACATGACGCAGCTGACTCTGCTGGTCTCTTGTCTCCTCTGTGGAAGATTTAATTTGTTTAGATTGAGACTTCAGCACTTTTGCATGGAAATGACAGCAGTTATTTTCCATGTGGATGTAGGCATTTTTATTTATTAAATGTATTTAAGACTTAAGTCTGAAACTGTTAGCTTACATGTCATGGCAGCTTAGGATATTAACACAAAGGCCCAGGTTTAATAAACAGACTCCAAAAATTCTCAGTGAAGCTAATTTAATTAATTATGCATTATTAAATTAGGCCTTTAGGAGTTGTTGAGCAACAAATGCATTTTGTAACATGCTCTTTTTTTTTATTATTTTCAATACTTATTTAATTTCTATATTAAAATAAGCAAAACTCCATCCATAGTATACATATACTATATCTGACTCAATATTAATTAATGCGATGGAGTATAAAATAATAAATTTGGCTGTAATGCAAATGACTGTGAGGTGTCGTTCCATTCAGCTGTTTTTAGCAGTGCAAAAGTAGCTCCACCTGCACTGGAGGGAGATTCATCTTGTAGAGGCGTTGTGGGAAAGTATTTATCAAGCTGCAGATGTTTCATGCATTCGTTTTGCTTCCTGCATGCAAACTTTGATTCATGTGGTATTTTGAAATGCTACCTCGAGGCAAGCAAGTCGTTATTTTAAGAAATGTCATTTCAGTGAGTAAAGGCATAGTTCACCCAAAAATTAACATTGTCTTCATTTACTCCTCCTCAGGTTATTTTAAACCTGTACGAGTTTCCCTGTGAGCAATTTAACTTGTATAAAGAGGGAAGAAGTGTTTTGTTTAGAGAAACCTGTTGGACAGCTGTTGTGCAGTTTCAGTATCTTGAGAGTATTCTTCTGTCCGTTTCCTCCAGATGTGATCCTGGACCGTCTGAAGACCAAGCAGGAGGCGGAGCTCGAGGAGGTGAAGCGACAGGCAGCAGAGGAGGCTGAGAGGGCCAGGCTGGAGTCGAAATCTGTGGCTGGAGAACCAGCTGCGGCCGATCAGTTGAACTCGAACGGATCATGTCCACAACAAGACTCCGGTAACGGGAATACAACGAGTGAGCAGACTTCAGCTGATGGTGAGAGAGATTCCTGTGACTCTTTTATCTGCGTTTCATGATATTTCATGCAATTCTTTCATTCAAATTGCGTTTTATTTGTTTGACTAGTTTGTCACACATCATCTTTAGGATATTGCTGAAATGTTGAACTGACATGTTTAGCGTGTGTTTTCTATCTGATCTCCTTCATTTCAAGAGCATTTCAGCTTTTTAAAAATCAGTGCAATGCTTTCCAAACCATTCACTCTTTCACAAGCGTTTCACTGAAGTTTTCCGTCGACATTATTTGAATACTTGTATTGTGTGGTAATCCTGGCTCTTCTTAAATGCAGCTACAATCCTCATCATTTGCATTTGAAGCTACAACCAAATCATTGCACCTCTCATCTGTTAGTGTTAAAACACTAAAGGCTTTTGTCCATTGATATTTCAGCCTCAGTCTCTGCTGTCCCGACTGTCGAGGTGGGCAGCACTAACATTCCTGAGATCGCTGCGCCCGGCTCCGCCATACCGACTAAATCGGAATCCCAGGATCCCACGGGAAATGCCGTGACATTGTCTTCCAGTGGTGAGGAGAAAGGGGAAGGAACTGAAGGGATGAAGGAGTTGGCAGGTACAGCAACTGCATTTCTCATCGTTCAAGCTTTTGCATTAAGGCAGTTAATTTCCAAGCTAGGAACAGATCTGCTGTTTTCTTGTACTGAAACAAAGACCCTCCTGGCACTAGAGGCCATCTGCTCTTCCCAGAAACCTTTGTTTAATAGCGCCTTCTATAGAGCAGCACTGGATCTTTGCCATCGTCTTGAGTATATCATGTTTACAGAGAGAGTGTAGAGCCTGTCTGGATTGTTTTGAATTAGATTTGCCAAAGTTTATACTGGTATGCTGATACATACTGCAGTGTTATTGCTGTGCTACAATATTATTTTGTTTAATGCTGCTTACTATATTTTTGGTTTTACAGTATTAGTAGTATATGTCTGGCAATAGAACATATTGGCCATAGTGTCACACGTAATATATCTTCTGTCGCTGTTTGTCCTTAAGCTAAGAGCTCAGAGTCTGCTGGTCACGGAGAAGGAGATTCGGTACTAGAGACTGAACCTGCGCAAATGGTAGACGAGAACAGCTGCAGCAGTCATTTCTCCGTCTCTGAATGCCTGCGAGGTCCAGAGGAGCCTGACCTGGTGGACCGGTCCTCACAGTCTTCTCTCAACAGCCAAGACGATACAGGTGTCTATGCGCCTGCGTACACACCCATAGCAAAGTTTTGCATTTGTTTATATGTAGATGTATGCATTTATATATGTTAACCCTTTTAATCTTTAGGTGAGGGTAAAGCTAATGGGGATAGCGCAAAAACAGGATCTTCACGCATGATTACACGACTCCGAAACCCTGATAGCAAGCTAAGCCAACGCAAGATCATGCAGGACAAAGATGGTAGCTCGCAAGATGGTAGCAGAGCACTTAAAGAGGTGAGACTGTTGTCTGTCTTAAAGGGATAGTTTAACCAAATATGTAAATTCTCTTATTAGTTACTCCCTCTCATGTTGTTCCAAACCCAATAGACCTTGGTTTATCTTCAGAGCACAAATTAAGATATTGATGAAATCCGAGAGCTTTCTGACCCTTCATAGTTGTTAAAATAGTCCATGTGACATCAGCAGTTCAACCTTAATTTTATGAAGCTACAAAAATACTATTTGTGTGACTTTCTTCTACAATTTCTGCTCTTCTGTGTCCGACAAACACGTGTTCAAGACCATACTAGTTCACATAGCTTCTTAAAATTAAAGTTGAACCACTGATGGCACGTTTTGGACTATTATAATGTGCCTTGAATGTGGTAGGTGCATTGCGATCTATGCAAGGTCAGAAACCTCTCGGATTAAATAAAAAATATCCTGATTTATGTTCTGGGGATGAACAAAAGTCTTACGGGTTTGTACCAACATAATTAATAACAGAATTTTCATTTTGGGGGGAACTATACCTTTAATGAAAACGAGCAATAACTTATAAAGAGGTTTTTGATGTTTTCATGGTCATTAGTGGTGTTTACGAAGGTGTGAAATAATATTACTATTGCTCATATTAAATAAAAAAAAAATGCTTTAAAAATATGTCACACTTCAAAATTATGCTTCTATTTCTGTAAATCCTGTGAATTTTACTTCAGACCCCTCCACTGTCCTCCTTTGGCTCTTTAAAGAGAGACTCAAACAAGAGCAGTGGCTTTTTCAAACTGGGCCAAGAGGGCAAGTTTCGCGTCTACCACAACCAGTACAGCACTAACACGCTTGCGCTGAACAAGCACCAACACCGTGAGGACCACGATAAACGCAGACACCTCTCCCACAAGTTCTGCATGACCCCTGCTGGTGAGTTCAAGTGGAACGGATCGCTGTACGGCTCCAAAGCCCTGACTGTGTCCACACTGAGACTAACCATCATCCAGCTGGAGAACAATATCCCTGCTCCCTTCTTGCATCCCAACTGGGCGTCACACAGGTAAAAGTGGATTTATTTTAGATGTTTCGAACGGTTTCTGGAAGTAGCATTTAATTCTGTAACCTGTCCATTGCTGTAGGTCAAACTGGATAAAGGCTGTCCAGATGTGCAGCAAGGCGAGAGAGTTTGCTTTAGCTCTGGCCATTCTGGAGTGTGCGATCAAACCAGTGGTCATGCTCCCTATGTGGAAGGATTCTCTGGGTCACACAAGGTCAGTTGAAATAAATATGGATAATAAAACAGCTGTCCGCAATCTTTTGATGCTTCGAACTAAAACATGCAATGAATTTGCATGGAGTATAAATGTATGCATATGCGTAGAAATGCAATATATTGACTTCCGGTGGAAGTGTAGACAGTGAAGCTTACATAATCTGTTACCTGTTATAGAAAACATAAAAAATACAGCTAGCAGTCAATACTTTTGAAACGTTTGTATAAAAGGAGCCATTAAAAGATCTTTAAACGCATAAAATGGTTATTTGAAGGTCATACAAACCAGATAAATATATATAGATGAGCAGTTTAAAGTCAGTACGTGAAAACTGTGTTTGAAATTATCTGAGCGTGGTCAAGAAAATTCAGTTAACGTCTCTGGGATTTTTTGAGATCTACAGCTAGATAAAAATAAAGCAGAATAAATCAGAATAGGCTAAGGATTGTGCCGAGTTTGATGGACTGCAGGGTTTAAGGGGTTGTTGTAGTCAAAGGTTTTCACTACAAAACCTGTCTACAAAAAAAGTCTGTGGGATCTTGGCCCTGTTTGATATTCTGCTAAGGAAAAAATGTCAGATCAGTAAGAAAGTCATGATAACCCAAGTCATGTCTGGGCTGTGTTTGGTGGATGTAGCTTGAAAGCTTTAAAAGGATAAGTCAGCTTAGGGATTTTGTTAAAAAAAGAGCAAAAAGAAACCCACAGCCACCTTTTTATAATAGCAGTATGTTGGCTTTGTCAGGCTGATATAATTGTCATGTGCAGTTTATTGTCAGGGAAGTTAAATGCTTATTTGCATGTGATGCTAACCATAAATGAATCCAGTGCTATCTTTCTGCACATTGTTGCTCCTAAACACGAAAGCATCCTTGTGTGTACTTGAACAAATTCGGTGCTGGGGGCTTTACAAAAATGTACCGTGAGTCACCTTTATGTCCCAGTTTTGGTGAGCTATCTTTTTTTGTGCTTCATCTTTTCTGCAGGCTTCATCGCATGACCTCTGTGGAGCGGGAAGAGAAGGAGAAGGTGAAAAAGAGAGAGAAAAAACTAGAAGATGAAGAGACTATGCAGCAGGCCACATGGGTGAAGTACACTTTCCCCATCAAACACCAGGTATGTCTGAACACTTGGCAGAACGAAATGTTTTGTTTGAACATTTTAGGAAATCACATCAGCTTCATGTTGTAGGCATTCAGTAACTGTTTAAACATCGGTCGTAGGTGTGGAAGCAGAAGGGTGAGGAGTACAGAGTAACTGGGTATGGAGGCTGGAGCTGGGTGAGCAAGACGCACGTCCATCGCTTTCTCCCAAAGCTACCTGGAAACACCAATGTCAATTATCGGAAAGAACTCGAGGGTATGTTGTTTGCTCGTTTATAATAATTAAAAATGTAATCTGGGACACGGAGAAGTCTTCTATTGGCAAAAAATCTCTAATAAAAAAATATATATATATATTTTTAGCAGCTAAAACTGGAATGCGCAGTCAGGCAGTTCTCCCAGAAACACCAAAACCTTTGGTTAAAGTGGATGAAGATTCATCTCAAAATGTGCCTGAAAACTACAATGTCCAGGACACATCACTGGATTGTTCTGAAGAAAAGCTATCTGTGGAGAAAGATCATGTGTTAAAAGACGAAGAACAAAATGAAGAAAAAGAGATTGAAACAGTAGAGAAAAATGAGTCTGTGGAAGAAATGGACACCAGCACACCTAACTCTGCCAATGATGAAGCAGGTATTTGCAAAGTTATAATTATAAGTCACTTGTCCTTTTTCCTGTACCAAGAACAGAAGTTCATCAGGAATGAGACTTGACCCTCTTTTTAGTGTTTCAGTCTAAATGACATTCACACTTGTGTTTTAGGAAGCCAAACAATTAGAATAGTATAATAATAATTCTAATCATTTATTATTATTCCTATGACGGTAATAGCCATAGATTAAACAGATGCACTGTAAAATAAATAAAAATTAGTAATTCATAGGTATTATTTTGTATTAATTTGTTTTACACTGCAGTAGGGAAATTACTTGGGCTGCCTTCGTCTAAGGATTTTTCTGGTCAACTAGTAGTCGTTCATTTTGATTCTTTTATTAAAGGCACCTGTATGCATGTTTCATATGGATTACACAATCTGAGAATACTTGTTTTCCATTTTAATTGGTTGATTTGATTCATTTCATTCCAGACATTTCACTTTCTATAGGTATATTTTTCATGTCTATAAAGTCTTTTGTGCTCAAGTTTGCAGACGCATCCTGTGTGCCTGTTTTTTATTGTTAGTTCACACTAATAAACTTCGAGTCTTTACAGATTATAAAGATGTATTACTCTTATCTGTATGACCAAAAATGACCAATATTTTAAGAGCAAGGGACTGCTCTAGCGCCTCCATCTGTCCTGCAGTGATATTAACCAATAAGTCAACTATTAGGGGGCAGCCCTACTGTGCTTTTGTCCTAATTTCTACACTTGCAAGAGATATTTTGAATGTGGACTGCAGTACCCATTTAAAGCTGTCAATATTACATACTGAGCAGCTTTAAGCTTTTATTTAGACAGAAACTGCTGTTGAGCTTTTACAAGCTAATCATGTAAACAAATAGCGTGCTTTGAAAAGAAAAGAAGCACAGAGAAAACCGATTTAAGGGATTAAGTCATACTTTGCTTTCGGTTTAGTTTTTTTTGTTTTTCTTTTGATAGATACTTCGCCAAAGCAACGGAGCAAAACACAAATTTAAAGACCTTTCGTGTTACAATGAGACGTTTAAATATTTTTGGTTTATTATGAAACTGCAGGGAAACACTGACATAGTTGCTAACATCTGTTTTTTGTATTTGCAGCTAACATCACAAATGCCTCATCCGATGACTCTCCGTTGAAAGGAGAGCCTTCGGATAGTGAGGTGGTGAAGGATAGTGCTCTAAATCAGCCCCAGCAATCCTTCTGGCATGATGTTGTGAATGTCAGCGAAGGCTTCTTGCTACGCACGGCATACAAGAAAAGGAAGGCATCAAAACTCGATGGCCTTTTGGAGAGACGGGTCAAACAGTTCACCATAGAAGAGAAGCAGAGGCTTGAGAAATTCAAGCTGACCACCGGTTCTAAACTCTTCACTGAAAAGATGACGGAAAACAAGGAGACAACCATTGCTGCTGAAGACCAAAAGGTCAAGATTGAAGGAACTATCTCTGAAACTCCAAAGTCTAGGCAGGCCGAGGGGGTAGCATGTCTTGCAATCCAAGAAAAAGACAATGTGGTCAAAAAGCTTGATTTTAACCAAGAGGACGAACAGGTGAAGACAAACACTTCAGGACAGAAGAACATCCTGGATGTCAGATTAAATGACTCGTCTGACGTAGCCCCAAAAGAACATCAGCAGAAGTTGCCTGAGCCAGAACCCAAAAATGGCAATAGGGTAGCAATGTCTGAACTCAATGGAAACTCTCAAAGTCTGGAACAAAGTTTGAACGTTAAACCTGACAAAACGGTTACAGAAAGTACATGTCCACCTGAAGACTCTGAGAGAAAAGACATCATTGAAAACAATGAGAATGATCTTGTAAAGAGAACAGTGCCTGTGCAAGTAAATGGGAAGGATGGTCTTGCTGACACAGAATGTAAGAACTTGACTGATAATGTTAACACAAAGGAGCTAACCAATACCGCCGGGGAGGAGATTAAGTCAATATCACCAAAGGAACCAGTGAAGTCACTAATGAATGGTGACGCCACTCAAGAGTGTCTTAAAGAATGGACTAATAGCGCGCTTCCTCAGGAGATTTCGGATGAGGAGAAAGGAGTTACTAAACTTGACCCAGATTATCCACCACCTGAGAAAGTGGCTAAGTTGGAAAACAACATTGAAGGACCTGTAGATTCCTCGGTTAGTTCCTCTGTACCCGTACCCTCTTCTGTAGCTTCCGAGCCAAACGCAAAATCCGAGGTGCCTAGTCATGGCTCAAAGGTGGAGCCGATGCAAGTTGAGGAGGCAAAGCCTCCTGTTCCTTCCCCCGTCCCTTCAGCAGAAGAGTCCAGCTTGAGTAGTGACCTCACTGAAAACAGCAGCAGCGTTGGCGAGACTACGACTGTCATTACCCAAGTCTCCACAACTACAACCACAGTGTCCACAGAGTCCCGCATGGTGCTGACCTCACGTGACAGCCTTGCTCCCAATAACAGGATCAGTAAATCCGCACCAGCAGATTCTAAGGTGGAGTCTACCAGCTCTGTCTCGACTCTTTCCACTACAACCACCACTACTGTTACCAAGGTCATGAACTCGTCGGACCAGGAGGCCACTCTAACAAAAGAGTGCAAGACCACTGTCACAAAAACACTGACTGACGCCACGTCCAGTCCTAGTGGTTCCACTGTAAAATCTATGACAGTGAGTCAAGAGTACTCCACCAGGGACAGGGTACGACTGTTAAAATTCTCTCGCACCAAGAAAGCAAGGTCCGGAACAGCCTTGCCCTCGTACCGCAAGTTTGTGACCAAGAGTAGCAAGAAGAGTATCTTCGTGCTTCCCAATGACGAACTGAAGAAACTCGCAAGGCGTGGCGGCATCCGTGAAGTTCCTATTTTCAATTATAACGCCAAGCCAGCCCTGGACATCTGGCCCTACCCATCTCCACGACCGACGTTTGGGATCACATGGAGGTTTGCATCTTCTCTTTTGTCCCGATTTCTCTTCCTTTTGGAATTTTCTTTTTTCATTGCTAAAGCAAGCATCAGTTATAGCTTATATATGGGGTCAGAGCATTAAAATATACATTCCTGTTCCTGGAGGGCCACCTTTTATCAAAATTTATCTCTGTTCTTAATCAAACACACCTGAACCAGCTAATCAAGGTCTTTAGGGTCACTAGAATCTTTTAGGCAGGTGTGTTGGAGCTAAACTCTACAGGTAATTGGCCCTCTAGGACCAGGAATGGGCACTACTACGACACTGCTAGCTTAGAATTTGAACAAGACCATAAATTGAAGTATTAAGTATTTGTTCTACATGCAGAAACATTGCATTGCGTTAAACGTTGTGGCTTGCTAAACATGTCATCACTTTTCTAGGCAATCAAGCTTACACTTTTGCCTGGTGTATAATAAAACCAATGAAGGTTGTAGACTTCTCCTGACCCATACCATAAAACCAGAATATCGTAGAGGATATGCTCTTAGAACTTGGACCAGTAGGCAACCAATGCCCTGGCATCCATCGAAAACATCCTAGCATCCATCGAGCATACTTTTGGTGGCAGATTTAGTTTGAAGAACCACTCACTTTTTGTTCAGAGAATGTAGTGATTAGTTTTTACATACTTTAGTTTCCGTAAGGGTCTTTACTTAATGGTATTGTCCAAAAAATATATCTAATTACCAGTGTTGTTTTTGACTACCATCTTAGATTTAGTCTTAGTCTTAGTCTTTTGGACTAAAATGCTTATTAGTTTT
>JAUCMS010000062.1:17965230-17995576 GCA_032357445.1 Enteromius radiatus | reverse complement strand
CGTGACCAAACAAGGATAGAATGCAGCAACAGATACTTTTTAGGTTTTAATTGACACGCACAATAAGCAGAAATGTCTCGTCAACGAAAACTCACACACGTCTCGTCATGTTTTAGTCATCAAAGAGCAGTGTTTATCTCGTCACCGTCTCATTATTGTCATGAAAAAAAGTGGCGTCAACGAAATTATTTCGTCATCGTCATCGTTGACGAAAACAACACTGCTAATTACCCTTTTTTAAAAACATTTTTAAGTACAATAATAGTCATCAAAAAGACCAAATTAGCCTACAAGATTGTCCTGTATGAATACCTAGATCTTTCAAACGTTTTGTAATGCTAATGAGGTGGAGGTTCTTTCATACAGATATCGACTTCAGACTGTGAGGTCTTTGGCTGGAGTGAGCCTAATGCTACGGCTGCTTTGGGCCTGTCTCAGATGGGATGATATGTCTGTGAAACCCTCACCCACAGGAGGGACTACGCGAACAGGTTAGCACTTAACTACATCCCATGTCACTTTATCGTTTGGAATTCAGCACTCAGCCTTATTTGTGTAACTTAACAGAGACATCTGACACTGATATCACCACCACTGAGATCATCAAGCGGAGAGATGTTGGTCCTTACGGCATTCGTTCTGAGTATTGCATCAGGAAGATCATTTGTCCCCTTGGGGTGCCTGATACTCCCAAAGGTAACGGTGACTCAGAGAGTCCTTATGCCAGTGCTTTGTTTTTAAGATTGGTATCATGCTAGGTTTGATTGACCGCAATCACTGCTGATATTTGATCTGTCCATCATTCCTTCGAGCAGAAACTCCCACGCCTCAAAGGAAAGGCCTGCGTTCAAGCGCTCTGAGACCAAAGAAGCCAGAACCAGCTAAGCAGACTGGGCCTGTTGTGATCGAAACCTGGGTTGCCGAGGAAGACCTGGAGCTCTGGGAGATTCGAGCCTTTACCGAAAGGTGGGAATTCCCTCTTTTTCTGTGAATGGACACACACTTAATGATCCCTTACTCATTTGTGAACCTCGCCATCAAAGCGTTACAGTGTGACAGCTCTTGGATGAAGAAAGGTTGTAGATGAGACAAGAACGCTTTCATGTATATGATCATACGTTTTTAATCATTTAGGATGTTATGTCCTGTGTTCATTTACGCAGTTTCCAATTTGTAAGTTTCCCAGTGGTCAACATGTAACAGTTTATTATATATATCAGTTGTTCATTCGTATTCTTTTAAAGAGTTTGAAACTTTCTGACTTCACAGGGTTGAGAGGGAAAAGTCGCAAGCAGCTGACCCAACTAAGGTTAGTGTGCAGAAGAAAGCAGAGGAGGTCAAGGCCCAATTGGAAGCTCAGCTAAAGCAGCAGAGATTGGCAGCCCAGCAGGTGGGAATGTAGACATGTGCCCACCTGGGGCGCCCCTTTTTATTAACCAGGGGCACAATATTGAAAGAAATGGGTGTTCTTCCCAATGGGCCTTTTAATTTATTTTATGTATTTACTTACTTTTTTTTGGCTTTTAATGATCATTTCACTTTAAGTTCAGTTGGGTGTTTTCTCATAATTTAATTTAAATCAAAATGCTCACCCATGGCTGACTTTTATTTTGTGCTTTCCTTGTGTCTTTGCTTATACTGTGAAGCTGAGCAGTTTAATGACTGTATTGCAGAAACGGCTGGAACAGCAGAAACCTAGCAGTACCAGCAGCACATCCACCTTGACCAGCACTCCTACAACCCCTGGGACCACTACTCAGAAGGTGGTGGTGGGCTCTATTAGCGGTCAGGTAACTTCAGCACCAAAAGTGGTGATGACCACCAAGTTGGGCTCTCCGGTGACATTCCAGCAAAACAAGAACTTCCAGCAGTCCTTTGCTTCCTGGGTCAAGCAGGGCCAACAAGGCAACACAGGTCAGTCTTTACACTGTTATAATGTAGCTTGTTGACTTTTATCTTAGTTGTTGTTGTGTTGTTTTCTTTTGCACGTTGGTGTATTTGGTTGGACACTAGCTTTTTTTTTTTGCCGCCCAGTTCTTTTAATTTTTTTCCTGGTAAGTTTATTTGTGGTGGTGTTTTTAGTGCTTGACGTTGTTTCGTCGTCCGTGGCGTACTTGGATGCAAGAGCTGCTGTATTTCCTGATTGAGATGTATGTGTTAGGGTGGTGATCAGACCTGTGTCTTGCAGTCTCTACCAGTTCGGTTGTGACTGTGGCGGCGAGTAGCGCCACCACGTCTGGGCAAACGTTCCACATCACTGCTGCGGCGGGGACGATGGCCGGCAGCGTCATCGCTGCTAAACTACCAGTTCCAGCCAACAGCAAGATAGTCACAGTGAACGTGCCAACCACTCAAGGAGGTACGGCAGGCCTCCAACATCATTGGCATGCGTTTATTTTTTTTTTTAAGTTAGGCCTGCCTGCACGCAGAGAGGCAAAAATTGGCTCAGAATTCATAAAAAGCTTATTTTTTACTTAGTTTGCTGAACAACATATTGTGAGCTTGGGTCAGTTAATACAGCATGTTAGTTGTCTAAAAGGGTGTTCAGACTGGCAGCAGTTTGCTGCAGTGGAGAAATCAAAAGTCATTCAATTTTAACAAAGGGTGGCAGCTCAAGGAAACATTAATTAATTAACATAATTGCTGTCTTTGTGAACATCCACTACATTTTGGTACAAGATTTGCGTCTGTTTTACGGCTTGACTATTTTGGATTTAATTCAGCTGATTATCGATATTGGATACAACGGACTACTTTCATTTTTTTCAGTGCTGACACACTTTGTTTGTTAACCTTTATTTTTCAAATCTCAGTTTCTGCTGAAAAAAAATAAACTCTTCGGTTTCAGATAAAAAATACTTTTTAAATGTATGGGGTGAGTAAGATTTTTTTTTTTTGAAAGTGATAGTACTTAACCAACATTTAATATCCAGCATGGATGCATAAATAGATCAAAAGTGAATATTATAATGTTATGAAAAATATTCATTATATTTATATATCATCATATAAATATAATTATCATTATATATCACAGAAAAATAGTTTAAAAGCATAAAACAGTTTTTAATCTAATGAGAAATGAGCAGAAAATATCGTATTAGAATGATATCTATCCTGTGGCACTGAGTAATGAGTAATTGCCTCCACAGAAATAACATTTTATATTTTACAATAGATTAAATTAGTAAACCTTTAAACTGAGACAGCATTTCAGTAAATGACTGCATTTTTGACCAATTAAATAAAAAAAATAAATAAATAATAATAATAATAATAAATCTTACCAGCTCCAAACTTTTGATGTATCTGTGCAGTGCAGTATTCTTGGAGAAAGCTAACTGTGCTAATCGCCTCTGCAGGTTTGGTGCAGGTACAGCAGAAGGTGGTGGGCATCATTCCCTCAAGCACAGCGGGCACCGCACAGTCCTTCCCTGCATTCCAGCCCCGTACAGCCACCATCAACATCAGACCCAACACAACCACCTCCACGCAGCAGGCACGAGCTCTCAGTAAAATCATCCGTTTTGGTAAACTCAATATTTTTTTGGTTCTTGCAATAACGTTTTATGTAATGGTTTTTGGCCAGGTTATTACGACTGGAACCGCTCTCCGGCCAGGGATGACTGTGATACGCTCTCCTCTGCAGCAGACCACTACCCTGGGCAAGACAATTATTCGCACACCCCTGATGGTCCAGCAAGGTATTCTCAACCAGGTTTCATCCTGGAAGTGACATGGTTCTTTTTACATTTAATTAATTACACTATTTGTATGTTTATTCAATAGAGTGAAAGAGACGGGAACCGATAGAATCCCATTCAATTAGTGGGCACTAAGAAAAAAATAAGAAAAAAATATGAAGTGAGCTGCGTAATGACACTAACTTTGCAGCATCAACACTATTATTGAATTAAATCAGCACTGAACTGTCTTCAGCTGAAACTGAATAATGATTCCCTTCTGCAAAGCTGCTTATAGCTGAATTAAAGTAGTTTCAGAATTGGTTAACTTTCCAACATTGATTGAACCGTTGAACTAAATTCAGCTGAATAATGATGCTGTCTCTATAGAGCTGCTTTATAGCTGAAACTGATGTTGTTTCATAATTAATCAGTATTGCAACTGTAAACTGATCAATGACAGCTGAAATTGAAATTTCATATTTGATGGGTTTTACATAATTTAAACTCTTATTACTGAAACAATAGGGCTTTTCACACTGCCCTTAAGACCTTCGTGGCAAATAGGTTGTCTGCTGTTTGTCTAGTCAGTGACAGAGACACCGCAAATATGCAAGTAAGAACGTTAACCCAGGGTTTAGTAATGTACAGTGTGAAACGTCTGTTAATGAATACCCAGGATTAACATTTAACCCCAGGTATAGTGTGAGCAGTATGAAACGTGATTACATTATAACGCAGGATTATGCTTATCCGGGGGTTTAGGATAAGCCAGGGTTAATAATTTCAAAGTGTGAAAAGCCTTAAAATGTATTGTAAAAGCGCTATATAAATAAAGGCGGCTTGATTTGATTGTACAAACATATTTGACTGCATAATGGCTAATTCTGTTAAACATATGTAAATGTGATTGATTTTTATCACACAGGTCAAGCGCAGCAGGCAGTGCAGACGAGTTCAGGCATCCAGGCGGTGGGCGCTCCTCCTCGCCTCTCCACACCAAACCCAGCCCAGACCCCACAGACCCCTTCTTCTCCCCGACCACAGCAGGGTCAGGTCAAACTCACTCTGGCCCAGCTCACGCAGCTCACCCAGGGGGCTCAGGTGTGTACCAGATTTAAATCCGCCTATTTTAATGGTTTTATTGTGCCCAATTCAGCTGTGTACTTTACGCTAGTAAAAGTTGGATTATTGCAGAAAATAAGCTCTGTGACCAACAAAAGTTTGATTCTTACTAGTTCTTAATCTAAATATTGGCTATGCATGGTATTACAGATGCATTTTATTTTGTAAAAATAGTAATATTTTGAGCTTGTGTTAACCACAATTGAAAACATGTATCACTCTATTTCAACGACTTACCTAACCCAAGTTATTGGTTACAGTTAGTATTGCAATATCTTACTCACTCTTTCAGGGAGGGAACCAGGGCTTGACGGTGGTGATCCAGGGGCAAGGTCAGACGACAGGCCAGCTGCAGGTCATTCCTCAGGGGGTGACGGTCATTCCAGGGCCCGGTCAGCAGCTCATGCAGGCAGCCATGCCCAATGGCCAGGTCCAGCGGTTCCTGTTCACACCCATGGCCCCTGCCCCAGTGTCTGCCCCCACTGCCCCCTCCTTGACAGCCTCACCAGGCGTCCCAGCTACAGCTGCACCAGCTGCTGCCACCAGCACAACTCCAGCACCCATTCAGCCAGGTCAGACTGACAATATATTCACCAAGATGGGTGTTTTGACAATTTTTTTTTATTTGTCTGCAAGAAGACACAAATGTTTCATTATTGCAGTCCGGTTTGAGTTAATTTACCAGTTTTAATTCTTTGCCTGTATGAACAGTATGAAGTATCAATACATTTTTTCTTTCTCTCTGTAGCTGCTCGCCTTGCTCCACAGCCCCAGCCTGTGACCTCACTTCCTCCCACATCATCTGTCCCTCTGTCATCACAGCCTGTCCAGCAAGCACCCACCCCAGTCCCGAACGTAGTCCTTCCCCAGCCGACTCCATCTATACAGCCCCACCCACCCATACAGCTCCGACCTCAACCCCAGGTCCTTCCTCAAACGTCAGTTCAGCAGCCCCCTACACCCGTCCCTGCCCCCACCCCACAAATAGCCCAGGTGACGGCCACGGCACCCCTACAGCAGGTCACCACCATCCCCGTCACCCAGACCACAGTCACCAAAGTGCAGCCTCAAATCCAGCTCCCCCCACAGCTCCTCAGCGTCCCCGGGCTCCAGCAGCAGGTCATCTCCCACATCCAGAGTCAGGTAGCGGCCCAGATTCAAGCCCAGGTCCAGCAGGTCGGGACCACAGCTGGCATACCCCAGCAGATCAAACTGCAGCTGCCCATACAGATCCAGCAGCAGGGCGGAGGGCAAGACCAAACGCACCAGATCCAGAATCTGGTGACCATCCAGACGGCCAGCGTACAGGAGCAGCTCCAGCGGATCCAGCAGCTCTGCGAGCAGCAGCAGCAGAAGAAGAAACAGCAGGAGGCTAAGAGAGAGCAGGCCCAGCAGCACGTCAGCCAGAGCGAGCTCATACAGAAACAGGTCAGGACCCTAGTATGTGGCTCCAGACTGTTTCAGGCCAGGGGTCATCGAACTTGATCCTGGAGGGCTAGTGTCCTGCAGTTTACCTTTGGCTACATTCACACAGCAGTCATGATTAAGAGTGTCAAGAATCGCTTTATGTATAGACTATGCAACCAAAATTTTAAGAATGAGTTCAGCAGATATTTTTAGTTTTCTGTCACCTACGGTTAGAGGTGTTACTCATTAGCTGATTTATGCATGTGTGAATAAATACACTGCAGTGAGCTATAGCTAATTGAAGCATTATTTATTAAAATATAAGGCTGTGTTATTTAATTATGTAAATTAAATTCCAGTTTCTTCTTGTTTGAAATGAAAGGTTTAATTAAGAGTCTATAAATATTAACACTTAAACGCTTGTTTTTGTTTTGGCTTAGGTGGCTCAGAAGCAGAATGTGGCCATAGAGCAGTTAAAACAGAAGAAAACCATGACTCCTTCTGAGAGAGAGGAGAACCAGAGGTAAACACTTTCTATGTTGTCCTTCTCCCTTTTTCCTACTTTCTAAGTGACATTTTAGTGCGTTTAAACTCCAGCAAACATGAAGCATTATTAGATTCATCATATTTGTAACGAGAGCACCCCAGACAATCAATTAGCCACTTAAACTGTATTTTCAGGAGTTTCATTTAAGAGTAGACTGACTTGAATCCACCTAATCTATTGTCTTTTGTCTGTCCGGTCAGGATGATTGTGTGTAACCAGGTGATGAAGTTCATCCTGGATAAAATCGATAAGGATGAGAGGCAAGCGGCCAAGAAGAGGAAACGGGAGGAGTCAGTGGAGCAAAAGCGCAGCAAGCAGAACGCCAGCAAGCTGTCGGCTCTTCTCTTCAAACACAAAGAGCAGCTCAAGGCTGATATCCTGAAGAAAAGAGCTCTGCTTGATAAAGAACTACAGCTGCAAGTGCAGGTGAGAGGAACAGGAAGTGCAGAGACTTTTTAATTCATTTGTAATATATACGATTAAATATCAATGTTTCTTAAGCAGCAAATCAGCATATTAGAGCAATGATGCTGAAAAATACATATTAAAAAAAAAAAAAACAATAATTTACAAAGTTTGTACATTTAACACATTTATATATAATGTAAATTATATTAATATAAATATACATGTAAATATTTTTGAAATATATACTATATGAATGCGTATTTAATTTTATATATATATATATAAAATACACATTAACCATTTAACAGCACTAGTATGTTCACATACATTAATTAATGAGCATTTGTCCTGGTTTATGACAATCTCTGGGAATTTGGCAGTAGAGACGAATGCTTTCATTTCACGCCCACATCTCAGCTTTACTCTCACACAACACTCTATTAGCACACAGATTATCAGATTTGCCAGAGACCGCTGAAGCTATGTTGCGTTATTTTTTTGTCTGTCATTGCAGGAGGAGCTGAAGCGCGACCTCATTAAACTGCGGCGGGAGAAGGAGAGAGCTCAGGCAGCGGCTGCTCAAGCTGCAGCAGCTGCAGCGGCCGCCAGCACTCACGTTCACAGCGGCCTCTCCTCTTACACGACCACCGTCACGTCCCCCTCTGCACACAAACGCAAGCGGGACGAGGAGAGAGATGCCTCCAAGTCCAAACGCAAAAAGATGATCTCCACTACCTCAAAGGACAGCAAGAGGGACATCAAGCTATACTGCATCTGCAAGACGCCCTACGACGAGTCTAAGTATGTTCTGCAGTTTCAGGGGGTTATTAGATGAGGTTTTTAATTTCCTCTTAGGAATTCCTTTTTTCTCTTTTTTTAAAGTAATTTCTATATTTACACAAGGTAAATTATTTTGGGGCTAGAAAAAATAAACATTAAAAAGGAAACAATATACCTGTTTGTCAGTTGTGTATTGTGTATAGTTGTTGTATTTTTATCTGTTAGGTGCTAATAATGTTTTTTCTATTAAGAGTATTCACTCCACAAGTTAAAATTTCTGTTGAAGTTCTCACATGAGAAATATAAATGTAAACATAAAATAAGATTTTTTGTATAAATATTTAACCAGGAGTTTTATTTTAGTTTTTTTGTTTTCATTTAGGTTTAGTTGTTATTTTCTTTACCATTATTAATAAATTGTTAGTAAGTATTTTAGCATGACAAATAATGCCAAGATAAAAAAAAAATACAAGTATATATATATATATGGGCACACCAGAAGCTCACATTTTTTACATTTATTAAAAAAATAAAAATGCTTTTACACACCTATTTTTCAGGTGCTTTTTTTAATCAGTTATTTTATTTTATTTTAATATTTTGGCATTAAAACATATGTACATACACTAAGATTTTAAAAAGGAAACAAGGAACCTATTTTTGCAGAAAAACTTGTGTAATGTAAAACTATTTTTTACATCCAACTTTTCAGGAAAAAAAGACTTTATGGATCGGTCTGGAGTGAAAAATTATAATTTAATTAGTGCAAGACTTGTTTGAACACAGTGAAAAAGCAGTTAAACTTTTTGGCATACTTCACAATTTTGGCAAACCAGTACACTTCAGTTTAATTTGTTACTGAAGCTTAAATTTAAGCACTTTTCCAAATGCAAATCATGCTACTGCTACTAAAGCTGTGAAAATGCGAATGTGATTTTTCATATGAAACGATACATATGAAAATCATTTGGGTGTGAGATGAATCTAATGTTGGTATTCTGTTGGTATGCAGGTTTTACATTGGTTGTGACCTCTGCTCTAACTGGTATCATGGAGAGTGTGTGGGCATCACAGAGAAAGAGGCCAAGAAGATGGATGACTACATCTGTTCAGAATGTAAACGAGCTCAAGAGGGAAGCACAGAGGAGCTCTACTGCATCTGCAGAACTCCATACGACGAGTCACAGTAATCACACACCTGTACTTTCATCACATCTGTCTCAAACGGTGCACGTAGAAGCATGTTTTCTGATATGTCCGTGCCTGCTGCTGCTTCTCCAGGTTCTACATCGGTTGTGATCGCTGTCAGAACTGGTACCACGGGCGCTGCGTGGGCATCCTGCAGAGCGAAGCCACACATATCGACGAGTATGTGTGCCCGCAGTGCCAGTCTACGGAGGATGCCATGACAGTCCTGACGCCGCTCACAGATAAAGACTATGAGGGGCTGAAGCGAATTCTGCGCTCCTTGCAGGTTTGTATGAAGTGTCTTGGCTGTTTGGGGTTTTAGAGCTGCTGTTTAGTTGGGAATGGAACACAATGCGGACGTGTTTAATTGATTTTAACCCTTAAATTGGTTTAGATACAATCATAAGAGAAGCAAGTGATCGCCTGGCTTTTAAACTTCACCATTAGCTGCTATAAATTAGACTCCTGAATGGCACAGCTCAGTATTTAAATCATAGTTCAACCAAAACTTTTAAATCTTTCATCATTTACTCACCCTTATGTTGTCCTATATGCAGAGTTTCTGTCTTCTGTGGAACATAAAAGACAGTATTTTGATTGATATTTCTTTGAATGTGCAAAAAAAAAATGTGACTTCAAAAAAAAATTTTTTAAAAATGGCATGATTGCTTTTGGAAATGGAATTCATATACTATTACTACTGTATGGCCTAAAAAATATTGCATATATAAATATTGCATATTTGTTCTGTATGGTAGTCCCATAAAATGGCGTGGCCATTCCTGGAACCAGTGGATCCGAATGATGCTCCAGATTATTATGGGATTATCAAGGAACCGATGGGTAAGAGTTGTGTTCGCCTCTTTTGAATGAGCAGAAGTATTTTGTGATTTATAATATTCTCTTTGTTTATATATGTGCATTTCTAAGTTTTAATAAGGTAGTTCTTAAAATAGTAAACGAGTTAATTATAAGCTTTGAAGGATGATTGATCTGTTTTAGAAGGGATTTTCATGATTTTCTGTTATCTGCAGACCTTTCTACAATGGAGGAGAGGATACAGAAACGCTTTTACAGCAAACTCACAGAGTTCGTAGCGGACATGACCAAAATCTTTGACAACTGCCGCTACTACAATCCCAGCGACTCGCCTTTTTACCAGTGTGCTGAGTTCCTGGAGTCTTTCTTTGTACAGAAACTCAAAGCTTTCAAAGCAAGCAGGTAACATCAGCTCCCGTGCATACAGCATAGCAGCTGTTTTTAGGATTTAAAGATTAGTTTAAATTCTGTCATTTACTCACCAATCACTTTAAAGCCCTGTTCACACCAAGCACGATTGCTATACAAAAAACAATATTAGTGTCCACACTACGATATCGTCGGTTTATTCTAATCGCACGTGCATCTGCCGCTCTAAAGGAATTGTTCACCCAAAATTTTTACAAATCTTATAAAAATATTTATACTTTTTCTTTTTATCTTAAAAAAATAATTTATACTCTGCCGTATTCACATTCACGAGAGAGTGAAGTTCTGGCTTCTTGGCTGACGTCTGACTCAGTGTATGTCTTTATCCTCGTCTGTCTATTCTCTTCTGAATGCGGCTTACATCATACGTCGAGTCAGAGGTCAGTCAAGAAACCAGAACCTGACTCATTTGCATCACGCATCATTCTGAAAGTGATTCCAGTTATATCATTTCTTTATGCTGTTATCTTTACAGTTATTGGGCTTGGTGTGAACGGGCCTGAAGATTAAAGCCGAAACTGATTAATGTTTGTCTTGTGAATCAAATTTAAATTAGATACTAATTCATAATCATATTTTTAAAAAATATTAAGCTACATATTTAGAGTAATTATCCTGAAAATACATCTTAACTAAATTGGAAATATCGATTTAAAAATCGGTCAAACCGATGATCAGTTTACATTTACAGTGGTTTTACCACAGGTAAGGTTTTTTTAAGCCTTAGTATTAGCTTTTTGTACTAGATTTGTCCATGCATTATACTTTGTGTAGTTTTCTCTAGTGTTGATTTCACAATTTTCATTAGTCCCTTCCATTGCATTGGCTTACAAACATACAGTTTTGTTTTGTGTCTGCTTGTCTTCACGTACATTGTTTTCACACTATGAACGTTTCTGCTTTATATACATGTTTTTGTTTTTAACTCAGAGGCAGCGGTTATCTAACCTTCGATTTCTCTGGCTGGCATTTCATCCCTCTTATTCCTGTCTTATTTCATTGACTGTATGCTGATAACATAAGTGTTTGTGTTTGTGCTTCATGCATGTCATTCATACAATCCATTATCCTTTCTTGCAGATTGTCATAAGTCATAGTGGCTGAAGGGGCGGAGTCGTTCTGTATTAGAGAATCATGGAACTTGCTGTTTTATTAACAGTGGAAACTGATGTACATTTAAGAGAAATGAGAACCCGTCAATAAAAGCCAAAACTCCAGTGAAGCCTTTGACAATCAGAGAGCGGCAGCCATGTTGAAGCACTATGAACACACAGAAATCAAGGGAAATGCTGTCTGTGCATTTATGATCCTGTTTTTTTTTTTCTTTCTTTCTTTTTTTGTCCCCCATTACGTTTGCTGATCACATGATGTTATTTATGATGTTTACATGGATGCATGATCATATTTATCACGTGGATTGGCTGATTAAAGACATTTTAAGACTTTTTTTTCCTGTTCAGTTTTATTGTAATGTGTGTTTGTTTCAGCTGGTTCACTGATCTGTCCAGGTTTTCATTGAGAGGACTCATGAATTTGCTGATAGTTTGTGCAACTTTATAACTTGCGCAGAATCGACGCACTTTCAGTTGGCTTGAATATGACGCAAAATAAAGAGTTTTAAATCCTTTTATTAGGATTACCGTGTTGAAATAAAGGACCATGCTTTAAAAAAAAATGTTTAAATTGTATGTTTTATTTTTGTTGTTTTTCATCTCTTCCAAATTTCGATTGAAACCAGCACCGATTTAAATGACTGAAGGCATTCCCGTTGTATTATGCCAACATGGCTGCCATTCCTTTAACCCCTGAGGCTAATTTTCTATGTTCTGTAGAATTCATTTTCCACGCGTGAATGTCCAATAAAACCAAAGGGCTTTTAACCTCATTCTCTCTGTATTCTCTAGGTCTCATAACAACAAACTGCAGTCATCAGCCTCATAGAATACAACCACATGCTGTTAAATAAACTTTGAACATTTAATTCAAGACGGAACTTGAATCCCAGTCAGCCAGCATCGCACATAGCCACAGCGTTTGGTGGAATATTGGACGTAAAAGCTGTGGGTTTTCGGATCAAGAATGGACGGTTTACATTTTTGAATGTTAAAGCAATGAGTTTAGACTGGGATGCTCTCCTATTGGATTTCTTTATGGATTAAATGCCTACAGAAATGTTTTTGTGAGTTTTTAAACCCTCCGGAATCATGTTCGCATTTTCCAGGAAAGCGGGAGTCTTTCATGGTTCTCCCGTTGTTGTTTTTTTGTTTTGTTTTTGTTTTTTTTCCCCTTCATACGACTCATCGTACTACTTCAGAAGTGGAATGTGGACGCAATCTGCTAATTGGTTTTTAAGAAGTGGGGTAGATCAGGTTACCTAAACTAAGAAGTGTTGCTCTAAAAATGCATCGAGGACTGATGAACGTGTTAGTCAAGAAAGTATCCTGTTTGTATAACTTGTCTTCTTTTTTTTTTTTTGTATTACAACTGAAGAAATATTGATGTATATGAAACAAATAAATGGAGGGGACAGGATTCTCTCTTCTACATTGATTAAGATGTCTCTATATTCTTTCCGTTTGAAAATTAGAAGACCCCTAAACAATCTGGCAGTTCATATTGGATTTCTTTTAAAGATGGTGTATTTGTAGATACCTAACACAATTCTTAATGTTTTGTCTAGATAATTGTGTTAAAAGGCACAAAACAAACCACACATATTTTCACATGTTTATAGTTGGGATATACTAATGACAGTAAACTATTTTGTGTTATATTTTTAAGCGCACTTTTTCCATCTTACAGAATTTGTATGGCTGTTTTGTTCCTATCTCTGATCATAATAGAATTACTTCCATAAAGACTTTTTATTTCTCTTATTTGTTTGTATACTTGGGTTGATTTGTTTCAAGCCTACGCATATACACTTAGGGTCTTCAAGCAGTAGTCTAATGTTTACTTTAACAAATTTTAATTTTCATTAACAATTGGCAAGTTGTGTGTTACCATTAACCAGTTACTGAGTTGCTTTCACTATCAAACAAATAAGATAAGTATGCCATAAGGATTGTTTAATTTACAGAAATGCTAAATCTTTTATATTTCATTATTATATATTTATTTAGAGACATGATATATGTTGCTGTTAATGTTGGGGTTTTTTTTAGCATACTTCTGTATACTGTAACACGTGGTTTCAAAGGCTTTGACTTCCGTCCATTCTTCCACCATGGTTTTTAAAATATGAAAAAAGCCAAGCGTCGTCGTCGCTGACCAATTAGAATTAAACTTAGAGATGTTAGGCCCCGCCCCCTTATCACACATCCATTCCCAACCAAAGTGCTTTCTACCGATTTATTTTATCAAAACGGTATATTTAATAATCACATTAGCACATCCTTTGATAGTATATATATATATATATATATATATATATATACAAACAATGCTGTATTGTTTAAAGTCGTGAGTGCAAACAAAAGGAAATAATAAACGGACAATAACTACTTGAAACCACTTCTCCAGATTTAAATTAAAATATTTTAAATAACATGTTTTTTATAAACAGCTGTTATTATGAATGCAGATGATCAAATTAATAAAACGATCACAAAACGTAAATAATCGTTTATATAAATGTATATTGACAATTTAAATGTAGACATTTAGACATAATTGATCATGTTTATATAAACATGTTCGTTCTGAAGGTCATTTCTTTTTAAAGGCTAAAATATTTAAGTTCATTCCCTGAAATCTCATTTGGTATTATCGCGAGATATCGCGTTAATACGTAGGCTACTTCCCCACGCCAGCAGTGTGATTTTTCAAAACGGACCAATAGGAAAATGCTTTTGCTCGAACGGACCAATGAGAGTCTTCGTAGCACGAGTTTAAAGGTCTGTTTCGTACTTCTAGCGCCACAGTCCTTTGGTTACAAAGCGGTAAGTTCCTCCTTTTCTTTTAGTCGACTTATAATTTCGCTTTATATTTGTAAGTATGCATTTCTATTATCTGAGCTGTAAAGTGAATGTGATACGACTTATGTTGCTATTCTCACAAACGTGTTTCTTTTTTTCAGGTTGCGATATACTGTGATTAATCAAACGTCATTAAAATGTCTGCTGCTAATGAGAACACTGCACGACTTACTCAGTTCAAAAACAAAGGAAAAGATGCAACTGTAAGTAGTTTTACAAAATTATACAACCAAGAGTGCGTACATAGATTGTTTTCTTTCAAATACGCGTCCAGTTCAGTTCATACAGCTGTGGAATACTTTTAATGCAGGAGCTGAGACGTCGAAGGATCGAAGTCAATGTTGAACTTCGTAAAGCAAAGAAAGACGAGCAGATTTTGAAAAGGAGAAACGTGAGCAGTCTCCCGGATGAGGCCACCTCTCCTCTTCAAGAGAAAAGCCAGAACTGTCAGGTGTGTAGTTGATCCATATTAATGCACGTCTCAAACCATAATAGTTCGTTATTGATCAATATACACACGATATTTAGGTATTACACGTCATAGATATGTATTATGTTTAATCAGGCTCAGCACTGGACGGTGGAGGAGATTGTAAATGGAGTGAACAGTAATAACTTGGAGACTCAGGTCCAGGCCACCCAAGCTGCCAGGTAATGCCTAAAAGATAGCATTTGCATGCAAAGAAATAGGCTTTCATTTAAACAGTTTTACATACTAGGATTTGTCCAACTGATATACAGGAAGTTGCTGTCAAGAGAGAGGCATCCCCCTATTGACCGTATCATCAGTGCTGGTCTGATTCCCAAGTTCGTGAGCTTCCTGAGCTTGGTAGAATCTCCTCCCATACAGTTTGAGGCAGCCTGGGCTCTGACTAACATTGCATCTGGAACATCTGACCAAACCAGCGCTGTGGTTCAGGGAGGGGCTGTTCCAGCCTTCATCAGCCTCATCTCTTCACCACATGCTCACATTAGTGAGCAGGCAGTCTGGGCCCTCGGAAACATTGCTGGTGGGTGGCCAAAAATGTTTCTTTTCAATTAGACATATTTGTTTTTCGTTAACTAGGTTGCTTGAATTTTCATTTTATTTTTTTTTTTTTGCTCTTTGTAGGTGATGGCTCCTCGTACAGAGATAAAGTCATTAAGCATGGTGCAATTGCTCCCCTCTTAGCTCTGCTGGCTGTTCCTGACTTCTCTGTATTTCCTGTAAGATTATCTATCTATATATATATATGTATATCTATCTATTTCTTTTATGCATTTATTTTAATGATTAAAATACTATGTATTTATTAAATGTATTATTAAATTGTGTGTAAAAAATTTTTTTTTACAAATGTGAAAATAAGTGTTTATTACAAATTGATTTGTAGTTATCTAAAAATACGAACCAAATATTAATATCAGCCTAAACAAATGTATCTATTAAATTAAATATTCACTATAATTACAATTTAATTGAAAAAAAGTATTTATCATTTATCAACATTTCTCATGTGGATGATTTTGATTCTTAACCATCTATAAGTGGTTGTATTTAACCAAATATATAATCTACTTTAAGCTCATGACCACTTAACATGTTTTAATCTTATGGTAATGTTTTTGACCACAGCACAATTAAAACAGAAACTCGTATAACCTTTTAATCACACACCATAAACCTTACTGTAACAACAGTTTTTTTATTTTTTTTAAACTGCTATTCAATCTATAGTGAGCACACTTTACCAGTAGGTGGCGTCAGAGCTTCAGTCATATTTCCTGACCAACCAGTCTGTCTTCTTCTGCAGTCTGGTTACCTGAGGAACGTCACCTGGACCCTGTCAAACCTGTGCCGCAATAAAAACCCTGCACCTCCCCTGGAGGCCGTGAAACAGATGTTGCCAACACTTATCCGTCTTCTGCATCATGATGATAAGGAGGTGCTGGCGGACACTTGCTGGGCAATCTCATACTTGACCGATGGGCCCAATGAGAGGATCGAGGTTGTTGTAGAAATTGGTGTGGTTCCTCGACTGGTGCAGCTACTGGGATCAGGGGAGCTCTCTATTGTGGTAAGTTGGTGGAAAGTTGACACTCATTTGTTTTTGTATAGATATTTATTTTTTTCATTTATATATATATATATTTTTGTTGTTCTTCCCCATAGACCCCCTCACTGCGTTCCATCGGAAACATCGTCACTGGTACAGATGAGCAGACCCAGGCAGTGATCAACGCTGGCGCTCTTTCCATGTTCCCTGCTCTGCTGCGCCACCATAAGAACAACATTCAAAAAGAGGCGTCCTGGACCCTGTCCAACATCACGGCTGGCAGGGACTATCAGATTCAGGAGGTCATCAATGCTGGCATTGTGCCTTACCTGGTGGAAGTTCTCAGACGGGTACGTTGCCGCAAGAGCACAGGAGAACTCTTGTCTGTGAAGCTGTGTTTAATTCTAAACTCCTTTTTCTCTCATGCTTCGTGCAGGGTGACTACAAAACCCAGAAGGAGGCCGTGTGGGCAGTGACCAACTACACCAGCGGAGGCACAGTAGAGCAAGTGGTTTACCTTGTTCAGGCCAACATACTAGAACCCTTGCTGAACCTGCTCTCCACTAAGGACAGCAAAACTATTCTTGTCATCTTGGATGCAATCAGCAATATCTTTTTGGTACGATTTCAGTTAACATGGATGCATGCTATAGATGCATGCACAGAAAAATTGACCCCACGTCTCAACTAATAGAACATACTTGTTTTTAGTTGGTTTTTTTTGTTTTTGTTTTTTTTTCTATGTTTTACTTGTATGTAAATAACAAGTTCCCTCATAACTTTTAAATATGGGATTTTTATCCTAAACTGTTCTCCAGTTTTAAACCTGCTTTATCTTATATTTTATTTATTTTAGGCTGGTGAAAAGATTGGTGAGGTTGAAAAGCTGTCCCTGATGATTGAGGAATGTGGCGGCCTGGACAAAATTGAAGCTTTGCAGTCCCATGAAAATGAAATGGTCTACAAGGCCTCCCTTAACCTCATTGAGAAATATTTCTCTGGAGAGGTCAGTTGAATGTTTTAAAGGCACACTATAAAAAGAAATTAAATGCATTTTATATAAAATTATACTAATTTCAAAAGGCTTGCTTACAAAGACCTCCTGAAGATATCCAAGTTATTTTATTTATGTGCATGTAAGATTATAAATATTTATAAAACATATGCATGCATACAATTGTACACACAAACTCCTTTTTCTTTTGCGTTCTTTTTCTTCTTCATGGAAAACCCTGCTTTTTCTAAATGCCGGCTTTGTATTTGCATCTTTTTTAGGAGGAAGAAGATGAATGCGTTGCCCCCGAAGTGACAACCGATGGCTATGCATTCCAGATCAGTGAAAACCAAAGCACTTTCAACTTCTAAATATCTAAACTGTGATGTTTTTGTGTGTTTGTTCTGAACGTTTCCGCAGACCACTTGTCTTGTTCATGTCTGTCTTTTGTGAGGACCTCATGTTTCGAGTTGTACATACGAACCTGTTTCAATTTTATTTGTTGTAAATAAAAACAAAAATAAAATGGAAAACACCCTTTTCGTTTGTGTCTTGTGGCCTCGTTTCTCCATGACTCAAAGTCTAAATGAAATGGAAAAGTAAGCTAATTCCAGTAGGATAGATGGACCGATAGAGTGAGGATCACAGAGAGCTATGAATAAGTGGGTGTGATGTCACAGTTTGGGCGGTTTTAGTGGCTCAGTAGATGCCAGACACCTTACAAACCACATTTCCTCAATTCAGTCGCCTGTAGCGGTACAAGTTTTCCCTCAAGGTCTCCTTGGAATTGCAGCAGGAGCCGAGTGCGGCTGGTTTGTGGAAAATGCGGAGATCTTCAGGAGGTCTTTGTAAGCCGATCTTTTAAGGGAACGTCGTGGATTTACTTTCGCAGACGCTAGAAATACGAGGAGCGCGTTAAAGCCGCGGCGCGAGCGTGTATATAGTATGTAGACATGGCAGGGCTGTGCACATCCGGGCCACAGGACCGTGACTCCATTATTTTCTGTTCACTGTGAAACTGGCGTTGAGGGCAACCAAAAACCAACTCAATAGCACATTCGACTCGTTTTCTGTAGTAATCAGCCTGGATAAGGGTCAAGGACATGTCTAATCAAGGTGTTAGAAGAAATGGACCCGTTAAGTTGCGTTTAACAGGTAAGGAATTTGCGACATCGACACAGTTTCATCTGAAACTGGCTAACTGCTAACAGCTATAGCTGTAAGTCATTATGGTTTTCTGTTGTTACATGTGAGCTTTAGGTCTACAATTAATGACTCTAGTGTGTTTAATTGTCAGATAATACGTTTTTTTTGCTTTATTGCGGCGAGTTTATGACAGAAACTGTTGTTTTGTTGCAGCGTTGCGTTCTTTAGCAAGCTGGGGCAACGTCATAATGGAGCCCCACTGGAGCGCGAACGCAACAATTACCTTTTGCGTTCATTGTTTACGTTTTCCAAGTTGCTTTGCGACTATCGTTAACATTCTCGTTAAAGCGAAAACACGCGGCTAAGTTACATACTCGCTGAGCCAGGGATTTTAAAGATTAGTCAACGCCGCTGCGATCAAATGGCTTATTGACATTAATTCTTTGTAGCAATTTACAAAACGCGCACATTTAAAGCGTAAGTTAGTCTGTTTTCCGTGGAGCCATTTGCGCCAAATATAACATGCGGGTTTTAGAAACCGTGCTGCGTTAATCACATTAATGCTAGGCTGCAAGTGTTCAATCTCATCGTTTGTACCATGTGGCATTGTAATTTATTACATTAATTGGGCTACTAGTTAGCGGGGATTAACCACATTTAGTGTTTTTGAAGATGAGTAGTATCGATTTTACGCACACCTAAAATGGTACTGTTAAAAATAACTTGGTGTTAAAAAGCTGAAGATTTTTTTTGTATACTGTAACTTAATCCGTTATCGGTTTCTTAATATAGGTCTGCTGATAAATGACTTTTTTTCCCGGCAATTTTTCCCATTTTTGTAACCTTTTTTATTGCTGTTGTTTATTTTTTACTTATTAAAATATCCTCAATGTGTATCGTTTTGTTGTTATAACGGCCTTATTTTTGTGCCGAAGTAGTAAAATAATAATTAAAAAAATCTGCATGTATATAATTTGAAACTTAAACCTTTAAATTTGCTTTTGTCTTTAAAAAAAATATTGTCAAAGTGTAATTTGTGAATACTATTAATCTTCAACATATTGACTGTGTAGGTCTTTATGGGTGCTACTGTACCCATAAAGTACAGATTGCACTATAGAAAAATTAAAATATTAAAGATGTTTAAATGTTTTAACAACCAGCATACAAATTATTATTTTTTAATGTTTACATTTGATGATTTTAAATTATTGTTTTATTTCTATTCTTTTACACTAATTGATAGCTTGGGCCTAATTATTTTTAGTATGATATACATTAAGGATATGTCTGCCAATATTTTTTCAGGTGTTTTACTGTTAAATGTTACTCATTTCTTACTTAAGGATGTATCGTTGTTGCATAAAAGATGAGTAGTTATGCAAATAATAAGTAAGTTGCATTTCCTGTGAACGCTGCTGTTTCCTGTTGAACTTTTAGTAGTGTGGTTGAGTGATGTTCTTTAAAGACAGACATCGGGCAGTAAGACCCGACGTTGAAGAATGTGGATATCGAATATCATTAATGATCAGTCAGTGTCTATGAATGTTTCTGCTGGTGACCTCAGGGAATGGGGTCCACAATGAAGCATACCGTGCTGTGAAATCAACCTCCAAGTATGCAGCAGGATGTTGTAGTATTCATCATGACCCAGCAGTGCGGTTGTGGGAGGAAGCAGCCGTCTGTGAGACTGGGAGATTCGTCTGTGGGGCTGTGGAGATGTCTGGCTCTCGTATATAGAAAGAGCTCGTTTTCCTCCCTGGTTGCTGTTGCACCCTTAAAAGAGCTATTTTCACTGCGCCGTGGGTTGGAATGAGGATAAAACGTTTACAATGACTGACCTGCTGTCATCTCACAGCTTCCCACCAGTTCCCAGTGCTGCACTATATGTGATTAACCTAGTTGCACCACAGTGCAACTCAGTTTTTTGGAATCAAGGCGTGCTGATTGGTTGACAGCCTTTTAAATGTCATTCAGATGTAAAAAATACAACACAATGGCTTCTTCACAAAATTTGGTTTTCACTTTGAAATTGCTATTATGTTCAGTTACAATGAAACATAAGTAACACATTGAATTTAATGTGATTTTCAAGTACAAAAAACTAAAAAAGTAATGTTTTTATAAAGCATCGAATGACCATTTTTATAGTGCATACATCTTTTTTTTTTATGTCCAGTGCAAGCCATTTAACTCACTATGATGCACAGCTAATTGAGTATTATCGCTGGGTTATTGTGATAATTGGTTAAATTTCTGATTCCTGAGCCCGCTTTTAAGTATGTCCATATCCTAGCGGTCTTACGCCCTTCATTACTTTGGACAATTTTGTCATTATACTTTATGAAAAGGATCGTTGACCCAGAAATCAAAATTCATTTATTCACCCTCACGTCTTTTAAAACCTGTATGACACAAAAGGACAATGTCAAACTCCAAAACACACAAAAAAATGCAGCATTAAAGTTTACCTTTGTATTGTATTTCTACTGTTGTATTGTATTGTCTACTGAAGCAATACAATAGCTTTGAAAGAAATGTAAGTTATTATTCACTGAACGTGATGCTTAACAGCCATTCAGTTTGAATATAAAAGAGCAGATTGCTATAAATATCTTTTTTTGTGTGTCATTTGAAAGAAAGTCGTACAGGTTTCACAAGACACAAAAGGTAAGTGAAGGTGAATAGGATCTCATGCTTTCTGAACCCATCTTGGTCTTGTTATTGCTAGCAGATGACAACAGTTCAGCTGTAATCCTCTAGGTCACTTTTATTTAGTTTGATGCAAACGGCTAAACAAACACGAGTGGATGATGTTGAGACGGATGACAGCGGCCATGTTTGATGTGCCTCCAGGATCAGCGCAGCGAATTCCAAGTCTTTCCACTCGTTGCGAGCAGCCAAATGAAATATTGAAGCCTGTGCTGTGTCTGAGGTAGAGAGGAGAGGACAATTAAAGCTGTAGTCTTACGTTTACTGCAGCAGACTGTTTCTGATGGTCGTAAGCTGCTTGGTAATGAATAAACGTGTAAGGATCATGTATACAACTCTAGCAGGATGTAATGGCGGTGCAGGGCTTTGCAGACTCTGGGCGTTTTGTGGTGGCGAGTGGCATTTGTGGAATGCAAATTCACTGAGGAAATCAAAAGGACTCCCCTTACCCTTCCAAAAAGATTTCTTGTGTGGATTGGTACAGATTCTTCATTGGTTTGATCGGCTTTTTTGTTATGGCTCTCCTTGTTGTTGTTGTTTTTAAGATATAGTCCACTTTTACTGCCACGTCTCTTAGGAGTAACCTTGGGTCTCTTCTTTAGTTGCATGCACTTGTTTTTGCAACATTTACATAACTGGTTACTTGACATTTAGCTGCTGATAATATGGCTGAATCTCACAAAGCCTGTCTAGATTCAGACATAATTGCAAAATCAAAAGATATCGTCTTGTGCTTAAAGAAAACAAAGCTTGCTTTAGATCCTTTATATTTTAGCTATTGCTTTCTGATGAATTCTGTGAAAATCACAGTGGTCTGATCAGTTTTTGTTTTGTTTTAAGTCTGAAGCAAGGTTGCCAGGTTTTTGCAACAAAAGCCGCCCAATTGCTACTCAAAACTAGCCCCATCATGTTTCAAGGGGGCTTCCGTGGTTTAAAAAAAATCTGATTTTGCTTAACTTGTCAGTGATGTTTTGGCAGGGGTTCTCTGGTAAAACGCGCATCACAGTGGCTAAATATTACTTCAACCCACTGAAACAGTGTTAAGGTACCCCAGTTCCCTCTGACTTGGCAACACTGGTCCTAAGACCCTTTTCTTTTTACCAAAACACATATAGAAGATGCAGTTTGAAAGGACTTACAACAATGAGAAACAGTTCCACAGAGCTGAAGAAAATGTGTGTGTGTGTGTGTGGAATTCCCTGGAGTTGTCTATCACTTCTGTCATACTTTTAAAGCGACTAGGTCATGCCAGGGAAATGCCCTTCATCTCACTGTGAGAGGTGTTGTCATTCAGAGGTTGTGTGACTCACCGCATGGTTTGGTGACCCCTTGTCCTTCTCTCTGTTTTAGTGGATTAGCGGTAAATCTCAATCAGCAGTTGATACACAGAGCCGTAGATCACTAGCGAGCTACTCAATATCGTCTTCAGAATCGGAAGCAATTCATGTTAAAAACAGCTGCTGGAGAATTACCGCTAATCAAAGAACCGGCTTTACTGACGAAATGCGCATGAATAAATCTACGATTAAATCACCCGGCTCTATCTGGATGTGATTTAGAATAGTGTCCTTATATTTTTATTCTCAGATTTAGTTTATAGAAAGTCTTGAGGTTTTAGTTTTTAAAATAAAATAAAAAGAAAAACTTTCTTAATATGCAGTCCTTGTTGTTCATTTTAGGCCAAAGCAAAACAGTAGGCTTTGTAATCTTTTGCTCCACCTCTGAAACGAATTTCCTTGTTGGCTGACATCATCAAGCCCTCTTGTATTTCATTCCCTCCCCCAACCAGTCCAACATAGGGCCCTATAAAATGTTTTTTTTTTTTTTTTTTTAATATTGATGGATTTTTTTTTTCTATTTACATTTTTCTAATGGTTTAATTAATTAATGGATAAAAATATGTAATAATTAAAAGCAAGCCAAATGAATTCAAAACATGAATCTTTCATCATTTAAAAGCAAAAGTTAAACAAAAATATTAAATAAATAAATATTAAATAAATAAACAAATTCTATGTTTTTATTTAATGTCTCTGGTTTCTGTGTTTTTGTTATTGTTTTTGTTTTGTTTTCAGAAATACTGTTGTGTATTTAAAATCTTCTGGTAAATAAATTCTGGGCAGTAATTTTTCTGGTAAATATTCCATAAAAATAATGTTTTAAGAATAATTGTATTATTACTAGTAGTACTATCATTCCATTAAGTAATTCTATTTCTGTTACAGTTTCTTCAAGGTAAACTAAACTTATATTTTGATGGGTTGTTGTGAAGGCCTTTTAAGTTTGTTTGTTTGTTTTTATGATATGATGATAGTTTTTCTCACAAGAAATGGTAAAAGTTTTACAATTAGATTTCACAATTCCACCCGCATTGTCTTATAATCATAGAGCAATAACAACCTTTTTTTTCTTTTTTTTTCTCAAAAATACATGATATTACTGAAGTAAATTGGGTTATGTTGACTGTAAGCACGCAGTGTAATCTTAGTCCAGCATGAAGTTCTTATCCATAGCAGGGCTTGATTTTAGCTGAGAAAGTAGAGTGTTTATTTGTCTGCATCAGACGCTTGTCCTCGTCTAATTGTGATGTAATAGTTAATGGAATGCCGTGGAAGTCATTTCAGCCATGTGGCTCTCCAGACGGAGCGGCTGGTAAAACACCATGTTTAGCTGCATATGGCTGTTGACTCGGCTGCCAGATTTCCGAATTGCATTCTAGCGGAGAGTTTAAAGGGCGGGCGGGCGGGGGGGGGAGCCAACAAATCGAAAGCAGGCGAAAAGAAACTGCAATAATTGCACGCCATTTGTAAACGTTTTCCTTCTCCAACTGAGAGCCCTCGAATGATTGAAATTGTTCCACCAATTAATAGACTGAGACTGGATTTCCTGTTGGTTCAGCTGCTCTGCTGTGAGGCAAAGGCCGAGACGGTTGTGCTTACAAGCCATTGCATCTGAACTGCAATGGCCAGATAAGCAGGACAGCTGCGACAGAAACGCAAACGCAGGCTGTTTAAATAAGAACCGACTGCGCTGCGCTGTGCAATAGTTCAGACCAGGTGTGAAGATGGAAGCATTTAGGTTTGTTTTTCACGTCTCTGAGCAATAATGCTGTCTGTTCCCTTTTTTTTTTTTTTTTTTTTAAACCATGATTGACCAGATTGAACTGGGGGAAATGTGATCCAGGGTCAGGAACTGGTTTGTGGTCCGATGCCAGCTGAGATAAGTCTGCGTATGACTTCCACCGCATGTCTGGCTGAAAACGAAAACATTTGGCGAGACGTTCCTCGTTAGCACTCTTTAATTCTGGAGATCAGGAACAGCTTTCAAGACATAGCACACAGTTTTGTGGTCTCATGCTGGATGATTTTTAATAGTAAGCGTTTGGGAGTATTGCGTGTATATCTGCGCATAGGAACTCTGTTAAATGCACTGGGCCTGGTTTTTATTTACAGGCTATAGGCCTCAGTTGCTTTACTTTTATTTCTTCCCCCTCCTCTTCCTGCTTTCTCTCTCTGATTGTTTTTGTCAGTATTATGGAAAACAGCAGTCCAGCTTGTGGCAAAAGATTTAAGTCATTATGTCAATGTATGATATGTCATGTTTTAGCTCTTCATTTTGTATATGCACAATATCCTAAAGTGGAAAAAAAAACCTTTTTAGTTTTATGTGCTTCCTTTAATTTTACTTCATTATCGGACATTAAGGCCGCATGACTTCAGTAGGTCTAGAAGAGCAGGTGTCCGGCCCTCAATCTAATGCGAGTGTAATACCCATAGGCATACTTTAAACCATGATGTCATGAAATGTCATTCTATCTAATGTAAGCACACTTAATCTAGTTGTCTGTGTTTGACAGCAGAGTTGTGACCTCTGCCTGATCTTTCAACATGCTCACCTCCACTAAATGTCTGTTTCTCATCTTCTATTAAGACCTACAGCCGTGTCGGGGGTCACATTAGTGATTTGTCTGGTGATATTGGCCTAATTTCCTTTTTCAACCTTTGGGGTTTCCAATTTTAAATTGTTTTGGATATTAAGACTCGGTTTTTAAAGGAAATATCACGATTTGAGTTTCTTTTCTTACCTTATTGACAAATTGCGCTCTTTGTTTTGGTAATAATTTGTTTCCTTTAATCACAGTATAATTAATTGCATATAATTCTGGGGTGACATGTAGACTTAATGTGGACAGGTTTTGTGAGTTCCACCCGTGCCGTCACATAACTAGTCATGTAAATGTTGTTTTCAGTTTAGATTTGCACAACAACCATAAAATGCATTTGCCAGTGGACTATAAAATATATAAAGACGTTCTTTGAAAGCAATATCTTATACAGGTTCTTAAGAGTTTATATTGTTTTAAGATATTTTTACTATGTAGTTTGATTATTGACCATGTTCATAGTTCAAAATAGCCAAATGTTAGTCCTTTATGGTCTATATGACATTCTTCTGCAGGTGTTTCATTGGATTCAGTTGATCTTGTGTGGTTATTGTCCAATTATCGTAGTATAAAATGGGCAATTATTGGTCATTTGCGGTCGACATGATGGACTTCTGCTGGTCTTTCATTGGATTGAGTGGATCTGTTTATAGTCAAAGACACTGATGGATTGTTAGGAAAATGAACTCCGCTAAACTACATGCTGTTTATGGGTGATTCAGATGGGAAAGTACTGCTGTGTTGATCAGATAGAGGCGGTTAATGGTTTACACTTGGAAAAGCATGCCAGTGTTGCTCTCTAGTGAGAATTAAATTGATAAATGACAATAGACTAAAATACACGTCTTTATTTTACAAACAGTAGGTTTTATTAACCCTTCCCTGCTGGAGGATCATCCATTTTGTGTGTGTGTGTGTGTGTGTGAAATAGAGGATGACACGGGAGTGGATTTTCACTCCTGTCCCGTCCCACTCACAGACCAAAGTTTAAAAAATAATCCCGTCCCATCCCGCTCCTGTTTAAAATGATTCCCGCTCCTTGAATTCCGGTGGGAAAGTGACAAAAAGATGGCTTCTGGGACGGCTGGGTTGTGTAGTTATTTTTTAATTGCGTTACATTGTAGGGCGTATTAAAAGGAAACTACAAAATGGTGTATTTACTTTTCTTTTTCTTTTTTTTGTCTTTCCTATTGGTTGATTCCCGCTCCCGTCTGCTCCCGTTACCTATTTTATCCTGTACCGTCCCAATCCCATGATTAATAGCAAAGATGACTCCCATCCCGCAGGAATCCCACGGGGCCCAAAACAAAAAATGTCAGCCTCTAGTGTGAAATGAAGAAACTGCAAGTAACAGTGTTTTCTTGTAAAAACGAATCAAGTCATTTTTCACATCGCAGTTGTTTCAGAATATGTGAGCTGTTTTCAGGTCGCGCTTTTTTTGATTATAAAAGTGCTGCAAACCACATCTCATTTTTTCTGCTCTATTGAGCTTCTCAGTTCAGCGGCGCCTGAGCAGATGAGACGTGAAGTATCTGCTCAAAGGTAAATCGGGGGCCGTCGGCAGAGCCACACACAGCGGTGGTCCCGTTCGGGAACAGATCTTAATGTTTACCTGTCGCAGCTCCAAGTGCACCTAGGCAGTCGTCCAGGTTTCCTGAGGTCTGCGTTGTTTAGTCTGAGCCCACTACCCCAGACCTTCCTCCACCGGTTCACCACGTCTGCTCATAGTGGTTTGTCCTTTTTGTCGAAGTGTTAAAGGTCTGGGTTATATGGCCCGGATCTTTGGGTTTCCCCTTCACATTTTGAGGAGAATAGATAGCCCATGTTTGCTCGTTGTAGGGGCTGATAGTGTTTCCAAAGCAGTTTGTTTTTCATTAATACAGTGTTGGCAGCCGAACTGCATTGCTGTGGGTTGGGTAAAGGATTAAGTGTTCGATTTGATGAAATCCTTCCTGCTGTGATTAGATGAAACATCCCACATGCCTTAATTTGGGCCATCAAGTTAATCGTAAGGTAACTATACTTAAACTTTCATTCAACCGGAGTGTGAACAATCAGGCAAATAGGCTTTTTCAGATTTCCTTGTGTACTTCTTCCAAAATGTTTTGCTTCATTGAAATCTTGTTCCTGGAGATTTAATTTCAACTAAAGTGTAAATGTTACCTTTTAAGACAGTTGGTGTGTTTATCTTTTTTGCTGAAGGCAACCACATGCTTGTCTGATGAGCAATGGAAACTTTTTAGTTCACATTGATCATGCAAACTTTTCATGTTTTTTTAAATGATTGAACAAATCTAAAATCTATGTTTGTCTCCACACACACACACACACTCACTGAACTGCTAGCTTTCCTTAATGCCTGTCTTAAAATGAAGCAATTTTAAAGCAGTCTTCTTGAGTGTCTCATTAAAAAGAACCCTCTTTTTTCACGTGAATTGCACTGCATTTGTTGCGCATTATATATTTAATTCATTAATAAGAGCCAGCACATGTGCTTATCGAATTTGTTTTACTAGTCAAAAATGGTTCGTAAGGTTAATTTGTTCATGAGTTGAACTGGTGTGGTTGCGCTACATTTTTCATTCACTAAACAGAACTGGTTCCTAAGACTTATTTGATTATGAGTCAGCTCAGTTGAAAACATTGTCATTTATCTTCTCACATTTGATTCAAATTGCAAACATTTATGACTACAATTACTTTTTAATGATTCATTTATTTTAGCAGTGGTGATTCGGAAGCTTTGCAGGGAGGTTATGTTGTTGCAGTCAACCTATTTTTATGACTAAATACACTTGATTCAGACACTTTTCCATTTAGGGCTGGGCAATATATATCTGATCAGTAAAGCCGTTTCTTTAATTAGCGGTAAGTCTCCATCACATGCTTTGCAAATGAAGCGGCAGTTAATACACAGAGCCGTAGGTCACTTACAAGCTGCGCAATATCACATTCAGTTTCACGGGTGATTCATTTGCGACACTGAACGTGATATTGCGTAGCTTGTCACTGATCTACGGCTCTGTGTATTAACTGCTGCTCCATTTGAAAACAGCTGACAGAGATTTACCGCTAATCAAAGAATCGGCTTTACTGATGAGATGCGCATGAATATATTGTGCGATATATTGCCCTAAGTGAATTGTTTACTAAAGGTGAAAATGTCCTCCTTCATGCAAGCTTTCAGTACGAGCATTGGCCAATCCCTTGATTTGCAACCTGAAAGAAATGAGTCACAACTAGAGCCCGACTGATACCGATACAAATATTTGTTGGTTTTTAAAATCCGATATTCCGATATATCGGCAGATATTTATTTATTTATTTATTTATTTTAATTTCAGAAATGCACAACAAAACATTAACAGATTTCCCTAACATTAGTTATTTGTAGTTATTTAATTACTAGCTTCTCTCGGCTTATTTAACAGCAGCAAAACTGGACATGATAGTCACGAGTTTGGTCATGCTTATTTGAGTTAAGAGAGCTGATGGGGATGTTCTTTTAATTGTTATTCAAGCATTGTATGTCTCGTGACCAACTCACCATGAACACACTTCACCGATGATGTCACTCGTGGATAACTGGTTCTCTCTGCTGGACTCTGGCGGGATCAGCAGGTTGCAGGATGTGTGGCGCGTTATACATTATGTTGCCAACAGGGACGGTGTAGAGTGCCCTCTGGTGGACAAACTATACAACGCCAACACTCATGACATGGCTGAAGTGTTTTGCCCGTTTTTATTTTATTTTTGAAATATTCATTTATGAGCCATTATAAATGCCTATACCAATAGTTTGGAAAATGCCTAATATTGGCCGATAATATCGGCCTGCCGCTAAATCGGTCGGGCTCTATTCACAACAGCCTGAGATGGAAACTGGGACAGACACTGATGGTCCTTAAGTCTCTTGTGTTTTCTTTCAGTCTTATGTGGCGTTCAATTTGTGACTAAGTGGTCTCTCAGACCTCTGACTAAGAGACTGACCTTTGGTATTGTAAAGAAGGTGGTGGAAAATGGATTCCAGGACTCTGATCCAGTCCGATAATGTCTTTGCGCCTCCTGTAGCACTTATGGTAGCAGTATCTGGATTGGTCCCAGAGTTCTCTGTTGATAAGCGCACATCTTGACTCAGATGCGAGCTCGGCCAAACAGGATGCCAAGAAGCAGCCCTAATGAATGAGATACCAATCCAGTGAGTGAGAAAGTAAAACTAAATCCTTCCTTACTCACGAAAATCACGAAAGGGGGGAAACCGGAGAGTGTGGTAGCAGGAAGCGAATTCGAGATTACACCTAGCTCTCCACTAACAACGAGACGACCTCTCCACCCTTCTCTCCTTTCCTCCATCGTCTTTCCCGTACTGTTTTAAGAAGCGAAGTAGGAAGGAGTGGCGGAAAGAGAGGAAGCCTTTTGTTTACAGACGAACAATGCTGCGAACAAGAGCGTGCGGCCCTAGAGCTGGAGACAAAACACGGCTGCAGACGGGCAGGGCAAGGCTGGGCCGGTCCGCAGATAGTGTGAGGGGAAGCAGTGTGAGAGAGAGCGAGACGGGGAGGAAGGAGGCCTGCATTCCAGCGAGATGCCTCAGCCTGTTTGGAGTGACTGGATTATACATTCAGAAAGTCAGGGATGAACTCATGAGCAGACCTCCGTAAGGCACACTTTCAGTTAGACCACCATTTTGTTCCACCGCAAAAGACCCAGTGAAAACAACTTAAGAGCTTTGTGGCTTGTTCATTAGCGACACACTGATATACATGTATATATTACAGTTAGGGCCATGCATATTTGGACACTGACACAAGTTTTTTTTTTTTTACCTGTTTACTGAAACATATTGCAATTATAGTTATATATAGGACATGGACATAATGTGTACGCTCTCAGCTTTCATTTGAAATCCACATTCACATTGGATGAAGGGTTTATGAGTTTCAGTTCCTTAACATGTGCCACCCTCTTTATAAAGGGGTCAAAAGTAATTGGACAATTGGCTCAAAGGCTATTGCATTGACAGGTGTGGGCAATTCCTTTATGTCATTATCAATGAAGCAGATACTGTAAAAGGCCTGTGCTGCGTCCGAAATCGCATACTGCTTAAGTAGGTACTACATTTAAAATTGAACGTACTACCCGACCGTTAAAA
>JAUCMS010000062.1:17944315-17959198 GCA_032357445.1 Enteromius radiatus | reverse complement strand
AATTCGTTTTATTACTCTTCATACCTAAAACCTCTTTCAAAATTGGTATTGACTGTCTGTGTGTGTGTGTGTGTGTGTGTGTGTGTGTGAGTTGAGAAGCAACCGTGGTCGTGCCGCAGACAGAATCAATAGCGGCCTCAGTATGGGTGTTTCCGAGTCTGTTTGGATTTGCTAAGTAAAGTCTGCAGCTCACCTGCACATCAACATTTTCTCGGCCCTTTAACCTCCTCCACACATTCCAGTTATTCTTACCGTCTCAGCTTTCTTACATCTGGAAGGGCCAACTGCTGTAGTTTTTGTGTGAATAGCTAAAATTTTGTGCTCCCACTTGCTAGTCACCCTTCATTCTTGTCACTTTTTTTGGTGCGGTCTATCCTCTTTTTTTAGTTTTGATCTCGATCAAATCTCTGTTTGTTTTCTTTCTCTTTCTATATATATAACACACACTCTGTCTCTCTTTCGTTTTGTAATAATATTTGTTTCCTGGTGCGTTTTTTTGTTTTAGTATTGCATACATATCGGCTGATACTGGGTATTTAATTGCTCATGCTTATTTTCCTGATTTTATTTTTCCTGCTGTCTAATGCTGTTTATCTTTAAAAAAAATAAATAAATTAAAACCCATTTAAAAATTCAAATAAAAAATCATAATAGCTCTGTTAAATATGATCTTTATCATATATTTTTATTAGTGCTGTCAAACGATTAATCACATTCAAAATAAAAGTTTTGGTTTGTTTAATATATGTATGTGTACTGTGTATATTTGTTATGTGTATATAAATACTCACTCACACGTGCATATGGGTCAAAGACGTTAAGATGTCTGCATCAAGAACTTTATGTCTATAGAAAGCACATTAAATTATGTGTTTAATTAAGTAAAGTCTCTACTTTTAGGGTTTCAAGTACGTTTTTTGGAGAATAAAATGTCAAAATTAGGTTGAAATAATGTAATGTAAATTCAAAAAATGTAAAAGAATAGGGAAGCATATTAAATTTTATTGTGTTTTAAATGAGTAAAAAAAAAAGACAAATGGGCAAAACCTAGGATAGTGGCAAATTTTAAAAATATAAAATTACTACTAATTCGTATTCGGGCTGAAACTAATTCTTTTTTTATAATGTGACATAAATTATTTTTTGTTGTTAATATGCCAAATAAGATTGTTACACTGAATGACCTTTTAAGTGAGTAAATTTTAGTAAATCAAAAACAAAATGATCTTATTTAATGTTTTGCTTACAAAAACAGCATTTTACCCATCTATATATTTAAGTAAAATGTTAAATTTTATAATAAAAATATAAATGATAAATATGAATATAATGTGCGTAAATACTTTCAGAATATATACTGTATGTGTGTATTTATATATACATAATAGTACACACACATTATGCAAGCAAACTTTTGTATGAGATTAATCATTTGACTGCAGTTTTTATACTGTTCATTATAATGTTGAGATGCATATATTCATTTTTATTTCAATTGATTTCACTTTTTAAAGTTTTATTTACTTTTTTTTAATACAAAATAGAATTATAATTTAGACCATCTACTGGTTAACGGCTCAGCATTCCTACTCTCTATCATTTTGTCCTCTAATATCTCCTTGCAATTGCTCCCAGTATTGAGACAATAATTAATATTTTGAAAGTGTTAAATTGATATTTCTCCCCCTGCATGTTATGAACCTCAAAAGTTGATCCTGAGCTCTTTTCGGCTTTGTTGCTATCTGCAAGTTTTGCTCGACCTCTAGACATTCTCACAGATGTCAAAGGAAGAATAAATGTCTCCCTGGAGTTGCCTGTGGTGTTGTATGGGACGCTTTAAACTGAAATCTCTTGTGTTGGCTGACAGCTCTGGCCAGTTTGAAGTCAGAAGAACTTGTTTAGTTTTTCTTTTCTTTTATTTGTTTGAACTCTTGAGTTATTAAGCTGGATGTAGGCCAGCGGTGGGATGTGGATCAGAGTTTTTGCTTTGCATCTCTAATACATTGTGAGCTTGATCTGGGAGTGCTGAGCTCTGTAAGAGCTGCGCTGTGGATTTAAACATTTTCTCTGCGGTTTGAACACGCTGAGATCCTAAAATACAGATCAGTATGAGGCCTAAATCCTCTCGGACTCATTTTGAGCACTGCAGAAAATCATTTTATTAGTCATTTTCTTTAACGTACATAACATTTTTATTGGATAAGCAAAATTCCATGAGATGTTAAGAATGATGTTAGTATTTGTTTTTAAATTAGGTTAATTGTAACTATCACAGTAGTACATTGTTGTCTCGTTTTGGGGATAAATAATATGTGTGTATATAGATATTTCATAAAAAAAATATATAATAATAATAATAAGTATTATCTTGTTTTAAGGATGTTGAGATTTTTACTGGAAAACAATAAAAATTGCATTCCAATTTTATTTTCTAACATTACATGTTTGTCAAATATCTATTTTGATCCAAAACGTCCAATTAATAAAGTTTTTTTTATTAAAGTTTTCTCTTTTCTCTCTGCAGTTCTGTGCGCAAAGAACCTGGTGAAGAAAGACTTCTTTCGTAAGTATCCGACCTTCATAAATACCGAGTGAATTGCGAGAGCGCTCTATTCCTGTCAGCGTATCTCGGCGCAGTGTTTTAGCAGAGGCTCATCTGTTAAAAGTGTGCAGAGAGAGATAAGTGCTCTTCCCCCACGAGACACCAGAAATGTGGGTCAGTTCGGGGAGACAAAGCAACCGCTGGTTGACACATGTTTACTCGCCGCCTCTCTCTCTGCCCTGACAAACAAAACAACCTAGCCCACATCTGAATCGCTGATCAGATATCAAAGAGAGAGACACTTGGGAGGAAGGAAGAGAGACAGGTACCAGGCGAGACAGACTCAAAATGTGATTCTGGTAGAGGAATGAAACTGGATGTGGTTAAATTAAGACTACAGTCCCTCTGCTCTTGTTTATAAACCTTCCTGCTCAGCCTGCAGTTGAATTCATAATCATAAATAAAAAATAAAAGTGAGAGGAAAAACTGTATTTTGAATAGTGTTAGGAATAGTGATATACTAAAATTATAATTCTGGCCCGTGCTAATAGTGAATTTTTGCATGACCCATTTTAGAACCAGATTAGCTTGTCTCACAATAAAAAAAATAAAATGATACATACTAAAAGATAAAAAGCAGTTTTGTTTATATAAATGTTGTGATGCTCGAATTAAAGTGTCACAATATTATATTTAATGAAAGCTAGATGTTTATTTTGAAATAATATCTTCAATACTAGATACTTACTAACCAATATTTTCAATACTAAAGCTGTCATCTAGAATGTTGCTTGTGCCATCAAACCAATTCAGTTGTTTTTTTATGAGTCTTTACATTTAATTGAATTGAATTTCTTTAATTAAAATTTTAGCAGGAATTATTTTAGACATTTTAGCAGTATTTTATTTTTAAAATCATATTTTTGTTTTATGTGCCCTTGTACTATTGCATTATTTAAATTTTTGCAACTCTTTGCAACCCTTGTTTTTGCCATGAAGATAGCCTGAGATGCTGATATGGCAATAAAAATAAATTGCTCCTCCTCCACTTTCATTGTAATAAAAAATAAATCAAATCATTAAAAACCATAAAATGTAACAAAAAAGAAATTGATTTAGTATTTTAATAAATTTTAATTAAGGTGACATTTTAAGTCACCTTAATATTTTCCAAATGCACAGTAAAGTATATAATTGTTTTGGAGTAACACAGGAATTGAACAAGTGATTTGATAGCCACAATTTCCTATATCAGTGCATATGTAGTATATTTTGGGACTCCTCTGCAACATTAGTGGGTTTCAGGTTTCAAATGCATTTCAAACCATATTATGAACTAGGCCTAAACATTTTTTAATGCTGTCTTCAGTCTCTGCTCAGAAGTCTCAGTAAATGCTGTTTGTGTGTTTTTCAGGACTGCCGGACCCTTTTGCTAAGGTGGTGGTGGACGGTTCGGGGCAGTGCCACTCGACAGACACCGTGAGGAACACGCTGGACCCCAAATGGAACCAGCACTACGACCTGTAAGAGCTCTTCTGCACTGAATGCATTCGAACACGCAGTCAGTCTCACGCCTCCATTCCCTTCGCACTGATGCCAGCATGTTCAGATACCAGAATCAAGATCAAGCAGATGTCGTTTCGAAGCACATGGTCATCTGTCCACTTGTTTGAGTCTTAGAGATTTGGCTCTCAGCGCTGCAGTTCTTCTCTGTAGGAGCTTAAGAGTGTCAGCCTCTGTCATTAGACGCCTCATGTGTGGTTAATTTTGGCCGTTATTCTGCGCGAGTCACCCAGAGCACTGTTTTTGACATCACGTTTAAGTGTGCTTATGGATCATGCGCCACTTAAAACAGGGTTTAACAAAAAAAAAAACTAAATAAAAAAAACTAACCCAGCATGCTTGAATAATATGAAATATTCAAGCATTACAGAATATTCTGCCATTATTTTATAGCCATTATGGTTTTTCAAATCTATATATTGTTTTCTACCAAAAGGATGTTTTGGAGAATGTTTTTCCATACAATATGAATGAATTTTATTTTATGCAAGAATAAAACGCACTATAGAAGTTGTTCATATGACTTGTGTAATGTATTTCAAGCCTTATGAAACTATACGTTAGCTAACTGTGAGAAAAAACTGAATTGGTTCGCTTCACCCTCCCCAAGCCTCAGCATCTCTTTTGCATTTCTGTATATTACACGTCACACTGTCACTGCGTTAATGACATACAAACCTAGCATGACGCATTCACACAGTATATTTGAATTCACGCAGTTGAGATTTGAATGCTGCGATGGTAGGGAAAAGTTTGTGTTGACCCCTTTTATACTGCGCTTCCTTGTTGAAGCTCAATAAAATTACCTATTTAACGCATGGAAAGCATTTTTTCAAAATATCTTAATTTCCGTTCAAAATCAAGAAAATCATGCAAGGCGTGTGTGTAAACAATGCTGAAATGAAAGTTTGTGGGTGAACTAACCCATTAACATGCACTTTCAAATAAGCCCAGGGGCTTTTCTTGAACCGGCGGTGTGCGATTTCTTCCAATCTCTTCATCATTGTAGCCCATCAGTAAAGCTCTCGGCATCCTTCAGGCTTTGAGGATTTAGGTCAACTCCTCTGGAGTCGACGGCTCTATCTCTGCAGATCACAGGACGGATTTCCATGGATGTAAAGTTCCATATCCTTTCCTTATAACCCATGCTTCCAGCTCTATTTACATTATTAAAGAGGTTTTATCTTCAACTACGAGCATCAACAGTTTCACAGCATGTAGTAAAAGTAGAAACTTTCAGTCGCTTCTCCCACAGACACAGATGCAGAGCACTAAAAACCCACACGCAAGGAACGGCCGGCTAAAAAAAACTGAAGGGTAGCGGATTTCCAATGCTTGCCCTGTTCTCATGTCGCGCTGACAGAGGAAGCACACGTCTCCGTGTGTTTGGGTGCCATGGCAACCGTAGACTAGCCCTCACCCACCAGGACGGCCGGCGAGTTCGCCAAACATGTCACGTCTGTCAGCGGAAAATAGGCCGGCGTTTCCACAGCCCTCCCCGCAACCCAGAATAATGGGTGGGGAAGAGAAAACCAAAGAGATGTTACTTAAACCGTACATCTGAAAAATACTGAGGGATTTCTGTTGGCCGTCAAAGTGCTTTTGAACTCAAGTTGTAAATCTGCGTTTCCCGTTAATGCACATCACAGTTGTCTCTTCTTTGGCAGGGAATGCAGTTGAAATGTTGCCGATGCTGAAAGGTTACTGAGCTGTTTGGTAGTTTTGTTATTTTCGCTGAACGTCAGCAGCAGCAGAATGTCAAAATCGTTTAATGATGAAAGATTGACAGGGCTAAAAACCTCCTAGGACTGCTTGTAGAGCTGGAAGATCACTGCTAATGTGCGTAATGAACAATAGCGCAGGAGAAGAACTTGCTGAGAACCCGAAAACAGGGCCAGCAGGGATTTGCATTTATATGTGTGCGTTTTCGGAGGCGCTTCTATCCAGAGCCACTTGCGATAGAGGAATAAGTAATAGGGTTAAAACGTTAACCTAGATGTGAGGAGACTTAAAAAGAAAAAGCGGGAGAAGATGCGCTGGATATTTAGGTCAGAGCATCAGTTTTGGGAGATGTTGTCTGTGGAAATTGATTAAAAATAAGGCAAAGGAAACAGACTTCAGAAAACAAAGGGAGCAATGCTTGAATGAAGTGAGCTCCAAGTTTGACTAGTCTTAGTTTGGTGGCCTGCTTGTTTATTTCTTGTCCGTGTACAAGGTTTGTCTCGTCTCTTCTAAAGCATATAAAGCTGGTCCAATCAATTTGTGGTTGGCAGTTAGTCGTCGTATTTTTTTGGGATAAGTGACCATATGGGATTGGCTGGCGCTGATCAGGCAGATACAGTAGCTAAAGGAAGTAATCAAACATAATATTCCAGTATTTCAGATCATGAGACACTGAAGACTGGAGTAATGCAGCACTGCTTCACAGAGACAAATTATATGTTAAAGTATATTAAAATAGGAAATCCATATTATTTTAAATTGCAATAATATTTCACAGTATTACTGCTTTTCTGTATTTTTGAACAAATAAATACAGGCTTAATGAGCGTAGGAGACTACATAAAAAAAAAAAATACATTAAATAAATTAGAAATCTTACTGATCCCAGAGATTTGGACAGCAGTGTGCATGTTTGTGTCTTTAGTTGATTTTTATGTTTGCATATCTTTTTACTTTCGGTTCATTTTATGAGCTGTTAAATGAAGAATGTTGGTATTGGCCATTTGTTATTACCCCATTTACAGAGTTGATGTCGTAGGAGTTTCCTGGGAAAGTTCAGAACCACTCAGTGAGGTCTGATGAAGGGTTATCAGAGAAACCTAAAATGCACTAAACCGTAATTATCTGTGGTTAAGTGTTGACAGCACAGGTTTCGGTTTATTGTTTTGTCCTGTCATCCTTTGGTCTGGTTGGGTGACTTGTTGCTACAAGCTCTTGTGTGGTGTAAGTAAAATAAAATGTGTATAAAGGCTGTTATGAGCTGTTTTTTGGCTCTGTAGACGGTTGATAAACGTTCTCCAGATCAGAGAGAAGAACTCTTGATTGTTTGGGTTTTGGTTAGACTCGTTCTGCTGAGAACATCCACGCACACATTGGCATTCTGTCTTCTCGTTCCTTTCATCCTACCCCTTTTCCTGCCCTTTACTCCTCTACCTCTTCGATTGGTTTTCAGTCCAAACAAGGTTTGTTGCCCAGGGATTCTGTCCCGTTGGCAGGCTTACAGAACATTCAGACCTTGCTTGGACGTTTTTTTGACAGCCTAGCTCCGTTTGGATGTCCAGTTCTGGAGGTGTTTCTGTTCCCCGAATTTAAGGGAATCATTTGTTTTGTCTAACGCCATGCCAAAACATTCAGACAAACCAGCTGAGTTTTCTTTTGGACTTGATGAAATGAATGCGGCGGAGAGAGAACAAGAGAGCTCGCTCAAAGTTCTCCAACTTCTTTGTTAGTTTTGCTGAAGATTTGAGCTGTTCGTCATGTTTTGTTTTTCCTAATTTAATTTTTAATCCTCAGTCTATACTCTTTATACATTATACTGTATACTGTGTGTGCCCTATTTTTACATAGCGTACATTTTTATTTTCTACCAGTATTTTGAATTTTACACTTCATTGCATTGTGCTTTAGAGTTAACAGAAATGTCTGAAATATGAATAGATAATGTCTTGTGTAATGAGCTGTCAGTACTTTATTGATTTATTTTTTACAGTGTACTTCCTTTGTAGTTCTTGTCATTTTCACCCTCTTTCTGCATTTTTTTTTCTGTTTACTTTGACATCTTGCTCATTTATTATCTTCATCTTCCTCTTTGTAGTTTTTACATCACTGTATTTTTCCTCATGCTCTTTGTTTTTGTCTACTTCCTCCTCCTATCATATTTCTTCATTCTTCTCCTTTGACCTTCCTTTTGTCATTGTATCTTCCTCTTCCCCATCTTCTTCCTCGCTTATTCCTCACCTTTTTCTCTTTTCCCTCATCTCTGTCATTTTTACCCACTCTTTCATTTGTCCTCCTCTTCTTTGTCACTTTAATTTCCTCATCTTCTTCCTCTTCTAAGTCTGCCATCTTTCTCTCTCCCTCCCCCCCCCTCATCTTTGTTGTCTCTCTCTTTATCTTCTAGCTTTCCCTGTTCTCCCCATTACTTCCTCTTTGTTGCAGTCTTACGCTTTTTTGTCATCTTTCTCTTCTCATCCTCCCTAGATATTTATTTTTCTTCCTACTGAAGAGTTATTCATCTTCATAATTATTATCTTCAGTGTTTTTGTCTTCCTTGTTCTCAGACTGTGTCATTTTTCTGACATCATCTTCATTGTTTTTTAATGAAGTCCTCATTGCTCTACATAAAACAGATCGTCTCCTCTGAGCCACTGTGTGTAATCACGATTCATAATTCATGTTTTAAACAAGAACCATAGGCTGTCGAGACTGACATGGTCTGAGTTTGGTCTGCTTTAAAGGAGACGTGATAGAAAAGGTAGAAAGGTGACATCTGTTGTTGTGTCTTCAGGTATATCGGGAAGTCTGACTCCATCACCATCAGTGTGTGGAACCATAAGAAGATCCATAAGAAACAGGGAGCGGGATTTCTGGGATGCGTACGACTCCTCTCCAACTCCATTAACCGACTCAAGGACACAGGCTGTAAGTGTATGTATAAACGGCTCAGAAACAGTCTGTTAGTGTGTGTGTATAATTAACTCAGACAACATGAATCTAACGTGTGTGTGTGTGTGTCTGTAATAAACTGGCTCAGGCAGATTTCAAGTGTACTTGTGTGTGTATAATAGGCTCAGAGTGGTTGTTAGTATGTACTACAATGGCTGCTTGAGTTAAGTTGGCGTCATTTAAATAAAACGCACAACAATGATTTAGGAAATAATAATATATCTTTCTTTGGCTGAAGACCACTGTCTGTCTCAGGTAGAAGCTGTCCTGTTATTTGTGTCACTTTCCCGTCGGCTGCACATGAAGCTGTTTATTTTTTTTTTTTTTTACTGGTGAACTACAGTATGTTTAGGGTGCGAGTCTGTCTGTTCCAGCCCCGCACTTGTGTTTAAGATGATTTTAAAAGCCGGCTTTCCCTAGAAAGCCTCCAGCGTGACCACTGTCCTGGTTAAGCACAGGAAACCCGCAGCCGCTCCCACAGCTGGAAGTGATTCAGTTCACCGTTTCCTGTTGCACCCCTTCTGTCTCTCTGCCATCATTCTTTCTCTGTCTCCCGTTCAGTCTGTCCATAATAATCACAGTCTTAAATCGGAAATTAGTTTTCTATTAATATTAACTCATTTCTATCTATTTTCTCTTCCTATTTGTCAGAATTTGCAACTCCTTCTTCTCTTTCTTGCTTTTCCTTGTTATAAATTATATATATATATATATATATATAGAAGTGTATATAAATGCTATATATAAATATTAAATATTTGAGGTTAGAAAGTAGATTTGAAGGTAGATTTGTGGGAGCCGTATAACTTTATATTGTTGTTTCAGTTATAGTAACTTTACAAAAAAAAATAGATTTTAACTATATCAGTCCAATTTTGGCTAATTTATATGATGTAATTATAAGCTGCACAATGTACCAGTGACCACTGTATTAATATGTCAATAGTATTTTTTTTTTAATTATTATTATTATTATTATTATGAATGTTCGTTAAATGCATGGTGTACTGGCAGCTGAATTCTTACAGTTTTCATTATTTATTTATTTTAAAAACAACATCTTTTTGGTCTGGTATAGTTCTTTCATTATTTTATTAAAGATATATATTTTGTAATCATTTCAGCTAATGTTTCAATTGCCATTGTTCCATCTCTAGTCTTTAGTGTTAGTCACATTCAGCCATAAAATCATCATCATTCTTCGCAGGTGTTTGACCATATGAAGGGGTTTAAATGTAAGGGATGCGTGAACGCTCCTCCAGCCCTGTTTAGTCTAGCTGTGCATCCTGATCTGACTGTGTGTGTGTGTGTGTGAGAGAGAGAGAGAGTGAGAACAGATAGTGGCCTCTCTAATGTCTGCAGGCTACTTGTTATTCCTGTCTCCCTCTTTCCGGCAATGACAGAGAGCCCCAGCGTGTTTCTGGAAGCGTCTCACTCCTATCAGCGCATCTACAGTCTGAGAGGAATAAAGCAGCCTCTGTTGTACACACACACACACACACACAAACACACACACTGATACAGAGCGCTGCTGTGTATGTGACCTCACACAAGAAATGTGGAGCTTTTTAGGCTGTATTTTAAGTCTCAGATGGTTTGTTGAGTGGGGAGGTCAGAGGTTATGACACAGACTGCACGCAGGCTCTTTGGTTTCTCAACCTTTTTTTATTTCTCCTTCATTGTTTATAGATCAGCGTTTGGACCTGAACAAGCTGGGGCCCAATGACAGCGATACCGTGAGGGGACAGATAGTAGGTGAGTCACAAGCTTTGCTCGTTTCGAGGGAATTGACCTGTCAGGATTTGACACATCTGCCATTTATCCTGTGAGTCACACCGTCTTCAAAGCTTGTCGTTAATGATGGTTAAACCCACGCATATGCCTTCGACGCCCTAAAAACGTCCCTGGTTTGGGAGGAAAAACGCGCTCATTCTGTTTGATTTATCTGTTGCATTTTGTTATTCTGTTGATTGTCTTTCATGCTCTCGAAGAGCCTCATTGTTCCTTCATCAAGGATGGGTTTTGTGGGGTGGTGATGTATTTGCACCCGAGCAGGTTTAAGCTTACAGACCTGTTGCTATGACAGCAAGTCCGAGATGCGCCTCAAAGAACGAAACAATCCAAGATCAGGACAAATCCACAACAATCAAATCCAGCTAACTGAGTTAGTGACATACGAAGAACGAGCCCTGTATGTCTTCATGTCATGTCATGATTTGCATCATTGTTTTGATGAGTCACATGAATGTAAAGCATTTTATTAACCCCAACCCTAAGACAAGCTTTACAAAACACTTAGAACAAACCCCTAACTCTCAATATATATCTTATTGTACATTGTTTGTCTAAAAAAATTGTATATTTGTGTCTGCCAGTATACCAATAATCATCATCATCATCATCATCACCAATACAATTATTATAATTAGTTTAATTAATAATTCTTTTAAACATTTTTATTATATTTTTCAAATATATATATTATAATATTATAAAATTCATTAAAAGCTTATTTTTATTGTCATAATGCTACTAATACATGTTAACGAAAATATTAATTTATTAAATGAATTTATAACAGATTTTTTTTAAAATATGTACATGATCTATATTGGTTTATTTATCGCTATATTCAGTTGTTTAGAATGACTTTTGTCTGTTGGAAATTGATTGTATTTTTGTATTGTATTATTCACACATTTTTAATACATTTTTAATGCATGATCTATATTGGTGTCTGTAAATATTATGTATTTATTTAGTTAGTTATTACCTGTCATTTTATCACACTTTCTCTTTAAAATGGGTAATTTAAATGCCCATATCTGACATATGGGTTGGGTCAATTAAAATCTCAATCTTTTCTTATGCAATATTTTCTTAAATGCATACATTTTATCAATTTTTTTAATGCATAATCCATATCTGTATTTGCAAATACTGTTTTTAATATATTTTGTTAAATAACTTATTTTAAATTAAAATGGATAATTTGTTAAAAATGCAGGATCTGACAATATAGCAGTATTTAAATGAGTGATCTGTATTTGCCAATATACTGTTTTGATCCCTTTTTAACTTTTTTTTATTTTTTTAATTGATAAATTATAAAACCGTTTTATGCCTTGTATGTGTTTGTTTGTTTTGGGGGTTTTTTCTTTAGTTTTTTTGATCAGTTTACAGACTATCAATATCTAATAAAATTACAGCCTTCCAACATTTTTAAATATGAACGATACATTTAAAAATCGCATGCACACACACACACCCCAAAATGGCTAAATATCTATGCTATGAGTGTCACTCATCTTGACATTGCTGTCACATTGTCTCTGTCAACCCATGACACACGAGTCTCTCACAGATGGGGACTCATCTAACAGCCTGTTTGTGTGTGTTTGTGTCAACAGTTAGTCTTCAGTCCAGGGACAGGATCGGCACCGGAGGGCCAGTGGTGGACTGCAGTCGTCTGTTTGACAACGACCTGCCTGATGGGTACGTGAAATAACTCTTTACAAGCAACTAAAAGATTCCCTAAATATAAAACAGTGTTTAGCGTTAGCAGATACTAAACAGTATCAGCCAGCGTTCTTATCCAAGCCCTGTGTTTGTTCCTGCGCCATGTGCGTCTGTCTGTTTGTTCATCTGTATGAATGTCTTTTTGTGTCCTGTCTGCAGCTGGGAGGAGAGGAGAACTGCATCTGGCCGGATCCAGTATCTGAATCATATCACACGCAGCACCCAATGGGAGAGACCTACCAGGTGGGGTCAGGTTTCCTTTGGTGTAGTCCCTCTTTGTTTGTTTATTTATTTATTTATTATTATCCATTTTATTTTCTTCTTTTTAATTTGAATTTAATTAATTTTATTGTATTTATTTGATTAAAAATATTTGTAGTTTTATTTTTTATTTATTCTTACTTTATTTTGGTTTTATTTTATTACTTATTTTCTTATTTTATTTTTTTATTTAAATTTTTCTAATTTTGTTTGTTTATTTTTGCTTTGCTTTTTCATGTTTATATAAATAATTTAGATAACCAAATGGTTTTGCAGACTGAAGCCAAGTCTTGTAGGATAGAGGCATTGTGGCTTACCCCAAATTACTGTCCAGGTCATTGGGTTTGAGGTGTTTTTGCTGAATAGGACAGTGATTCTTGTGTATGCGTGTGTGCCAGTGTACTGAACAACAGGAAAATGTGCGTCGGCCACATCTGTCTTCTTTGCCATCTCAGACACTGACCCAAATTTATCCACAATACAGCTGAAAGACATAAAGCCATGTCGGGGAGCATCCCCACTTCATGAATTTTTAAGGAAACACTCAACCATAAAGACCAAGAAACATTCCAGGCAGCATTCCAAGATGAAGATCTAGAAAAAAACACTTGTCTGGACAGCATTTCCTAAATGCTTTGGTCTCTATGATCCACTTATGCTTACGATGCATTTGGGAAACTCAGCCCAGGGCATAAATTTACCTCAAATAATAGAAGTCGTGTGAAAGTATTTTTTCAGTGAGCGTGTTTAACAGGGGTTGAACGACTTCATCAGCAACTTGTTTATGTCAACTCGACTGAAAATCTGAAGTCATTAATGAACATATAAGCCTGAACTTTAAGCTGAGACTCGAACACCTTGTGCACAGCTATGGCATATGACACAGCGCTGCCCATATGGCTAGTGCTCCTGTAACGGCTCATGTTTAGCAGTTATCTTGTCTTTGGTCCTTATAGTTCTCACATGTTTCTGTTTGTTCTAAATCAGATAAAGTAGCAGAGTAAAGATGACATGTATATGAAGGCATTAGTGATGGAGGGATTGCATGTGGGAATTAATTTTAACTGGTAGAGACTTTCTACTAATAGAGGAGCTGTGCGTTTTAGTTACTTAGATTTAGTTTCTGAGCTATATTATTGAGAAATCGCAGGTGAGTGTTGACAATACGAGCGGACGGTTAACTTACTTGTACAATAAACTATTTAAAACATGCATTCTCCCGTTCAGTTTTGAGCATTCAGTTAGTATAATCACACGTCTTGTGGAGAGCTTTAGGCATATGCATTTGCCATTTGTTTCAGCTGTTTAAAATCAGTGCGTAAATGTGTAGATTTCTTGTCCTGTTGCACCCTCTATAGGACCAGTGACTAGTCAACCTTGACCTTTACAGGAGTCATCAGTTGCCCATTTTCTACGTTTATATGATATGAAAAGTCTAAAACTTTGGTTAAAATTGCTCAACGGTAGTGTAAAACAACACTGTTTTAAACGGCTCTGTTCACAGAGACCCATTTTGGTGCATGTCCCTTTAAATGATAATGAGCTCTGCTCTCTCGAGACTGTAAACTTTAGCCAAATTTAGCCGTGGAACTGGCTACCTAGCACATTATTAGAAAAGGTGATTTGTAAAGATTCATTAATAAACCTTACATTTACGTTTTCTGTAGATGAAGCTGGATCAAAAAATTATTATTACTTGGGGCTGGTCTGAGGTAAAATGCATTTCAATCAACAATTGTGGGAGGGGCCTGGGTCTGTGTGATGTCACACACCCAAGAATCTGAAAACGGCTTGATCTGAGAAAGGGGTTTATCGAGATTTAAAAAAAAAAAAAAGCAGAACATTGAAGTAGGCTAATGGCTGGAATATACTAAACGATTTTTAAAAATCTGATTTTTAAAACAGTAGGCGTCATACACTTGCAGACTCTGTAAATAGTGCCAAATGAGAACTGAGCATCATACACTACACGAGCGAGGATCATACACCAGATTTTGAAGTTTTTCCAATCACAGAAAACTTGCACAGAATCGTGTGCCTTGTTGCTAGGAGACGCATGATAAATGAAAACGAATGTGTTCTAAAATTGGCTGATAAATAATATCAAACATGTTTGATAACCTCCGACTGGATAAAATATAAGTCTGTGACCATCATATGGCGCTTTTCCACTGCATAGTACAGCACGGTTCAGTAAAGCTCACTTTTGGGGGGTTTTCCACTGGGAACAGTACCTGGTCCTTTTTTTAGTATCACCTCAGCCGAGGTTCCAAGCGAGCCGAACCGTTACCAAAACGTGACGTGTAAACTCTGCTGGTCACTGATTGGCC
>JAUCMS010000062.1:17924130-17934378 GCA_032357445.1 Enteromius radiatus | reverse complement strand
GTTAAATTGTACTACCTATTTTTTAATAGGAGGTAGGAAATTCTGGCAGGGTAGCAAAAATCGGCAGAACAAGGGCAATATGAAAATGCCCCTTATGGGTGTAGGGATTATTTTTCATGTTTTAAACACTAGCACACAAGACACAAGTTAACAGAACGTTGTATTTATTAGATCAAGTCTGAAATATAAAGAGAACATAACCAAGTTCAGTCACTAATTATATTTTGCTTGTTTTTAAACTTAAAAACAGTAAAGATGAGATTTCTATTGCCTAAAAATTATGTGTGGCATTATTGATTAGTTTTCCCCTCATGAAAGTGTTGATCTGAAATTATGTTTAAATGCAAAATAATAATATAAAGAAATCATTTTTTCATCATATAATAATCTTATTCTTAAGTATTGTTTTCTTCACTTTTGAATCAGTGAAGCATAATAATCATCTAATAATAAACTTATTTTAACTCTCTTCCTGTATTTATATAACCATTATTTCAACTACAAGAGGTGCTTCAATGCATATGCAATATGTGGTAATTAATAGCCATTTTATGCAATAATTTCTCAACACAACTGAAACTCTTGTGATTCTATTAGTCATCAGTTCTTCATTCCAGTATTTTTGTAATGGGTCTAAGAAACCATTCATCATGGCTGTTTTCCTTTTCCCTCAGAGATCACATGTTCAGGTGCAGCTTTAGTGAACCACTCGCCCCACGACCCGTCGTACAGACAGACCCCTGGGTGGTCACACAGATGAGCAGCGAGGGCAATGTGACAGGCTGTCACACCTGAGCCACAGGTGACCCAGAAGGGCTTCTGCATGTCGACTCCAGCCTGCTGGAAGAGCTTCTTGAGTTCCTCCACAGGAAGTTCTAGACCTGATGTTGAGTCCAGGAAGTTGGGAAAAGGCATGTTGATTGTTCCAGGAATGTGACCAGGCTCTGTGTCTAAGATAGAGAGAAAGATGGAGAAAAGCTAATGGCACTTCACATTTTTCAAAAAACAGTGTGGTACTTAAAATTTTCAATGTCTTATATTCTGTAAAGAGTATTTCAATAATATTTTAGAAATCATAATACACATGAAATAATAATATAAAAAGTATGTATGAAATAGCACTGTGTGACACTGCTGTCAGAGCTACTGTGTTCGGGAGAGAATTAAAAGGCTATCAGCAGTTTGATGCAAAGCTTAAAAGGGCTAACATGCTTGCATTAAAAGACCTAACATCTTAAACTAGTTAGCAGTGTTATCATAGTTAACTAAAATGAAAACAATAAAAACATTTTTATTGCTTAAAAAATATACAATAACTTACATAATATATATAGTTGTGTGTGTGTGTGTGTGTGTGTGTGTGTGTGTGTGTGTATATATATATATATATATATATATATATATATATATAACAACAATTATACAAAAGTTAGAGGATATAAAGTGTTACTTTAAATTGTTTTGGATGAAGTTTGTCATTGTATGACTGTAGGCCTATTACTGCAGAGAATTTAAAAGGCTTAAAAATGATTGTCTTTGGAAAAGAGTAAATGGGGTAACATGCATGATTACATCTCCATACGTAAGACTATAAGCAGTCAGTATTACACTGTTTTACAGAGAAATTGTGTAACAGGTATGACAACTAACAAGTCATACTCACTTTCCCTCGGCTCTGGTTCAACCCCACGAAATCTTCCATTGACTCTGGCGTCAACTACTTGAAATGCTTTGGTTTTAATATTGTTCAGTACATCTTCGTATGTTTTGACCCACGACTTGTTAAAGGACGTCTTGAACTCGGCACGCTCTGGTTTACTATATTGCTCGGTAACCCCATGACCCTCCTTTAACCAGTTCTTAAATCCACCGTCCAGAACCGATACCGAGTTGTGTCCGAACAGCCTAAACATCCACCACACCCGAGGAGCAGCGAACGACCCGAAGTCGCTGGTGTCGTACACGACGACATGAGTGTTGTTACCTATGCCCAGATTACCCACGTAGTCCGCGAACTCGCCCTCGGTAGGCAGCATGTGATCAAACTTGGAGCTTTTGTCACAACATTCGTCGATGTCGAAAAACGAGGCTCCGGGAATGTGAGTTTTTCCAAACTCGGCCCTGGGATTGCGTTGCAATTTAGGTAGATACCAAGATGCATCTAATATCCGTAGATTTGGCCCCACTCGGTTGCTTTTGACAGCGTCCGCGAGCCATCGCGCCGCTACGAGAGCTCGAGTTTGAGCAGCCATGTCTCTCATTCTGGCGCTCAGCAGCGGGCAGGGGTCGATGTTGCAAACATACCGGGCAAAAAATCAAGAGCTCATGTATTACATTGGTGTGATATTTTGCTCACTGAGAATAGGGGAAATATCAATAATTTGTGAATTACTGTAAATTAAAATTGGCAAAGAAAAGGATCTGTATTGTAGGTACGACATAAGTCTATGCCAATATATTGTACAAAAATCACGTCTTTCACCGCAAGGGGGTATAGCTCAGTGGTAGAGCATTTGACTGCAGATCAAGAGGTCCCCGGTTCAAATCCGGGTGCCCCCTAGCATTACAATTTCTTTGTTTTGTCTTTCAGGATCTATCTGTGAATTCCATGACTGTGCGACAGTATTTATTTATATTGTGTTTTGATACAATTGGAGGTGTTTGTGATGCATTAAAGTAAAGATTGCATTGCTTAGTAAAGAAGCTGTTACAGATGCATACATGCATGCAACCATTTACATAAATCCTTGTTTCCTACATTTCCTAAATGCATGAGAAATACATGAGTAGGAGTCATGTAAGTGATGTTTTAATGGGTGCAAATAGGTTTCTGAAAAAGGCTAAGTGTACATTGTCTGCATTGTAATGAACATATGACATATGATATGATTTAGCTTTTCCAAATGCCCTCTGTTTCATTCATTTGGTTCATTTCAGTTTAGCTGTCATAGCTTAATCTGGAAGCAGAAATTTCATATTGTATTGCAAAATACTTGCTGCTGTTGATGTGGGATATGGGTTAGGTTAGTACATGTAAAAACATGTATGTACAAAATAAGTGCATTTGTATCAAATTATTCTTTTAGATGTAAGTACATAAGGACACCTAATACAAAGTGAGAGCAAAGCTTTATTGGTTATACACACCCTGGCCCTATGTGACTTGGGTAAATTAGAGAAAGAGGCAGAGAGTTGTTGTCAGTTTGTGAGACTTTTTAGGAGGTTGTCACAAGCAGCTCTGTGGGAGTAAGTCTTGGTCATGAGAATAAAATTTTATAGTCTGAAAAGAAGGTTTTAGCCCAGCTTTAATCCTGTTATAGTCTGAATAGTTATTGTGACAGAAGGGCATATCTGTTGACCATTGATCTTGATCATTATCTATTTAGTTGTTTTCATTCTGTTATGGTGTCCGCATAATTAACAATCTATTTGATTACTGTAGTGTTTTAACGTGCTGTCCTGTTCACCGGTTGAAAGTTAAAATATTCTTATTTGAAATATCTGACCAGCTACAAGAATTGAATTTATCATAAATTTTGTAAGGCCATTGCAAAGCGTCTTCTTGGGAACTTTGAGTTTAATGAGTTCAGTGTTTAATGATAAAATAATCAAAAGACAATTTATCTGTTTTTTTTATTTTTTTTTTTATTATACTTTGAAATAATGTTATAAAAGAGTTTTGTAATCATTTATTATAAATCAGCAAGCCAGTTTGTAATGCATCCATATGATATTTTAAGTATGTGTTAAACAAAACAAAGAAAAAAGAAGATACAAAGATAATCACAGCATTCGTATAAATCAAACTGTCAATTAAGCCCAGGCCAAAAACCTAAAATGTTCAGTTCTCAGAAAAATTAAACAATTAGCAATCTAAAATGTAATGTAGTTACAACATAGCTATAATTTAAAATTCCATATCCTTATTTTTTCTATAATGCTTGAGAGTAGGCTATATTTGCCATTTATTCTATGCTTTATATATCAAGCCCTACAACTGTCAATATAATTACTAATTATGCATTGTTTGTAGAAAATTGTTGCACAAGATTTAACATTGAAGGACAAGTATATACCATTTAAGGCATGAACTTTTTGGCTTTCAGTCTGGGTATGATTTGCATATCCCTGACATCATTGTGCTGCAGAAGCCAGCATAGGTATCTCTCTGTGCCCATTCCCCATCCGCTTGTAAGAAGAGGGAGGACTTGGCGAATGTTGATGTACCATTTGTACGATTCCTCTGGTACAGCATGGTGCTGCAAGGCCTCTCTCACCATTTCAGGTGTAGAATGACGTTCCCCAAGCCCTACTGTTTCCCCTAAACCCAAGAGAAGGTCAGCTGCCTTGGCTTTGCTCTTGCCCGAGCCGTCAACATATGCTTGGTAGAAGGGCACGCCAAGATGATCCATTTCTGTCAGCCAAACAGCACCTCTATACTTTTCAATTAGAACTCTTTCTCCCTTTCGAGTTAGCTTCCTGCCAAACTGCGGTTGTCCCTCCTGAACCCATTCAAGGCAATCAGAGGAAGGCATAATTTGAATGGCCTGATCCAAGGTAACTCTTGGAAGGGGTTTTTCTAAGTTCTTCAGTAGTTCTTGGGCATGAGATAGTGTGCCAGCTGTGTTTAAGATAATGCTGGAATGCTGCTTTAGCATTGCCTGAGTCAAATGGGCAACATATCCTTCAGCTATACTAATGGCAACGTTCATGTCACCCAGAAGCTCGCATTCCACATGGTAGAACTGGTTGAGATGTGTAGCATCAGGATCTTCCCCTCTGAAACTGGGAGACACGTAGTAAGCCCCGGGAAGACCATCGTGAAACCTCATAAAGTACTCCAAAACAAACTGCATGGAGTCTGCCAGATATACATCCTGGCCCAGCATGTTGACAAACACAGGCTCAGAATCGGACCCCAGACCCATTGGAGAGGAGATTGTGTCAGTTGTGATAGGCGTCAGTGCATAAGCATACTTGCATTTATTGTTGAAGTACTCTACTGTGCTATGAAATAGGGTGTTCTGGATTTGAAAGAGATTCCGATACCATTTGCTCCTAATGGCTAATGCTGCATGAGTCTGGGGGTCTTTCCAGGACTGAGGGGTAGTAGTCTTTGTGATCTTGGTGTGGATCTCCGCAAGGTCCTCTTTGCTAGCTGGGGGGCCGTCTGCTGATGTTACATATCCGGCATAAGTTGGGCAGAGCTGAGAAGTCACGGATGGGGGTTTAAGGCCATTAGGCTCAGGAACTAATGGGATCAGTTTGGCATGGGCATAATCAATTTCTAAGCCTTCAAATATGAGAGCTACACCATGGGCATTCATCCCTTCTTGCAAAAGTTGAGCAACCTTTCGTGTGGCTACAATTAGGGCTGTATAGTCACTCTCGTTCAGACGGAAGATGTCACTGCTAAGAGGTCTTCTTGGCACTAGAACTGTAAAGCCTGGTGTATTTGGAAAAGGAGTCAGGAACGCTACATGTTCTTTGTCTTCCCAGACACGCCACTGTTGCTCTTCACCGCGGATAATGCGGGGGAAAAGGCCACCATCAGAGGGATCCCCAAGGAAGTCAAAGCAAGAAGGGGCATTGGGTGTTGGGAGTCTAGAGAGAATCTTTGTCTGCACCTGGTCAAGATGTACATCTTCACACCGTGGACCATTTTTGGAGCTACAGTATCCGGGGTCATAAGGATTGAACTCCATTTCCTCAGCAAGCTGAGGTTTCCAATTTGGTTCTAGGCCATGGAGAGGCAGGATTTTGATATAAGGTGACTTGTCAAATTCTGGCATGGACACAAGGGCACAGCGATACACACCAAGTCTCTCGCAAAGAAGATTGGCAACAGTCCGTGCCCCCTGCATCATTGCTACGTAGTCAGATAACACTAACTGAAAGATGCTTCTAGGTCCATTAATGGTTTTTCGTGTGAGAATAGTTGCTCCTGGGGTCAAAGGATTAGGCTGTAGGTGAGCTACCAATTCATCAGTCTCCCAAATCACATTTGAGAACCCCTTCATAGGTTGCAAAACTTCAGTTCGAGGAATGCCGTTGACCATTGAACCAACAAACATAACCCCAGCATTGGTTTCAACAACGGCCTCACCTTGATGATCCACAGCAATAATTCCTGCACACTTTCCCTCCAGGTCATTATAGATAACTTCCCGACAAGCCTGTCTGAGACTGTAACCTTTGAGGTTGTATAAGCTGGCTACTTTGTGAGCAACTGATCTGCGTAAGAAAGCATCACCATCACCAGAGCAAGTCACCGCAAGTTTCTCATCAGCATATATTCCTGCCCCCACTATAGCTGTGTCACCAACTCTGCCTTTCCACTTGCCAACTAAACCTCCGGTAGATGTGGCCGCTGCTAACTTGCCCCACTTATCCAGCGCAACTGCACCTACGGTTTGAGGATGGTTATTCTTGTCGTCACCTGACTTCATAAGCAGCTCCTTGTATCTTATGTCAGTGTCAAAGTACTCTGATTTCAGTGTTGTTTCTTTCTCTCTAAGACTGTTTAGAAACTCTTCTGCACCTTCTCCAATCAGTAACGAGTGCACACTCTTTTCCATAACACATCGGGCTGCTTTTATTGGGTTTTTCACTCTTCGCAGGCAAGCCACGGATCCAGAGTTCTTTCCATGTCCATCGACAACGGTGGCTTCCATTTCATGCTCCCCATCTCTGTTATATACTGATCCCTTGCCAGCATTAAACAAGAAACAGTCCTCCAATGCAGCTACACTTCTTTGTACTGCATCCAGACTACTACCTCCCTGAAAAAGCATTTGTGCTCCAAGAGTTAGGGCTGTTTGAAGGGCAAATTCGATGGTACCAATCACCTTTTCATTCAGCATAATTTCTTCTCCTGCCCCACCATGAATCACTAAAGTGAAATCTGGCTTCATGGTTTTGCTGTGCCCTTTCTGCTCTACCGGTTCGACTGCATCATCTGCTGAAAATCCATTTACAAGCTTTTCTTCATTGTCTTGCAGGAGACATTCAATGGCTCCCATCTGCCCAGCAATGGCATATCTTAGTGCCAGAAGCATTACTAGTTTTAGATTGAACTCAAGTCTTTCTTTGAGATTTCCCAGGATGATGGCGAAACTACCCTTCCCATTCAGTACTATACGTACTTTGTCCTTCCTGCCTAGATATGTGACTGCCAGCTGGTCTGTAGCATACACGTTACCTACAGCACACTCAACTCCCTCCATCAGATCTGATCCAGTCAAGTAAATTGAAGGGCATCCAAAAGGGACAAGAAAGTTTTTGAGTGGGTCATCTTGAGACATAGATTTGCGCAAGGCTGCCAGATGAGGCCCCACACCTAGGCCAAGTTTTGTGGCTTTAATGATGTTTTTGTGCTCTAAAAAGGCAAGGTGAAAGAGTCGGAAAAGCTCATTTGTGTACCGGGGAACCTTGTCTGGGCCAATGCAGGATGCCAGAGCTGTAACGAGCTGTTGAGATCTCACAGTTGTGGAGTATGTGGGATCACAGCGGCCGTGTTTGAAGTGACGCATATGAGTGGGTGTCACCATGATAAGGCTTGTAGCTGCATCCCCAAGTGTTTGCCTCAAGGATAGCTGCAAAGAAAAATTAATCCATGCATCATATAAACCTCTGTGACCCCTTAAGGTGGTGAAGACATCTGGGTAAGATGAAACTTCAAAAGTCATAACAGACTGGCTGTCTTGTTGAAGGCAAGAAAGAGGCTGTTTTGGCATAGTTATGCCATCCAGTGGCATTTTCAGAGGTTTAGGGTGAAGAGAACCGCTGTTTGAGGGTGGAGCTAAACCATTGGTTTGGGTGTTTATTTTTTCTCTGTTTTCTGATTCTGAGAGTTGCCACAGACGTTCAACGACAAGTCCAGCTACCATTCCATCCAGGGCACTATGCTCGAACAACAAGCCTGCTTGGCCATCTTTAAAAACCACCAAGTTCACCACCTGTTGATGAAAATGGTAAGTAGTCATGTCATTCGGTCATTCATATCTATACATTACAGGCAGTTGAGTTTGATTTAACGTTAATTAGAATTACATGTTAAAGAAATCAAAATTTGTGCATCATTCAGATCTGATTTGAGAATGCCTATGAATTACAGTTTAGTTTTTGAATTTCAATAGAATTTTAGTTTGTAAGCATGTTGCAAAATGTAATTTGAAATGCAAAGTAATTAATATGATTTTTTATTTAAAACATCTTTGCAGTTTGATGGATTACAGGCCTAAATTCTTCAATTCTAAATCTCGCAAAACTTTATTTAGCATGTGAACGTAAGTTTTCTGCTACTGTGGTAATTATAAGAATCCTAATTAGTTTTACATACCTTATCATAGTATCTCAAACATCTGCCACCTTTCTCTCCTAGCCGGACAGCATTGAGCATATTTGCAAGATCGGCTGGTGCTGGGTTGTCTTCCAGGGAAACAGCCAGAATGGCACTCTCCATCATTTCAAGAGAAACTGCTGCTTCTCCCCCTGCTTTTAAGATTTCCATTCTCACAGAATGCCAGGCTTGGCGATGAAGAGAAGACAGACCACAAATAGTGGATGGGTCTTGTTCGGGGGCTGCTGCTGGGTGACTCATTGCATACATCAGTTGGGCATAGATGTCATTGAGAGGTAAAGGAGAAAGAGATTCTCCTGAACTTGAATGGCATAAAATTTGAATTGGAAATATACCCCCTTGACAAGTCAATATGGCGTGAAGACTGTCCTGGTATGTCTGGAATATTAAGGTTAGAAGAAAAGTACGACATTAAGATTGAGTCAACAATTAAAAAAATTACTTTACTTTAAAAAAAATGTAACTAAAACTTTACCTTTAGCTCATCCTGGCTCTTGCCTGGTAGGCGACTAGCTGCAAAAACCTGCGACTGTTGTGTTCGCTCAGTTGGTATATCCCCTTCTACCAGCCGTGGTTCACTGTACAGCTTAGCAGCTGCCCAAAGTAAGGTTGTAGCTCGCTCTATCTGTGCACACTCCCCCTTCAGCTTAGAGGAGGGCAGGACAGAAGGAACAGCAGTGGAATTGGGCAGGGGATCGTAGCAGGAGAGCAGCCGCTTTTTGAATTCCTCCGTCACCCAGTTCTCACGTCCAGAGACATGCATCTTTAGCTGTTCTTGGACTTCCTGTAGTGCATCTTTTTGCTGTAGAAGGGCGGTTTTATAGAGTTGGTATTGGTCGGGATTTAAGGTGAGCTGAAGTACCCGGCTAGCCTCCTGGAGCGTAACATCCAGTTCTGGAATAGGATAATCTGGTAGCGCCATCCTGTAGAGTAGAGGACGAAACTTAAAAATGTAGAGCTCATGCTACAGTTGGGTCATGTGATTTAAATTTAAGTCCATGTTTGAATGATTGCACAGTGGGTTTTCTCAGGGTACATGTGACACATTACTTTTTTTTGTCATGTGTAATTCAATAATTTCATTATGTGACTCAATAAAGTGGCTTATTTCCAGCACAAAAGTCTCAGTGTGGCTTGGGAATGTAATTTGACTCCACCCACAAGCATGTTTCAAAGGCATACAAATACAGTATGTAGATTATTATTAATGAACACAATGATTTGATAACCCTTACACTTTCCAAAGGTGCACATACTCAAAATTACTTTTTGACCTTGTGGCCATAATAAGTATAGCATGCTTTTTGTATAGCTAGTTGTCATGGGAATATGTCTCATGCTCCATGTCCCTAGTTGTATAATTTGATTTTGCCTGATTTAATCACACTGTGTCTCTTCTTGTAACGCTGTCTTTCTTTTTCCATTTATGCTCCCTGGTGACATGGAAGTTCACTGTAGGTGACCTCGATCATGTGATGTCATTAATTACTACTGAATTCATTTACATTAAGTAGGAGCAACACCCAAATATGTACAATTACAAGTAAATTTGTTACTATTCAACAATGTTGCCTTTGCATACAACAATATTCTTATAATAATAATTGCCTGCAAAATATTACATTATCCTTCATAAAACAACTTAAATCATCCTAAAGTGGCATCCTAAACCATCCTAAATCAGCTTGACCATACTGTGTGACCAACATAAATCAGCTCCAAACAAACCAACAAACACTTGTTTGTTTCTTGTTTGATTAAAGATAGATTTTCTAGCAAATAACTTTACTCACAGATTTGACATTATAATGCAGGGTTCCTCAAATCTTACCCTGGAGGTCCGATGCACTGCAGAGTTTGGATCTAACCCTAATCAAACACACCTG
>JAUCMS010000062.1:17874142-17889763 GCA_032357445.1 Enteromius radiatus | reverse complement strand
TAATGTCTGCCAATTATTGTTATAACCTAAAGCTTCCACTTTGTGCACTCTAAACTACAGCGGATTGTGGGTAAAATATAAATTGATGATGGGCGGGGTCTATTTCTATCAGAGTCGGAGCTGCCCAGTGGGTCGCGCAGGTTAGTGATTCGAGCAGCGCTGCTCAAGTTGGTGATGAAACTGGCCCGCGCCGCGCGATCCACTGCGCTGCGCAAATAAGCCAGATATCCAGATTGTCGCGCTGCGCTGTCCACTGGGCCGCGCAGATATTTGGTCCGCTCAGAGCGGCTCAATCGGGTGCCGCGGTTTCGTCCCACTTTTGATATGTTTGGCATACCAGGCTTTCACAACAAGACCCACCCAACTGCTATTTAAAACTAGCCCAATACGAGTCCAATCACGTTTCGAGGGGGGTGCACGTGTAAAATGTGTTCTGGGGAGTAAAATACACACTTTAGAGGGGTTCTCCTGGTAAGATTCCCACTCCAGGGGCTAAATATCATGTTTTTTGCCGTTGTTTCAACCTGTACCATACCACAGACTTGGCAACACTGTAGATTGCCAACTTAATGCTTCCTCTGAAGACTGCTTAGGTGTGTTCGACTTGAAGCAGTGCTGCTTAGACCAATCAGTGAAGGACACCAAAATATAAGAGAGTGGACATCGCTTTCGAATCACACTCGAGATACTCTGTGCAGCGCCGCTCCAAGTCAAACACACCTCTTTACTCGCACGTCATGTGTAATCGTAGCTTCTGCGTTTGATAATTGCAATGTTATTGCAAATGCAATTCATTGTTCAGCCCAATGTGGAGGACTTTTTATGATGGATTTACACACTTTATTGGACTTCAAAATCTTGACCTCCCCCATTCACTGCAATTATAAAATTTGGAGAATCCAGGATCCGAGTTTAAATAACTTGTCTGAAATTAGAAAATTATATACACCTAGCATGGCTTGATGGTGAGTAAATCATGGGTTCACTTTTATTTTTGAATTAACTATTCCTATTTTGTTTTACAAGTCAGTATGGTTTATTATATAGTATACATAAACAGTTTGTTAACATGAGATACCTGGGAATCCTGGGAATCCTCCACGTGCCCCTCCAGACTGTTGTCTGGCTTCCTCTTCCTGTACACACAGAGGCACATCAGCACGACTGACTGAGCAGACAATTCAGATTCAGTTGCAAATCAATAGATTTCTTACCCTCTGTGCTCTCTCGTGCTCATCCCTCGCTTTCTTCACTCGTTCTTGCCTTGCTCTGATCTCTCGTTCTTCACGTTTGCGTTCATATTTGCGCCGGTGCTCAATAATTTTGTTGGCCTGCGAGGGAGAGGTGGGATCACAATGAGACACACACACCCGCTTTGCTTTTGATGTTTTTGACAAGTGTACTCAAGCTTACATAAACATTATTTTGCATCACAATATTTGATTTTTAATCATTCAGCTTTTAAGTGCTACCTTTAGTCTTACATTTGAAATATACAATATAGTTAAAAAAATATTTTGTGGCAAGAAACATATAAACATATACATATATACACACACACTTTATGCCTTGCTAAAGTATTCATACCCCTTATGTTAAACATCAATCTACACTTCACACACCATAAAATAAAGCAAAAACATCTTAATATATTTGCAAATGTATTAAAAATAAACTTAAATGAATCCATTTCATAAGTATTCATCTGGGACAGTTGAAATTTAGCTCAGGAACATTCATATTATTAGTAGATGTAGATTCAATTAAAGTGAAGATAATCTGTGGGTTATTATATAATTAATTTATAGTAATTATTATACTGAATGGGGATGGTTTGGAAAGGCACTCAAGCCTCAAAGGTGTAACAGCTAAAAATGCATATCAGAGCAAAAAATTAAGCCCTGAGGTCAAAAGATATGCGTGTAGACCTCAGAAACAGGACTGCATCAAGAAAAAGATCTAGGGAAGAGATCTGAATGCACTGAAGGTTCACAGAAGCATGTAGCCTCTGTTACCCTTAAAGATGCCATAGAATGGAAAACTGAATGTCACTCCAGCTGAGCTCCATGATCATATGTGGAGATGGGAGAAATCTACAGGAGGACAAACATCACTGCAACACTCCAGCGATCTGTGCTTTAAGACTCAATATTCTCTTCAGAGAAGACAGATGAAAAACTTAGCATTTGCAAAAAAGAAACAAGATTCTGTGCAGGGACTCGTCAGACTAGAGGAAAAGCTCTATGCAATAAATATTGAGAATAAATATTAAAAGAGCATTTAGGACCTCAGACTGGGCAGAAGGTTCAACTTCCAACAGGACCCTAAACACACAGCACACAGCTTACAGACAACTCTGTGAATGTCCTTGAATGGCTCAGTGACAGTCTGGGATTTAACCCAATCAAGTATTTTTCAGGAGTAACCTGAAAATGTGTGTCTGCCCCCATCCAACCTGACAAAGCTTGAGAAGATTTTTAATACATTTACGAAGCTGTGACAATTCAGTTTTTGCTCTGTCAATATGGTAAATAGAGTGTACATTGATTTTTTTGGGGGGGTAAGTAACAGATCAGCATAAGGCAGCAAAGCCAGCAACTTAAAAAATGGAAAAAAGGGGCATAAATACTATATAAAGAAATAATTAAACCAGTTCAGAGTTCCTCACAGATACCTTTGGTTGGACATCTTTTAGCATGGCACTGGCCTCTTCATCATAGTCCAGCTTACAGGCCATCGCCAAGTCTCGAGTGGCCTCCTCCCAGTGACCCAGCAATCTGTCAAGAGCGAGAGACCTTTATCAGCTGCAAAGCAGAAATCAAGTCTCCTCCATCAAAATAAAGCTGCAGTCTGTTACTTGTGTGCCTTCCCCCTCCACTTATATGGCTGGGCTGAGTCTGGATTGATGCTGATGGCTCGGTCACAGTCTCTGATGGCAGCGTTGGGCTTCTGCATTTTCACATATACGCTGAGAGACACAATCGGGCAGAGTTACTCAACAGCCAATCGAACCAGCTCGCTAAAAACCCCAAAGTAGGGATTGGATGATACCTGGCTCTTTTGGCATATAAGATGGCCAGTTTGGGGTTGAGTTTGATGGCCTCTGTGAAGAGGTCTAGAGCCTTCTGTAGGTCACCTGAAAAGTTAGCATGTTTTATTTTATCATGAATTATTACCAAACTAAGGTAATAAAAACTATGATTATGTTACTACAGATTTCATCATTCCTTACCGTCTCCTAACATTCCAATAGCCTCCATCTTCTTCTCATTGGCCTGGTCCATCATCTCATCTGTGACCTGACAATGAAGAAAGCATTTCATCATCCCGTTTGAATCATTTCTGTTTACGCATTTTAAAAGATCAACCCAAAAGCAAATTTACAGCATCAGATGTTTTCTGTGATGAATATAGATGAATATTTACAACCTCACATTGTTCAAACAGCCTTGGTTTAAAGGAGTGACATATGGTCAAATCATAATGTCAGTCAAGGCTTGCTTAAAATAGTTTATCTGACCCATTTTGTGCACATGTACATCCATTTATGTGAAATTAGTAACTCATTTGGGATTTAGCAGGACTTTTTCCTGGATTTGCAGCCCAAAATGTCTGAATTCGCTGTGGTTATATTTTTGGAAACCCTCCAATAATTAAAAATATTCATGTTATTAGAGTTAGGGATTGCATAAATAAGAAGAAACCGGTCTCAAATAATGTGGAATGTGTAAATTCCTATTAATGCTTATGAACACTACATGACATTTGTCCAGTTTTTTTTAAACGATTTACACTCTGGAGCTGACGCTAGAAGGCAGTCTACAGATTTGAGCTAAAAGATTTCATATAAAATGGTGTAGTGTATGATGGTTACAGACTTCATCCAGTCCATTCCATTCATGCAACAAAATTAAAGATTGTGTGATATTTTTAGCTGGAATATCTTAGAAGTCCGATAGTGTACAATCCTCAGTTGTTTAGCGCATGATGCACTGTTTTTCTTGAGTAACTACTTACAAAGTCGGTAAGTATATGATACCAAGTGCTTTAAGATTTGTGTAATGTATTCCAGCCTTTAGCTACCATCAATAGTTTTTTTAGGTTGAGGAGAAAGTTAAAGTATGACTTTACAATAAACTCTTATCTCAAAGGATTGTGGATTTTTCCGAATATTGTGCGTTTACCTCCAGGTTCTCATAATCGCCCATCTCCTGAGGATCATCTGTGTCGGGCTCAATCACTCCTTCATTGTCAATTTCTGAAGAAAAGTTCACATCACAGCGAAAGCATTAGAAACAGTCGTTACAAAATAAGAGCCGATTCTCCAAACAGACATTCGCAAATGATAAATCGCACAAAATGAAATTAAAAATCAAACAAAGCTTTATTGGTAGCATTTTTCAGTGACTGCAACATAAAATATTTACGCTACAGCAGTCACTATAAATGTTTTTGAAATTATTTACATTTATTCAGCTACAATGCTTTACTTCAATTAAAGGTGACAGTGAAAACTTTAGTAATGCTGTAATGGTTTCCATAAAAATATTAAAAAGCACAACTGTTTCAATGTAGATAATAATTGCTTCCTGAGCGGAAAATTTGTATATTAGAGTGATTTCTGAAGGATTGTGTGACATTAAAGACTGGAGTAATGATGCAGCAAATTCAGGCTTTTAACAGGAATAAATCACAAAACACTATTATTTTATTGCAATAATTGTAAACAGTAAAATTTTAAATTGTAATAATATTTCTTTAATATAAATGGTACAGTACTTTACATCTGTGATGTAAACTAAACATTTTTTTATCTCTACAGTCAAGATCCTACTCGTCCTCTCCAACATGAATTTGAAAAACTTCCCTCAGGTATACGATACAGGGTACCCATAGCAACAAGGAAAATATTCAAGAAATCCTTTATAATAACATGCCATTATTTTACTAAATAAATGATTTATAATCAAGTCTAGAATTAGGGCTTTACTAATTACTAGTTATTGTAACCAGTTTATATATTTATTCTGTGTCTTGGGGCAGGATGTTCTCTTTCATATGTCTTGTGTGTTGCTGTATTTCATTGTGAAGTTATATGTACATGTGGTGAGTGTTTTGTGTATTTACACAAGTGTGGACAATAAAGATTTCTAATGTAATCTAATCTAAAAGTTTTCAGCCTCTTGTTTCCAGCATACTACAAAACATACTTTAATGTTGCTTTAAAGGTTAATTTTAGAGACTAGATATAAGCTTCACATCAAAGCTGTTGGCATGCGTTTAATTGTCTACTAAAGGCCCAAGTTTGAATATTAAAAAATGAAGCTGATGTTGCACACTGCCATAGAGTGAGAAATCATGAGCCAGCAATAGCTTGAAAGGTTTAGTGAAAGTTCAGAGCGCTTACCAACCCACAGAAAAGGCCAGAACGATAGCATATCAAGATGGCATATGAGGAGCAAACAGAAGATATTAAAGGAGATATTAGGGTCAACATACCTAATTCACTCTCTTCGCTCTCAGATGGTTCGGGTTGGGGTTGTGGCGCTGCTTTGGGGGCCCCATCACATGGACAGCCGCCCTACAGACAAATGAAAATCTTTAGGAAATATGATAAAACAGCACTGCCACAGTTGCAGATCACGTACAGTGACATGGATCTAAAGCAATGACAGTCACTTTCACCAACTCGTTTGAGAAGAACTACCAACAGATGCACACTGAAATTCAAACCACCAAAACTGGAGGAAATTATGACAGAAATATTACTATTGTATACTAAAACGCAATTTTTAGAGCAATGACAACTATGTTATTTTTTGGAAAAACATAAGATATTTTTCATGCACATTTTAATTTACACAGCTCTGTTTAGTTATATTTGACAATTCTCTTATTGTCAATTATGTGACGTATTCATTTGATTATTTTGTAATCTATGTCATTTTTAGAGTTTTAGCAAATAATGTCATTTAACATATGATAATAATAATAATAATAAATGATAAAATAAAAATGTATGAAATCATGAAACAGAACCCAGAAGAAAATAAAGATTTTCATCTACATTTTAATTTAAGCAGATGTTTTGTCTTATTTCACCAAAAAAAATAAAAAAAAGTTAAATGCTTTATTTTTACTTATATGTTAAATTAAACAAATACTTATAATAATACTAAAAATAATAACAACAACAATTAAATAAAATGTTCAGTAAACCCTGAATGAAATAAAATGGAATACACATAATTTAGGGAAAGCAAAAAAATGATTTAATTAAAACTTGGAAATTAATTTTATTTACAAATAACTCAAGATCTGTGAAACATGTTTAAAGCATCTTTCCCCATTAATTGTAAATGAATATACCTTGTATATATTATATACAATACTATTAATACTCACAGACCCTTATGTTTTATTTTTTGAGGTTGTGTAATAAAGATTCTATCAATTTGAATACTTCTTGATTTCCTACCTTGCAGGATGAGCTGTCATTCTTTGTTGGTGATGGTATGTTTGCTCCCATACTACAATAAAGTAACATATTAGCATTTTATACAAGTCATACAGGGATGTTTATTCATCTGAAAAGTGATGAGGCTAGAACTTTCTAGGAGCCACAGGTCATGCTGGATGTGGGTGTGACTGCTCACACAGACAACTACACGCTTTGACATAGAAACCCACATTATCACACAACGCACTTCATAGTTTCTCATTATTACTATAATGACACAACATAACACTTGGAATCAATACTGAACGCCAAACCATAAACAACACAAATAAGCACCAACCCCTGTAGCCAGCTCTTAAAGAAGCCCATCTCTGGCAGATGCAGCAGGGATGGATTATCATTGCACATCTGCACAAAGGCCTTTAACTCCGACACTTTCCGTGGATCCATATTCCACGACACCAACCAAACTCAAGCAGAGCAAACAATGTGCTGCAAAACAAGGAAACGTGCGTTATTATCATTCCTCACGTCACATGACGTGTCCGATCAGAGTGCGAGCTTAATAAATTATGCAACGCGAAAGACGCCAAGGAACTGTGTAATGCAACAGTGCAGGAAATAACCAGTAATTAGTAGTGTACGGGATTAACGCACGCGCTGCATAGAACCTTCTGGAAATAATGCGCAAGGAAGCGCAATTTGTTACATCGGCGTGAAATTATAATTATTCTTTTATTTAGCTGTCTTAATAAACGTTCATTCAAAATATAAAACATCAATGTTGTACCTGAAAGAGCAAAGTGCCTAAAACGCGCTTCCCCAGCAGCGATTTGAGGGTCGCAAGATCGCACTCGCTCTGCACGCGCGAGACTGCGAATTTTACGCAGGCGGGAAATAAACTGCTCACACTACTATGACAAAACCAAAACAACAGGGGTCCTTCTGGCACTGCGTTTGTTTTGGAGTAAATGCAGAACATGTACAAGATCTACTTTATGGTCGTGGAAAAAGGACTCCGAGCTTTAAAAATATAAAAACTATTTTAATTAATTAATTAATTATACTAAAAAAGGCAGTACACTTACTGTATTAGATATTCTGTGAATAAACCCATTAAATATACAGTTGTTTTGATTTTTAATGTGTTTTCATTTTTAATTTATTTTCATTTTAATGTGTTCCCCTATATCTTCTTGTTTTTTCATATCTTTGTTGTTTTTATGGCAGTATTGTATAATGTTATATAAAGTTATTAATAAATATTAATTAAACCTAGGAATGCGTTTTGTCTTTTTCAAAATGATAGCATTATATGAAATTTGCTTACCTGTTAAATAACATAAAAAAACCGGCCTAGAAGACGTTCTGCTTGTTTTTGTAATTAGAAAATGTCCCAATGCCATCAATATTATTTTCTTAAATTGTAAATTGTTCTATATACATAAAATATACATAAATCTGTATATGATATTCAATATATATATTATTATTATTATTATTATTATTATTAATCACTAACATTAGAATACAACAATGAATTTTCAACAATTAAAAAAAACTAAATAATAAATCAGTTAAAAAATATGTTATAAAGTTATGTTTTTATTCTTTTTATTTTATTTTTTAAGTTTTTATGTCAAGAAATAAAGGGTCCTCCATCATTCAGAGTCGCAGATTGTTACGGTCATAACAGAGCTGTCCAATCAGAACGCTGGAGCCGCGCTCGCTACACCAATAGGAGCTCAGAGTCTTGCGTGGGTTGTGACACTGTCACCTTCCATGCGATAATGCTTACGTTAGTATGAGTTAAAGTAGGAACTCACATGTGCGTTGGTCCTTCATTATGTTACCTTTAGGTTAACAAGCCGAAATAATTTCGGTTTATGTATTTTTAATGCACTCTGTTGTGCGAACGTATTCTACCTCATGGTGAAAGTTGTCGGATCAGTGTGGCTGATCAGAAATCTTGCGTACTCACGGCAATGTTGCGTTCCAGCAACGGTTTACTGAGAGTTACTCGCTCTGTCTGGAGCTCAGGTAATGTATTACACTTATACTTACTAATTTACAGGTCTGCCATTCAATGCAAAGTATTAATTTATCTCATAGCTGAGTTTTGGGGACATGGCAGGAACCTTGCTGTTGTATGTGAAGACAAGCTTTGTACTGGGATTGTGCAGAATATTAATTATATTAAGAAATAATACGATGTTTATGGTTAAGCACTGACGAATTGATTGCGTTGGAAATTGCTAGTCACTACCTTGACCTTATCATGTATATATGATGCAACTTATTATCTCTCTTTTGCATCCTAACTAAAGATCTTGCATTAGATGTTACAGTCAAGTGGTTTCTACTTGTGTTAAGTTGATGTAAAATTTTAAAAATTTAATCAAATAAATGACTCCAAACAGCAAACAGTTTAGAGAAGTAAAATGAGTAGCAAATACAGTTTATTGTATCTTTGTTTTGTTTCACAGGGTCTGTATGGTGTCACTGCAGGAATGCGTCTGTGAAAACAGGAGGATGGAAAACCAAGAAAGTTCCTCAGAGATACCTGGGCCAGCCAAGCCCGTACACACACCCTAACCTCATCAGATATGGTGAGAGACACCCAGATATGCCTTCTTTTAGTTCTTTCATTTGAAGTTGACATAAAATCAGTACTGAGTCTGTTCTTGGTATTGTGAGCATTTATTTAATCAAATAACGTAATATTGTGAAATATTAATATTCAATTTTAAATTAACTGTTTTCTATTTTACTGTTTATGCATGTTAAACTGTATTTATTGCAATTTATTCCTGCTAAACTTTTAGCATTATTACTTAAGTCTCAGTTGTCACATGATCCTTTGGAAATCATTCTCATATGATGATTTGATGCTCAAGAAACGCTTCTTATTAGAAGTGTTGAAAACAGGAGTGCTGCATGGTTTATGGAAAATATGACACATTTTTTAAAAGAATAACTGGATTAATAGAAAGTTCAAAAGATCATAATTTATCGAAATAGAAATCTTTTCAGACATTATAAATGCCTTCACTGTCATTTTTAAGCAATTTAATCTATTTTACCAAAACAAAAAACACAGCAAGTTTACATCACATTATTGTAAGTAAAATGGCTTGCTCTGGGTTGTTTAATAATCTTGCAAATGTCTTTGTCTTATAGGTGAGGTGACGCCAGGTCTCACCCAGACAGAGTTTGAGTTTCGCCGGCAGCGCTTGGCGTCTCTCATCCAGATGCAGGCGGAACGACTAACAGGTTCTGGAGCCTCTTCAAACTCCTCCCACATTGTGATCGTCCTATCGCATCCCATTCGCTACATGACCAATGACATCCCTTACCCGTTCCACCAGAACCAGGACTTCCTGTACCTGACAGGAATCATGGAGCCAGACAGCGCACTGGTGATGTACGGATCGGGTAAGCCGGACCAGGCCGTGTTATTCGTCCCTCGGCGAGACCCGGCGCGAGAGCTCTGGGACGGCCCTCGCTCTGGGAAAGATGGGACAGCTGCTTTAACGGGTCTAGAGCGGGTTCACTGCACGGAGGAGCTGGGTGTAGTGCTAAAAAGCTTGAAAGGTAAAACATGAACATACATTGCTTTCAACATTGCTTTACATGTCCGTCAGTATCTTACTCTTTTCTTTTTCTCTTAGGAGGAACTATATGGTATGACGGCTCTCAGCCTTGCCATCCACAGTTACACCGGACTCACGTGCGCCCCCTGTTGGAAGGAGGGCCGCTGACGAAATCTCTCCGACCCCTCACTCATTCCCTCAGAGCCATTAAGAGCCCAGCAGAGGTCGCTCTGATGAAGGCGGCAGGACGGATCACTGCCATGGTAATGAATCTCTAATGACAGTACCGTATGTTGTGGGAAATTACTTTAAAGGAAGGTCTGGGTGATCTTGGGTGACTTCGTTTGGGTTAAGGAAAGCAAGATGTTCATGAAAAGTCTGAGTAAAGTTATGAAGGGCTTGATGAAGGTCAAACACGCATGTTAAGCCATGTATTTATCTTCAGGCCTTTAAGAAGACGATGGCCATGTCAAGAGGAGACATTGATGAGGCAATTCTCTATGCAAAGGTGAGCAGACGGACTCAATTTAGCGAACACGCATGAACAGAGTCAATTTAAACAAAAGATTTAGTATTTTGCAACCTGTTCCCTATTATATGTTTCTTTAACTTTGGACATTTTATTCAATTTTGATTTAAAACTTCTTCTATATATATATATATGAAGGTCACATTGAAAAGATCAAATTAAGAGTTTTTAATAGGCTTTAATCATTTCATTTCTTTGTTTATGGACATTTTCTTCATTATAATACCACATCAACTAGGCATTTAGCCTATAGAACACCAGAACAAATACATAACCCTGCAATGCACATGTCCAATTTACATTTAAAACAATAAAACAGACTAAATGATCATTTAAATAAATGTAAATAAAAATAAACGCATGGATAAAATGCTCACAGACTGTGTTTACAATGTCAAGTAAAGTCTAAATGTACAAAAATAGCATGAGATTTTATATTCATTTTTAGATACTTACTTTGTTATTTGCTATTTATTTAATAAGATATTATAATTCACTTTTTATTTTACCCCATGACTTGTTGGACAATTTTAATACAAACTTTGACAACAAGATAACCTTGTTTGAATGATATTTGTATCTCCCCTACTGCAGTACTCAACTTTTTTTTTTTTTCTGAGATAAAAACACATTTTTTGTGTGTCACACTTAGGGATGCACCGATACCACTTTTTTGGAAAATGAGTACTTGCATTTCAGTACTCGCCGATACCGAGTACTTAATAAAATCATGATTTCAATTTACAGGTAACAGCTTTAGTCATATAATTTAACAAAAAAAGGGACTAGTTTGGAATGAAGAACATTTATTTAAAATGAAAAGCACGTTGTATTCAACATATTACAGAATACATTTTTCAGTTTGTTGTAAACTCTGCCGCTTTGGACAACACAAGGGGCATTAATAAACATTTTTGCTATTTACTTGCTTTGCACAATATTTGAATAAACTAGTCTCAGTAGGCTTTGGATATGTTTTTTCACGGAGTCGTGTAGTTTAGGCTAGAGCTGTAATCGGGCCTTAAAAGTTAGACTAGTACTTTTTGATTGACAGCCTTTTAAAAGCCCAAACCCGTTTACAGCCCGACATTATTCAAATGTGCGCAAGCACACAGCTCTTTTGCTTTTGGTCAAGAATGAGTCATTTATACATGTTTTAACGTAATTTATTTATTTATACAACTTGGAAGTTGAAACAAAAAATAAAAAAGCTAATCTCAGCACTCTAAGTCCAGGCACACACTTACCCTATAAATAGACCAACAATAATCCCATAAAAATAAGTATTTCTTTACAAATTAAATTAAGAGAAATTCAAAATTAAAATGTGTATTTGGCAATGAAGAAATGAATATAAAGGCTCCACAGGATTTTCTTCGCCACTTCCCTCACAACGTGACGGTGAACGGCAGCGGGAATTTAATAAAAGAATAATGCCAACATTAGCCTACATATACTCTGTCTACATTATGCATTTAAGACTCAAATAATATTTAGTTATTAATTGAAAAACCCACCATAATTAGGCTACATGTTTTCATGGAGGAAAATGATTGAATCCACTATAGTCCTGCGCTCACTGACTGAACACCCTTTCTCTGCTGCTGCTACTGGCCGGCAACAGGCTAAAAGACAGTCAACAAAAGATTAACGTAATAAACCCTGTTCAATCTAGTCTACTGCATTACTAGCTGAGGTTCAGCCTTTCCCTGTACAGCTTTGACCAACTATTCCAATGTTGTTACGGGAAAGGATGAAGAATCTGAAATGCGCCTGAAAAAAAGGAGCGTGTAGCGACCGCGTAGCTTCCTTTGTGAACGTGCAAAATGCGCATCTACATTTGAAATAACGCACTTGAGCGCGCAAAAGACGCCACATGTGAACGGCCCCTAAAAGCACAGTCGGCGCACGCTCTGTATACGTATATAAAAAAAATAGCTGGATCGGGGACCGGAAAAATGATCTAATCTGATCTAATCGCTTCTTTGCATTGACTTAACATGTAAATCACTTTTTTTTTTTTATGTGTGAGGGCACCCTCTTGCTTCCAGGATTTGTTTATAGTGCTAATGCTAATTTATTTGTTATAATAACCAGAACCAGTTTTAAAAGCATTGATTTGGCACCAGAATCGAGAAGAAGAAGGAAAAATAAAATGTTACCTAACCCTAAATTATATATTACACATATAAGAGAGTGATGTAATTAATTCTGTGTTTGGAAAAGCAGCTGTGATGTTTTGTTCATTTTGAGTTGGTGATTTTGTGTGTTTGAGTTTGAATCGCAGCCGCAGCTGTGTCTTTTTTGGTCTGCTTTGATTTGATTGATTTAATTGAGTTTGGCTGCTACACAAATGAGACCGTTTCCTGCATAGAGGATTAAACTTCCTCCTTTCCTGCGGTCCATCTGTTTCCACCGAGTGTTTGGTAATACATTTCTCTGTTGTCTCTCTGTCAGCGCTGCTAACTCGTGTCCGTCCAGTCCACGCGGTGCAGGATCGTCTGGTTACAGAATAGGCAGGATCGTGCCTGACCTGCAGCTCATGAATGATAACTCTCAGTCTGAGAACGACAAAGAGGCATCAGAAGGAGACAGTCCAAAGGTGACCAACCTCACACTTTCGAAGATTTAATAACCAGAGGCGTCTATAATACCAGCCAAAAGATAGGAATTAAAATGTTTTGGAATGAAACCAAACTTACCAAGTTTGTTTTAATTTGATTACAAAAAAATTGTGAAAACAGTTAAATTGGGAAATATGATTGCTGTTTAAAATAACTGAATACATGTTAAAATGTAGTTTATTCTTACGATCAAACCTGACGTTTCAGCATCATTATTCCAGTCTTCAGTGTCACATGATCCCTCAGAAATCATTGTAATATGCTTCAATATTTTTTTTTGTGGAAATTGTGATCATTCAAATGTTTTAGGCAAGTATGATTACAAAAAACAAGAACGAAAGAAATTTAATATTTTTATTCAAAATTTAATATTTTTTAGGATGCATTACATTGACCAAAGTGTGTGTGTGTGTGTGTGTGTATACATTACATACATATATATATATATATCACAATATAATATATTAGATTTTATTTATTTAATATTTTTTTTATTAATGTGACATAATTATATTTCAAAGTAATGCTGTTCTTTTGAACTCTCTGTTCATCAAAGGATCCTGAACAGTAAAAAAGAAGTGGCATAAATGTGTTCAACATTGATAATAAATAAAAATGTGTTTTGAACAGAAATCATCATATTAGATTAGATCAAAGGATCATTAAAGGATCACGTGACACTGGAATAATGGTGCTAATCAGCTTTACATCACAGGAATAAGTTGCATTTATTTATATACAGCTATTTTATATTGTAATATTTCACAATTTTCCTTTTTTGTTTGTTTTTTGTAAATAAATGCAGCATTGCTGAACGAGACACATTTAAAAACCTTAATTATTAAAAGTTTTCCAAAAACTGTTGATAGAATGCAAATCAGTTCATCTTAAAGGTCAAAGCTTGTAATAATCGGCCTGTGTTTCTCTAGGATGACTCCAAACCTCCGTACTCGTATGCTCAGTTGATCGTTCAGGCGATAACGATGGCGCAGGACAAGCAGCTAACACTAAACGGCATCTACATACACATCACCAAGAACTACCCATACTACAGGACGGCAGATAAAGGCTGGCAGGTCAGACCAGCTAAAGATGATGCTGTTTAAACTGAACTGACTCCCTAAAAGAGGAGTTACAGGAAATCATGCAGCCGATACATTTATGTATTGTTACTTTATTTTTTATAATAAATAACACGGTTACAAAAATAGTTAGTTACTTTGTCTGTCAGAATCTATGCATCTTTATATGAATGAATGCGTTTCTCTGTTTCAGAACTCGATTCGTCATAACCTGTCACTGAATCGGTACTTCATCAAAGTCCCGCGCTCACAGGAAGAGCCGGGCAAGGGCTCGTTCTGGAGGATAGACCCATCATCTGAGAGCAAACTTGTAGAGCAGGCATTCAGGAAACGTCGGCCGCGGGGCGTCCCATGCTTCAGGACCCCTCTGGGACCCCTCTCATCTAGGTCAGGGTCATAGCACTGCCCTTTAAACATGTGATGCTCTTATCAGTGTTTGCTCTGTAGTTTTGTGGATATTGGGAAACGTTTTGTTTCTCAGGTTTTTTCTGCATGTAAAAAAAAAATGTATGTAAAATCCTGACGCGTTGGTCTCTGTTGACAGGAGCGCCCCTGCCTCGCCCAATCACTCGGGTGTTCTCTCCGCCCACTCCAGCGGTGTGCAGACCCCTGACAGCCTATCACGGGAAGGCTCACCTGTTCCCATGGAGCCAGAGCCCACCTCTGCCCCGCCCCCTGCTGCTGCTCCCACCGCTGCCATCCAACCCAAACTAGCTGTGATTCAAGAGGCCCGTTTTAATCAGAACACCACAGGTATCCCTGAATAAACATGAACGTGAAAAACAAACATCCCCTCCTTGATCTTTTACTTAAGTTCATGATCTTTATTATATAAATTAGTATTATTGGTGTAATTTCAATCATATTTGCTATATAAGTGTAGGCTAATCTCGTTTTTTTTTTTTAATTATTAACGAAATAATCGGTTACGCTTTATTTCGATAATCCATTTAGAAATTCTACTAACTTATAAGTAACTTTGTAGCTACATATCAACTAATTCTCATTAATTCTCCACTACATGTCTATTACCTCTCAGAGTAGACTGTTAGGGGTAGGTTTAGGGATAATAGGATAAGTTAACATACTTGCATAGTTTCTGATAGTCAGTATGTAGTGTGTTGTGTATCATCAAAATAAAGTGTCAGAAGATATGAAGCAGACAGTCTACTAATACTCTAATGACTGCTAATTGACATGTAGTTGCAAATTTACTTACTGTTAGTAGCAGAGGTGTGGACTCGAGTCATGTGACTTGGACTCGAGTCATGAATTTGATGACTTTAGACTCGACTTGACAAAATATAAAAAGACTTGCAACTCGACTTGGACT
>JAUCMS010000062.1:17850152-17861809 GCA_032357445.1 Enteromius radiatus | reverse complement strand
ATGATTTTAGCAAATGGCTGCAATATAACAAAGAGTGAAACATTTAAGGGGGTCTGAATACTTTCTGTACCCACTGTGTGTGTGTGGATATATATATATATATATATATACACACACACACACAGTATAAATATAAATATAAATGACAAAAGCACATAAAATTTTTTTTTTTTTAACTTTCAAATGAAAACTGAAAATACAAAAATAAAAGCCAATTTCAATGTTCAGTAGATACTGTGATAGATACTATAATAGTATATAAAAATACAAAAAAAATACAGATTCTCTTAAAGAGCAAAAAATGATCTTGTGTATTACTGCAGTATATGTAACACATAAAATTCAAAGTAATAATTTAACATTTTTAAATAAGACCATTTTAATTCAGTCAGTCTAAATAAATACTAAATATGGTGGCTGGATTCAAATTGGAACGAGACGCAAGTAATCCAGATACGTGTTGCAACACGCTGGACTGGACACTTGAGGTGTACACAGACCTGTTGATTACATTGGAGTAAACTTGTCTAGTTTTGCACTTAACATCCCAAAGAAGTTGTTTTGAAAACTGCACTTAGTGCCATACTAGAAAAATAAGGGTGATAGTACAGATAAACTGCAGGAATATATCTGGGATGCTCTGTAAAGACAGTTGGACTTTGGCATACTGGTCAAAGTAACATTCAACTTGTTAGCATCAAAAAACAGAAGCTCTAAACTCTCATCTCTTGCTCCCTTTACCCAGGATTATATATCAGCGAGGACAACAGCTCATGTCCAGAGCGATTCCGAGGTCTTGGGGTGCGAATTGAGGACGATGTGGTGATCCGAGAACACGGGGGACCCCTCATCCTGTCTGCAAACACCCCAAAAACCATTGCAGAGGTCGAGAGCGCTTGCGCACATGGAGAGGACTGAAAGGAAAGAGCAGACCATAGCAGGACCTTCTAGAATGAGTCTGTTCCTCCCCAGCTTTTAACAGAGGATTAAGAGCTGGACGTGTCTGGACAGCGTGCAATCTCTACCTGATAGCCAGTTCACTCCTACGCTAGCTAAAAGGTTGTGTTGGGTCATGTTTTGTACTTGACCTGCACGACTACACTCTCAGAAAAAAGGTAGAAAAGCTGTCAGTAAGGCGGTACCCTTTTCATATTTGTACCTGATTTGTCCCTAAAGGGTGCGTACCTTAAATGTACTTATTAGTATGCAAAGTATACATATTTGTATGTTTTGAAAAGGTACCACCCCAGTGACAGCTTCGTTTGAGGGTCTATAGGGGTTTCAAATGAGTTCAGATGAAGAAACAAACTGGTAACCTGTTATGATTTATCCTTTGTTTTGTTTTACTGTGAGAGGTTTGATTTGTGTTTAAGTTTGTTTTGTCTGTTTTTTTTTTTCTACTGTTGTTAAAATAAATGCCTAATTCTTGACTTTGTTGCTTCAGTTTGCACAATGCATTTCTAAGACACGTTATTAGTCACTGAACAGCAAAAATGAAAGGCTTTTTTATTCAGTACTTATTCTAAGTACATTTGAAAACATTTAATGACTCCATAACATACAAATTATATGGTGTATCAAATAAGTTATACTAACATACACTAAATTGCTTGGTTATAAGTCAGTGATTTACTATTAGAAATTAAAAGGGATGACATTTACGCTGAATGAAGTCTAAAAATACAAATAAATTGTATCTTCACAATACTTACACACTTAAAAAGTACTCTAAAGACACAAGTAAGGTTGGAAAACTGTTGGGCTGCTGTATTTTTGTGCATCTGAACTGATAAAAGTGAATATCAAAAAGCTAATTCAAAATAGTATTAAATACTGTAACACTGATTCTTTCAAAGAGTAGTTATTGCACATTAATGCAGTCTATATAATAAAATCACTGTCATCAGTTACCATATTTTAAATAAAACAATATTTCACTCAGGAAGAAATACAGTGGCTGGAATAGCTTTTCAAAATACATATGAACAGAAAATTGTGCCCTTAGCTTTAGTATGGTTATAAATGTGGAAAAGTGTTGTTCAGTTAACTGACTATGACTATGAAGGTGTCCATGATATCCATAAATTATTTTTAGCTTACTAGGTTTGAGTTTTTGATTGAAATGAACTCAAAAAATGCAGTCGACAAGTCCCTGGGTTTAGAGTTTTTTGACATGAGCTGACTCAGAATACACTGAAGATGCCCAAAAGGTAGGCCTAGGCAGGCAGCTGACTGGGTTTTGAGACACGATCTCCCACGAAACCACCTGCTGTCTGTTGATGTTTTAACTTGAGGTTTTTGAGCTGACAGAAATGCAGCTCACTAGATTTGAGTTTCTCATCTGAATTCACTCTGAAGACATTAATGTTGTCCAAAGCGCTGCCCACATATACACTTCTCTATGTTTTGAGAAACAATATCTTAGCTGAGATAACATGGTTATGCCCGGTTACGCAGTTGCTGTCTAGCTACATTTCTGATTTGAGCAGACTCTTGATGTGCATTCAACATCCAAAAATGCTATCTAGACAGGCACTAGGTTTTATAGCTAGCTTCTATAGCCGGATTCAGTCGAAACATGTTCCTTGCTGGATGCAAAACTGCTAAATCCAGCTTATTCTGGTTAGCTGGTTTGGATTCGGAACATGCTTATGATGCCAAAAAAAAAAAAAATTATGTTTTTTGACATGAGCTCACTCAGAATACACTACAAACAGCCTAAAAGGTAGGCTGCTGACTGGGTTTAGAGATGCAACCTCAGTCCGTTGCATAGCACATCTGGTCTACCAGCCTGACTAGCTGGTGAAAGCCTGCAAACTAGATATAACCAGCAAACCATTTTAGGCTGGTGTTTTTTCTTCCAACAGGTTTTTGAGACTCCTAATGCATTATTTTGCATATGTCAAAAAAAAGCCTAGTTAAGCAATGTTTTTAAGCTGCCTATAATGTCCAAAAACACCCTGTAGGTTGGCAGCTTGCTAAGCTTTGAGGAACTGAGACAACTCTTGAGTACGAGGTCTGAAAAAACATCACAGTTGTTCTGGCCTCTATTACCATTGCACTTCAATAGGGCACTTGACCCCTGGGTTTCTCAGAGGAGGCTGGCTGTCCCTCTCGCTATAGCGAAGCCAAGCGAGGCAATATTTAGCAAACAAAGTCACAAGGTGGGCATCATCTCGCTCATAGCGACTCCATCATCTGATGATGATGATGCTGGACCCCAGTCGCAACTCCGAAACAGCACGGAAACAGCGCTGTCCGGGAAATCCCGATCGCCATCTCCCCCTCCACCCCCCTTTACTAATGTTACCGCACCTCCAACCTTCCCTCCCCCCAGCCAGAGGAGTAGAAACAACAAGCCGCCATTTTGTTTGTGCGGAGAGAGTGAAGGAGGCAGGAGCGACCGAAAAAAAGCCACTCGAGCGCCGACCACTGCGACTCTGAGCGCCGTCGGCTCCGGTTCGCGGATCCAGACCGGATAAAACAAGCCCGGCGATTAGCGGAGGCGACGGAGGGAGATGATAGATTCTCCCGTGTGCAAATCAAAGAGCAGACTGGGTTTTCCTTTCTTTTGCTGTTCTTTTTTTTAAACGAAGCGGAGAGGCGGAAGAGGGCAATACATTTAAACGAAGGGAAGCTCGTCAGGGGAAAAGGAAAATAACAGCGTCACGAAGTGGGAATATCTGTGAAATTACATCGCCGGTTGCTGGCGGACGACGGCGAAAGTGGGAAAAATTGCAGGAACTGTGCAAGAGAAGGGAGAAATTTAAAAGGGATGAACGCGCAGGGGGGTTCACAGCATCACAAAGCCTATGAAAGGGGTTTGAGGACCCCCAGATTTTGGGGGGTGCAGCTGGCAATATCACCCGGATCGGCAGATGCTTCAGACCCGAAATATTATTGAAGCCCAGCTCGGTTCGGTTCTGCTTTCGACCCACTGCTGGCTGTTCCTCTCGCTCTTTCTTAATGCTCCGCAAGGCTCTTCGTGCAGTGACAAATTATTCTTATTTGCTCGATGTGTCAGTGCATTGAAATTCACGCATATGCGTTGACCAACTTCACTCGATTCCCATTCTTTAGCTCGTGCACGGCGGACTGCGAGACAACATCTTCTTGCACTTCAGACCGTTTGCATGCATGTTCTGTCCATTAGACGGACACTTTTGAAACCATTTCTTCGCATGCACGAGCTGTGCGCAGTGCAGGGTGGTCTCGTGAAGCGATGGTCAGAGGTTTTCTGCAAACACTTTTAACTCGTGCAGTGGACACGTTCACACAGAGGGCGCACAAGCCATATTCAGATGCGAATGCACAATAAACCATTTGACTTGTCACTTTGAAGTGTTGCTGCAAAACGCTAAGGCATTGACACTGAAATATGCAAGTTGTTTGGAATCGTCTAAAGTGGTTGCTCGTGCATGCAAACTAAAGTTGGATGCACACTGATCGCGTTATTTATATAAGAGTGCTGTCTTATTGAGGATGAAAGGAAACTTTTACATGCCTATGACTGTTTAATGGTATTTCCAGTATTTATTTGTTCTCTGCGTTCACCTTAATTACTCTGAAGGAAATAAAGACATTGATGAAGGAGATTCAAACATCTGTGTCAATTACAAGGAGCACGATGGACTTTCGGTCTTCTAAATAAAGCGATGCAGACTGAGAATTGCACATGCTAACGTTACAATGCAAAGGCAGACACTATTATTCTGAATCATAGCGTTTGCTCATAAGCATTGCATGAAGCCGAGTTCGGTTTCTCGTACACAACGCCTTAAAAAAACCCAACACTTCAGCTCGCCGCCGACAATGGCGGAAAAGACGGATGCAAGCAGCGAGGATAAATCTCGGGAAAATTGCTCAGTTGTCGAGGAGGCTACGTGAGTTCGCGGCGAGCTTGCATGACCGTCTGTCCCTCCCTTCACCTCCTCCATTCGGAAATATACTTTGAGGAACTACAGACAAGAAAATCTTAAAAGGGAGCTTTAAAGGTGGACTGAACATTGAAGCTTTGCTTTGCTTTGCATTGCATGCATGCATCGTCCCATGAAAGGGAAACGGGAATCCGTCCGGTGCTCGTGAACGAGGAGAGATTTCATTTGCACATCGGCTCGCGACTGCACAGGAAGGGCTATCCTACGCGGGATATATGCTTTAACACTAAACCGGAGGAAAACTATGGCCGATAATGTGCTGGAATCCGGTCCGCCTTCAGCTAAGAGGCCTAAATTGTCTTCCCCGGCTCTGTCGGTCTCCGCGAGCGATGGAAACGGTAAATAATAATGTTTCACGCGCTGCGGTGCGCGGTGGCGAGTCTGCCGCTGTTCGCTTGCATGTATGAGAAAAATACGCTCGACGTGTGTGCCCAAAAGCTTTCTTTTGTTGTATGTGTTTGTTTGCCTCGTCCCCTGGTATTTAAATAACTTAGCAGGGATAGCTAGCAGGCTAATTTGCTCCGTGTTTTCATTTGAAGTTGATGAGGTGTGTTACAATACTGTTTGTGCGTGGTCATCTGAGTGTGCAAAACAGTATGCAGTGTTTTTCCGGGTGTGCGTTACACAAACTTTTCGCTTTGTTCGTCGTTAGGAGATGTCGAGAGTAGGGGTTGGTGTCAAAGGTTTACGAGGCGATGCATTTTGAGCTTGTCAGGAAAAGGAATACTCGACAGGAACACGTTATAAATCACGTCGTTTTACTGACACACGGTTGGGAGCGAAGTGTAGAGCACTTTGAGACGCCAGAGGTGTTACGTGTAGTGCGCACTAAATAGTTGACAAACTAGTGTCTGTAAGTTTCTGATCAACACGTCTTCATCTGTGTGGTTTCTCTGTGTTTTAACTAACGCTAGCTTAAGGTGGGTAGCTGGTCTTCTTGTTAGACCAGATGAAAAGTTCCCAAGACCCTTTCATATCCAGATAATACTAGCAAACCATTCTAGGTTTTACAGCATGTATAGAAGTGGAAGTCAGGTCATATTGCCTGAACTCTAGTGGTTCACCAGTGCAGGTTTTTAAATGGCTGATATCAACAGACCAGAGGGGTGACTTATGTATGTATAATTTCATAATAGCAAATAGCATGAATTTAATTGGGGTAAGTTGTTACTGCCTAAACGACAACGCAAGCACAAATTAATGTTTGTACAACTGATACTTTGAACTAAATCTAATTTCACTATCTGCAATACATAAGTATAAATCCATAAACCAAACACAAATGGTTATTTTAATATAGTTGTCAAGGTAATCAGGTTTTTAGAAATATTCTATAGATTTAAAAAGGACATGAAAAATGTATAAAATTGACTTGCTGTCCCTTTTTTAATGTGCATATCTTGAAAATTAATATGCATTTTAAAGCTCTCCTATAAAATGAAATAATAACTCTCAGGTATCCACAAACAAAAAGGTTGATAAAAGTGTCAAAAACACTTCTGTAAATCAGCAAAGCATGGTTTGGTTGTTGGTCTATAATCTCAAATTTAAATCCAAATATTGTCAGATTAATTGCTGGGCTAATATATCGATCCAATCACTTGCGTCAATGCTGCATTTAAATATGAGCTTGCTTCATATTTAGAGTATGTTGCATTTATTAGTCAGTGGTGTGTTGCTGCTATCAGGATCTGCCATTATGTAGAAAAAGGCCCCCATTTTGTCCCACCACTTGTCCATTGTTATGCCATGACATGTGTTTTTTATTAGTATGAACCATTAGGACATGCACACCGGCTCTATTGCATACTGTTCTCCTGTGAGCCGATCATCCCAGTCATTCTCTCATCACGGGAGCTGCAATATTCATTCAGTCGTGCTTTGGTCAACTTGTCTAGATTTCTTGCTGTAGACTGATGGATCAACCAGGCCAGCTAACTAAATTACAGATGTTGTCCACTTGTTGTTAGTATTTCTTTATCTCGTCAGATTCAATTTTGTCTTAAAACAAATACGGTTTCTTTTGCTGTGGACACGTCTCAGTTTTCGGGCATATACTGTAATTATTTTCTGATGTATCTCATTATGAGTGATTTTTCTGTAAGCAACAACCTTATTAAAGTCTCTTTTCCCCCTTTCTTTCAGATTTTGGCTCCCTGTTTGACCTGGAGCATGACCTCCCGGACGAGCTCATTAACTCCTCCGACCTGGGCCTTCCTAACGGGATGGACCCTGGCCAGTTGCACACCACTCTGGGTGGAGGAGGGATGTTGGGCCCTCTGGGCGGCTCGTGCCAGGACACAGCGGCCAAACACAAGCACCTGTCTGAGCTCCTCCGCCCTGGTGCTCCTCCATCCACCTCCACGGCCACCGGCAACCCCGGTAACGCACCCTCCTTGGGGATGATGGGAGGCCTGAGTGGCAACCCGGTTGCTCAGGGACTGGGTGGCCCTCAACAGCAGCAGCCTGGCATGATGCCGCAGGCTGGCATGGTGGCGGGAATGAACCGGGGCATGATGGGCACCCAGAAAGGGAACGGACAGCCGCAGAGCATGATGGGAGGGCAGATGATGAATGGTGCGCCTAGAATGGGCTACGCCAATGTGAACATGAATGCGGGTATGGTTGGTAACGGGAACATGCTGCCCGATGCTCTGCAGCAGCAGAACGCAGGGCAGCAGATGGCACAGGCAGCAATGAGGCCACAGCAACCAGGAGCAGTGAACAAGGTAACGTGAACAAATGTCAATAATTCTGTGTGCATTTATGCCCCCAAACCAATGAACTGCATGCATAGTGGATTTGCTTAAAGGTTAACTTCAATCTGTGTTTTATATCTCATTATACATCTATGAACTGGTGTGTCTTTGAGTGAAAGAGCTATTTAATTTGGGGTCAGTAAGATTATATTTATATTATATATTTTAAAAGTAATAATAATGTCTTCTTTTTTTTTATTTTATTTGCCAAGAATTCAATTGATTGTAATATAGGGGCAGTTTCCTGAACAGGGTTTAAGATTAGTCCTAGATTAAAATAAATGTTAAAGCTGTCTAAAATGGAAAAATATAATATACAAAAAAATATATATATATATATAGAGAGAGAGAGAGAGATCATATGATCAAATAAATGCAGTCTTGGTGAGCATAAGAGACTCAAATGTATAAAATGTTATGTAATATTCAATTCATATTAATATTCAATTTATTTATTATATATTTATTATAGATATTCAGCTTCAATCTAATTATTAATTACAATAAGTATTTAATTTTTCTTTATATAAAATAGTATAATATATACAATTTAATATTATGAAACCAATAAATGTATTCATACCAAAAGTGCAAGCCCTTTTTGTCCCAACTTCCTGTTTCAACACTATTTTTTGGAGCAAAAGGTACAATAAGGTACAAATGTTCGCGATATTCTGTTGCTGTCACACACCTATCAGTCCCTGACCCAAACTTTATGGTTAAGTAGTTTTAGAGTGAACCTAAATTTTAAAGGTCAAACAAATAGTTCTCAGGATTTATGACTTTTAAAGGGCCAGTTAGTCTAACTTTCAGACTTTATAACCTGAACAAATTAATATTGTTGTTTGATTTTAAAAAGTTAAATAGACAAAACAGATTGTATTCCCCCCCCTTTGTTAATTTTTTGTCTTGAAGGACCTTTGCTAGAAATCAGGTAGTGAAACAGACTATTCAAGTGAAAGAAATCTTTCTTTGGTTTGAATGCGATGTGATGTGATCCTTCACACTGAAACAGACCTCAGTTTGAAAAACCTTCTCTACCCCCTCATACGAGGAACCGTGCGCACCATTTTGTTGATTCACAGGCGATTGCACAACCTGGGCTGCAGGAAATGGGCAGAAAAAAAGAGGGAATGACATTTTCTTTTTTTTGTTCCTCCAGATTTCAAGCTGCAGTTTTGAGGTTTATAGCTCAGTGTCACTAGCATTATATGTATACTGAGTAAACAATGAGAACGTGAGCGTCAAACAGGCTGAATGATTGATTGTCATGTGGTCATGTCCATGTTCTTGTTTTGCTGTTAACATTCTCAGATTTGTCTGCTCATCTTGGATTCTTTATGATTCTGCCCAGGATGACGGATCAGATTCTGTCCTGACTGATTTCATTCTTGACCAGGTTTTTCTGTGTTTTATTTTTTTTTCTCAGATGGGAATGATGGGTTCTCCAGGCCCCTATGGTAGTTCATATGGTCAGTGCGGAGGACAGTCCCTTGGCCCTCAGCTCCAAAACAAAGCGGGACAACCCAACAGCATTAACCAGTTTAACATGGACAAGAAACCTCAGCATGGGCAGAATGTGGGTGGCATGGTGAGACAACTGTACAGAAATCCTCACAGCAAACCACATTCCCTGACCATCTTTAATTCCATCTCTTACTGGCCACTAAGAGCCTTCAGTTATCATTTCCCTTCAGACCTCAACCAGTGGTTCATCCCATAGACACTGACCTTGTTGATTGATAATTTTGTGATTACCTGGAAATATGTTTCCCCAAATTTGAGCTTTGAGCAGTGATGCACCGCATCGTAAATTTCTCACTTAAAGGAAATCTGGACTCACTAGACTGAAAGATAAAATCAAATAGCTTTTTTTCTTTAGTTAATGTTTGTATATATATAAGCAATTATGCCAACTTGCATAGGTTAGTGTAAACTTTTATCTTAAATAGTCTAAAAATTAAATACTTTTAGAATAAGCTTTAAGACACAACTTAAGCTTTACTGACATAAATATGTGCAGAACATAATAACTCCCAATCTGATTTTTATGCAGTAAAAGTATTTGTTTTGACAAGATCTAAATAATTACAGTTAAAGGTCTGTTAAAGTTTTTGACAGCTACAGTTTTGATACATCCGTAGTTTTGAATAAATGTTGTTTAAATGAAGATAAATAATTTCAGGCTAATGTTAGATTTGTTTGATTTGTTTTTTCTTGTTACAAGTACAATTGCATCTTATATTATATTGCATATTCTCAGCATCACATTTTACCCTATTAAAATTATTCTGCAGAATCTAAACATTCAGAGAAATATGGAGTGTGAAGGTTTTGCGTTTTAATAATAGATTTCATAAAAATATTAATCAATACAACCATTTTTAACATTGATAATGTCTCTTGAACATCAAATCAGCAAATGAGAATGATTTCAGAAGGATCATGTGACACTGAAATATTGATGATAAAAAATAAAGGAATAAATTACATTCTAAACAATAATGTTTTCATAATATTATTGTTTCTACTATTTTTGATCAAACAAATGAAGCTTTGGTCAACATAAGACTTGTTAAGACTTAAATTTTGTGTTTCTTAACACTCAGCAGCAGGAAGATAAAATCCTATCCTTTGAAAAGCCTCTTTCTGTCTGTGTCCAGCAGAGCTCAGGTGTGGTGGGTGGCGTATCGGGTCCAGGTGGGGCGGCGGCGCCCCCTGCAGCAGACCCGGAGAAGCGAAAACTTATTCAGCAGCAGCTGGTGCTGTTACTGCACGCTCACAAGTGCCATCGCAGAGAGCAGGCCAACGGAGAGGTGCGCCAGTGCAGCCTGCCCCACTGCAGAACCATGAAGAACGTCCTTAATCACATGACCCACTGTCAGGCCGGAAAGTCCTGCCAGGGTGAGCGTTGCCACCTGTTTGTATTCTCTCAATCATATTTCATTTTCCTGTAAATAACCAGTGCGTGTGTTCGTCTGCAGTGGCTCACTGCGCATCCTCCAGGCAGATCATCTCTCACTGGAAGAACTGCACACGGCATGACTGTCCCGTCTGCCTGCCGCTTAAAAGCGCCGGAGACAAAAGAAACCAGCAGTGTAAGTTTTAATACGCATAAATGCTACTCATCCTGATGTTGTTCAAAATCTGTGACTATCTTCTGTCCAACATAAAAGAAGATATTTAGAAGAATGTTTCTGCTGTTTTCGCCTATAAAATAAAATGTACATATCGTAAGGCCCTCCCCTCAAAAAACAGACAGTTGAGTATCGGTTGCAAGGGGAGCCGAACTCAGACATCTGTGGTTAATATTATGAGTCAAAAAGTTAAATAGTGGACTTTTCTCGCGTCTTGTACAGTGTCAAAAACATATGAACGAAAGTCTACATTTCACTGTCTCTCTATATTAAACTAGTTAAATGTAAATTAATTTAACTGTACCCTGTGATAAATGAACAGTGTTAATCCGAGATGTCCTCATCTGTGTTCGTGACGAACGTAGCATGAGACTCTTCCCGCTTGCATTGTAATCTGTAACATATTGTCCCTTGTATTTAAAGAGTTGTTTGATCTCTCTTCTTTTCATCCATTTTTCTCTCTAGCTCTGCTGGGAGGTGCGGGGATGGGCATGGGTGGTCCGTTAGGTGGCTCATTACCCGGTGGTCAGCCTTCAGCCCCAAACATAAACCCATCCAGTCAGATTGACCCAAGCTCCATTGAAAGGGCGTACGCCGCCCTTGGACTCACTTACCAGGGCAACCAGGCATCCAATCAGAATCAGCAGACCTCTGTGGCCACTCAACCCGGCATGAGGACACTCAACAATATAGGTGAGAGCTTCCATAAGTTGTGGCCTCAAATTACAATTGTGTCTGCTAATGTTATTTATAGTGCTGGGCAATGATTAATCGCGATTAATCGCAACCAAAATAAAAGTTTTTCTTTACATAATATATGCGTT
>JAUCMS010000062.1:17813597-17829779 GCA_032357445.1 Enteromius radiatus | reverse complement strand
TATATATTTTTTTTTTTTTTTTTTTTTTTTAAGAATTAACCGCAAGTTGTAGATAAACTAAACAATGAAAACTACTAATTCAATAAATGTGACAAAAATGAGACAAATGAACATTACCGTTATTTTCCGGTCTTTATCCGTTAAGTCAGATTTTGTGCTGCAAAACATCCAAGACATCTGTTGTCCATGCTGGGAATTGATAACGGCCGCTCAACTTGTGAGTTATATAGCTAAATTATTTAAATAGCACAGCCATTCAGAACCCAAGGGTTTATCATGTGCATAGTAAAGCCATCACTGATAATAATTTCTGGTGGGAATTAATGTAAACAGATACCAGTCATGTCTAAAGGTAGGGTAAACAGGCAGGCCAAAACCTTGGATATGGACAAAAGAAGGTTCTGTGCATTAAGACTTGCAGTGTAAACGCAGCCTTAGACAGCTTGTGTCCCTTCTTGTTTCTGATTTGATAGGAAATTTCATTCTAGTGCAGCTACTTTAATTTGTATTCTTAAAACCTAATTATTATAACTTAATGCTTAAGATTAATGTTTTTTTTTTTTGACTGTCTAGGCTACCAATGGTGACAGCAAGAATGCCAAAAAAAAGAACAGCAAGAAGACTAGCAAGAACAAGAGCAGCTTAAGCCGAGCCAATAAAAAGAAACCTGGCATGCCAAATGTTTCAAATGATCTATCCCAGAAACTCTATGCTACAATGGAGAAACACAAAGAGGTACGTAGCTCCGAAAAACATTTAAAGCATTTGTCAATTTACACGTATGGGCTGAACTCACAAATGTCAACGCTTTGCTTAATTTCAAGGTTTTCTTTGTCATTCGTCTCATTGCTGGACCTTCTGTCAATTCCCTTCCACCCATTTTGGACCCTGACCCCCTGATGGCCTGCGATCTGATGGATGGACGAGATGCTTTCCTAACGCTTGCACGAGACAAGCACCTTGAATTCAGCTCTCTGAGGCGGGCCAAATGGAGCTCTATGTGTATGCTAGTAGAACTGCACAATCAGAGCCAGGACCGCTTTGTCTACACGTGCAATGAATGCAAGCACCACGTTGAGACGCGCTTTCACTGCACTGTTTGTGAGGTAAGAAATGCTATGTGGGATGTATGATACTTGGTATATCTACTTGGTTTGTAAAAATGCTGTATTGTGGTGCGTGTTTTTAGATAAAAACACTGAGCAACTTTTGAAACGCCCCCTTCTCTTTTCGTTTGTAGGATTATGATCTCTGCATCACTTGCTACAACACTAAAGGCCATGAGCACAAGATGGATAAACTTGGACTGGGTCTTGATGATGAGAGCAACAACCAAGCTGCAGCTTCCACTCAGAACCCTGGCGACTCGCGTCGTCTCAGCATCCAACGCTGCATCCAGTCACTGGTGCATGCTTGCCAGTGTCGCAATGCTAATTGCTCTTTGCCATCTTGCCAGAAGATGAAGAGAGTAGTGCAACATACCAAGGGCTGCAAGCGCAAGACCAATGGTGGCTGTCCCATCTGTAAGCAACTCATTGCACTATGTTGCTATCATGCCAAGCACTGCCAGGAAAACAAGTGTCCTGTGCCCTTCTGTCTCAACATCAAGCACAAGCTTCGTCAGCAGCAGCTGCAACACAGGCTTCAACAAGCGCAAATGCTGCGTAGACGTATGGCCACCATGCAGCGAGCAGGGCAGCCACCACCATGTGGCGGTGGGCCTCCTGGAGGTCTTCCATCCCCCAGCAATAATGGGGCCACAGGCCCTAGCACACCTACTTCAGTCGGTACGCAACCTGCAACCCCTCAGACGCCCACACAGCTGACACCCAACCTTGCATCTCTGCCCCAACCTGGTGTGGGTGGAGTTCCAGCTGGAGCTCCCCAACAACCTCCTCAGCATCCTGTCCACCACCAGTTTCAGCAGATGCCAGGTCCAGGTGGGATGATGACCTCACCGCAGCAGCAAATGGTTCCTCAACAATCTGTAGGACAACACTCGCATCCACACAATCAGTATGGTCCCCATTCCACAGGTCCTTCCCCAAATCCACAGTCACAGGGTAAGCCAAGCCTTGGTCCTGCAACTCCTCCTCAACTCCCCAACAATTCAGGCACAGCACCTATGTCCCAGCAACAGCAAACTTCAGGCCCTCCACCTGCAGCTGTGGAGATAGCCATGAAGATCCAGCAAGTGGCAGATGCACAGCGAAAGATGGCACAGGTTCACATGCTACAAAGGCAGGCAGCGCAAGCTGGCATGATGCCGCAGCAACAGGGACAGATGGGAGTAGCCCACCCTGGGATTGGCATGGTAGGGCCACAAGGAATAGCCTCGCAGGCACAAACATCAGTGAACAGAGTGCAGATGGAGCAGCAGCAGCAAGGATCTCAGGGAATGATGGTCGGTACTGGGCCCATGCAGCAGCAGCAACCCCAACAGGCAGTTGTGCAAGGCCAGATGCCACCACAAATGCATCTACAGCAGCCGAGAATGAACCCACCACTTCAGCCTCAGCAGCAACAATGGCCGGGGCAGGGTATGCCAACCCAACAGAGACCTGCCATGATGGCTCAACCAAGAATGGTCGCAATGCAGCCCCCTCCACAGCAGCAGCAGCAACAACAACAGCAACAACCCCAACAAATGCAACAACAGCAAACACCCCAAATGCTGAATCGAAACGCCTTGATGAGTATGGTGCAGGCTGGTCTGCAGAGTGGCGTAGCAAGTGGAGCAGCAGCTGGCAATCTGCCACAGGGAGCCCTGCAGGATCTTTTGCGAACCCTGCGATCTCCGAGCTCTCCTTTACAGCAGCAGCAAGTCCTCAACATTCTTCGGTCTAACCCACAATTAATGGCAGCATTTATAAAGCAGCGGGTTCACAAGTATAAAGGAGGTACAGGAGGTCCTGCTGTGCCACAGGGTGGGCCAGGACCTATGGGAGGCCAGCCAGTGGGTGTCAATACTGGGATGGCCCAACCTGGTATGCACCTTGGACAGGGTGTTAACATGCAGACTCAGCTCCAACAGCAGCAACAAATGCAACAACGGCCGCTATTGCAGCAGCAGCAACAGCAGCAGCAAGTTGCTGCCTTGCAGCAGCAACAACAGCAACAGCAGCAACAGCAAGGAATTCAGGGTCAGGGGGTTCCAAACATGGCCAACATGAATCCACAGTTTAGAGATCTCATGAGAAGGCAACTACAGTTTCAGCAGCAGCAGCAGCAACAACAACAGCAGCAGCAGCAGCAGCAGCAACAAATGAGTAATCATGCAGCATTCCAACAGCAGCAAGGTTACATGGGTCAGCAGGGTAACATGCAAGTCCCAACAGGTGGTCAACCTCTACAAGGTGTGCAACCTGGCCAGCAGCAGAGTTTTCCAGGCAACCCTGTGCAGCAGCAAGCTGCAGCTGCAGCTGCCTTGCAACAGAGGATTGCACAGCAACACCAGTTACAGATGCAACAGCAGCAGAATGTGGCATCGCAAGGTCCTGATGTGGGGCACGGAGGAGGTCCACAGCCCACGCAAGGAGGTCCCGGTCTTCAGACATCACAGGCATTATTGCAGCAGGCCTTGCATCAGCGTATGCTTCAACAGCAGCAACATCAACATCTCAGTGGCACCTCGCCGGCACAACAGAACAACCCCATGAGCCCACAGCAGCATCAGATGTCTCAATCGCCTCACTTGCAGAGCCAACAGCTCCAATCCTCCCTCAGCAACCAGGTCTGTTCCCCCCAGCCCTCCCCACGACCCCAGTCCCAGCCACCTCACTCAAGTCCGTCCCCGCGCCTGCAACCACAGCCCTCACCCCACCACATCTCGCCTCAGACCCAAACGGGTTCTCCGCATCCTAGCCACCTTCAGCAGCATCACTCAGGCATGGCTCCACCTCCTCCACCTCCCCAACAGCCACAGCACAACTCTAAGGATCCAAATGGATTTGGTGCAGATCAGAACGCCATGCTGTCTCAGCTCAGTGGCTTGGCAGGACTCCATGGACCAGGAGCTAATGATATGCTGCCCCCTAGTGGCCAGGACCTTACCATTAACATGAATAATACTTTAGACATCATGTAGTTATTACGGAATTCACAAAACCTCACCAGAGACAGTGTTAGATTTTTTTTATACTACATGGATGAGTTTAGTGTTTTTCATCATAAATGCTTCTATAATGGACCTGCCTAGAGAGATAGCAAATAAGTAGGGGGTGGTTGTTTTTTTTTGCCAGTTGTGTACAAAGAGAGGTTTGTTTCTCAGCCTCGGAGAACAAACTACAAGTAATATTTTCAACGTCAGGTCCAGGGGAGTACTTTTCCTTTTTCAAGAGATATTTTTTAAGATTTTAAAAGTGGTATAAAATGAATGCGCAAATGATTAAGGCCTTTTTTTTTATATATATATTGTTTCACCACGTACAAGTCTCTGTTATGTGTTTTACGGAGTCATATGGAACATTTCAAACGTTGTGATGCCTATATTATTATAATTATTGGAACATCATGCATATCTTTCTTGTAAATGTTGAGTTTTGCATTTTATTTATTCTAGCTTTTTTCATTTGTTGTCACGATGGATTTTGTTCATGTGTGTTCCCAGAGACTGCTACAGTTCACATAGAATATATTTTTGTTAATACCTATTAAAATGGGGAGCTATTCCTTTACTTAAGCTGGAGATTTAGGTTATTGAGTATAATATAAATTACAGTGTTGGGGGATCGGGTTTGTTGTGCGCTTCGCTGCCCAGTGGATCTCATTTCATGCCATATTGGAAATTCCATTGGACATAATTTCTTTTGCAACAGGACAAGTTCTTAGACGCACATACCCGCCCTCAGAATGTTTGTGCACTCCTTATAAGACTTACTGGATAGTGGAGGTGTCTGTACTGGTTGGATGAAAGTTTTGTGTATATGTGTGTGTGCGTGAGTGTATGTCTTGGATGTGGTGCCGGAGTTCTTCTGCTCTCGCCAATATCGTGTTGAGCAAAGTTTCACATATGAACTGTATGGAGCAGTGAAACGACGGAGAAGGAGAGGCGAGCCACTGATTTCACCGTTTTCATCCTCCTTCAGTACCACTCCTACTTTTCTCCACTTCCAGAATTTTCTTTGCTCTGAACTTTGGGAGTTTTATTTGAATATTTTGTACTGTACAAAGGAAACACAAACTGTGGACTTAATACTTTTTTTTTTTTTTTTTTTAATAAAATGAAGATAACAAAATTCATTTATTGGTCATTTGCTTTTGAGCATCATTTGAAGATTTTAACCATTTGCCTTTCTACTTTAATCTTTTTATCTCTTTAGTTGACTCAAAAAGATACACTTTCTTCTTGCAGATTGGCAGTGCTTTTGGATTTGGGTTTGTTTGGTTAAATGTGTAAATAAGGACTGTTAGGCTGGTCATAGTTGACTCATCAGCCAACTGTCATTGATGTTCAGACCAATGCTGAAGAACCTGTTGCTCCTTCAATTCATAGTAGAGGTGATAAAAGGGAACTGTAAAGATTGCCTGGTAAAGTGTGGCTTTACCTTAGTGGTTAAAGGGTTAGTTCACACAAAAATTCTGTCATTAATAACTCACCCTCATGTCTTTTCAAAACCTACATTCATCTTCAGAACACAAATTAAAATATTTGAATGGAATTTGAGAGTTCTCTGAACCTCCGTAGACTGCAAGCGTACCTCGATCAAGTAGTAAACTTAGAAAAAAAATACAAGTGTCATCAGTGGCTTAACTAATGTAATGAAGCTATGAGAGAACTTTTATGTGTGCAGGAAAACCAAAATAATGACTTTCTTCAATGTCTTGTTCTGTATGTCAGATCTTGAGACGTTCATGAAAGTAACATAATGCATTAAGTGTGCATTCCTCTCTTTACAAACAAGACTCCTGCTTTAGTACTACTGGCCTATGATGTTTAATAATTTTTGGCTAGTATTTTACAACTTTTATCTAGTTTAATTTGCAATAGAGAAAATCATCTTCAGGTTCTTATCCTAGGTTTTTGTGACAATGTCGACTGTACTGGTCAACAGTACTTTTTATCTGTTTGAGTTATCCATAAGGATCACTTATTTTACACTATTCTCTGGAAGACTTCATTAAATACATTTTAAGGAAGCTGCATCGCAGTAAAAAAGGAGCAAAAAGCACCTTCCGGTCTCATAATTGTGACCATCTTGTAATTGCAATTCTCACAGTTGTAACTTCATATCTTGCAACTTTATAATTCATAATTGTAACTGTTTTTTTGTAAACATGACTTAAAGGGTTACTCCACCCCAAAATGAAAATGTTAATTTTGGGGTGGAGTAACCCTTGAAGTCAACTTTCTTGCAATTGCAGGGTATTAAGTTACAACTGCAAAACATATCGGTTTATATTTTATTCTGATGCACAAAAAGACATTTCTAAAACAAAATTAAAAATCACCCACAACTTTATTTTTCCATTTATTTGCTGTAAATACAAGCAAAAAAACTGTAGTTGTCACATGTGAGTGCCATGATCAATTATCACCACGACCAAAACATGTCATTTAGGCTTTGATTTCTGCCATGCTAAAAGCACACCTAAAGCACATGTGTTCAGGTGAACAGGATCTATGCCTACGCAAGCGTCCACTGCAGCAGTTGTGAATGTAAACCAATACTGTCTCTTTAAAAATGCACAAAGGCCTCCGAACAGAGTGAAGACAGCTCAGGCGCAGACATGGAAACAAAGCCAGGTGGCCTTTCCTTTTCCCACCTGGTTGGTTACAAGACAAAAGAGGTGGTGGAACAGTAGTTGTGTCTTCAAGTGGGATCTGAAAAACCGTTTCTCTTGACTGCTGCCAGTAGTGGTACGAACACAGAGATTCACTTTACATGCTTAAAGTCTTCGCATACAGCATCACTGAGTATAATCAGAAATGTCGCCCTTCAACGGTTATTTTACTACAATGACACAAGGACAAACTGAAGAAAACAAATACCTCGGTGTCTTTACCTTGTTTAGACAATATCTGCTTCACTACTGCAAACGGTATTATTCACTTGGTCTTGACTAACTGTACATAAATCTGTTGTATATTCCTGGGTTCCTTTGTCAACTTACACTTCAAGCCCACAGCCACTAAAAAAGCCTTCTGCACTCTTGGCCTCTTGGAAGGTGACGGTCAAGGAATTTATCGTTACCTGAGTCACAATGACTTTCCCAGGATGAACTGCGGTGGTGGTAGTCTGCAATTGGTCAATTGGGACCTGTAGTGTTGTTGTGCATTCTGCTGTAATGATAGCATCCATCCTTTCCTGTTCATTGGCCTCTGAACTGTCTAGCTCACCCCTTTCACTTACCTCGTCTTGTCTACATTTTACACTTGAATGTACCTCGATAACCGAAGGTCTGTTCTGGACTTTGTCAAACGCCCCTTGCTCGGCTCCTGACTTGGTGCTGCTGTGTAGTGATTGGTCAGTGTTTGTTGTGTCATGTGATACCCGTACAGAGTCTTCATCCCCTGCAGTGTTTGTGACTGGCTCGTTTTCTTGTGTGTTGGCAATTGTACTGTTCACTGTTGGTCCTAAGACTGGACCTGTATCCTCGCTTGGCTTCTCGGCATGGTCGGAAACGGAAGAGCAGTTCTCAGTTTCCTTTATAGTTATTACAGCTTCATGTTCTGCTGAAGAGTTGTACCCCTCCGACATCTCTTGACCTGACGGAAAACAACAGAAACTTGTAATGAACTTTCAAGGAATTTGTTACTAAACTAAAACAGAACGTTTGGTGACCTTAAATTCATTCCAAACTCATATGAACTACTTTGCTTCAAGATATGCATCAATAATCTTCACTGACTGGGACGCATATTTAAAAGCAAGTCAAAGTAACTTGATAATGTCAGGTTAAAAGTAAAGTAACTTGACATTATCATTAAAGACCAGCTATAATAACTGTTTCATTTTGATTTCATAATAATGGCAATATATACACATGTAAGAACATGTAAGAAGTGTCCAATCAGTGTGAATAATCTTTGAGCAATCCTTCAGGAGGCTTGGAGTAACAGATCAAGTCAATGTTTGAATAAACTGACAGCTCAGATGCCCAGATTAGGCTAAACTGTAATAGCTGCTAATGCTGGATATTCTGATGAATCGAAAATTTAAGTAAACTGTTCATGTAAGAAAACCTCACTTTTCTAGGGCGTTTCCAAACTTTTGGAGGGCAGTGTACTTTAATGATGATCTATTGTAAGACATAAGAACCGGCGATCATCATCCCTGACATTAAACATGACAACTCAATGTTTTAAAATAACAAACATACATGTATTTGAATGAGATTTGGGCGCTATAATAAAGGGTTAAATTGATTTTCAAATATTTCAATAAGTCACTCATCACACTAAAGGTGACATGGCAAATTTCGTATGGGATGCATTCATGGTTTAGTTTTTATGTTTGATAGTCATTCACTTTCTTTTTATGATAGAGAGTCACTAAAACAAAACTACTTTGGAGTTTTCACAGCTGAGTATTTTTCATTCACTCTAAACACGTGTTGGCCAGTTGTCACTGTGATTCAGAAATATCTGGCATGATTTTTCAGAATAGCCCTCATTGACCCCTGAATATGTTCATCGCAGAGTATCTTAGCAACAGTTGTCGCATTGATGCCACACAACACCTACCACTTGGAATGTCCTGGTGCACTTCTGTTGTGTTTTCTTCGTTTGTTCTCATCTTCTTCACCTTTTTCTTCTGCTCATCTTCCTTGTCTCCATCCCACTCTCTCTCTGAGGCTTTTGGAAGAAATGGATGTCGTCTTGGTAGCTGGAATGGTTTGATGTCATTCATGAGTTTGGACCTGCACTGCCTGTTCTTGCGTTTCTCTATGCGCTGGCAGTGCCGCCCATTATGGTCTATTTCTGTCCCCATGGAGCGGGTGAGTGACAGGCGGATTCTCGGGGTGGGTTTATCTGGAACCTTGTGTTTACTTCGCAGGTCCATTGGGTAGAGGTTCTGTTGGAAAGTCAAGATTAAGCAGTGTTTATCAGATGTTGCATATAACGTCCAGGTTAGATTGCGCTTTCTGAAATACTGAAGTTTCTTCAAAACTTCTGCGGTACATTATCTTGCAATCTAGATGGTTTCATTGATGCACTTACAGAGAACCATGTCAGAAAGTCAAGTCAAGTACAGTACCCTGTGGATGCTAAGTTAAGATCCAGGGACATTTCAGTCCACCAGATCGCTTTTAGTGTAAGATCGTATCAGATTGTTGGATATATGATCTATGAATCGAAATAAAAATCTTTAGCCTTTGTACTTACTTACTGTTACAGAAGCTGCATACACACATCAGGACAATTGGATGAAGGTTCAAATATTGTTTTAGGGCAAATAATGCAGAGTTTGTGCATTACAGTAAAAAAACCTTCAGTTTCATACTGGACATCAAATAGTAAAGAGCTAACTCATACCCGCAGAATAACTTGACGAGGTCTCAAGCCTTTCCTCTTATAAGCCAGAGCTCTTTCCTTCTCTTCTCTGTTAGAACGAGAGACAGATATGCAAGGATGAGGAGATGGATAGGAAAAATCAAGCCTCCGGCCTTTTCATCTACCCATCAGTAACTAAAGGTTCCTGGAGTGCGACTTACTTTTCTTCGTAGGCGAGGACAAGACGAGGGTCCAATATGTTGTCCTCTGGTTCCCAGGTGCTGTACCTGACAGTCACACAGACAGTCCCAAATACATAATTGGAGCAGCAAACAACTAAAAGAGTTTCAAGTGCAGATTATTTTTATTTATTTTTTTCAAGTGCTATTATTTTTAACTTTACAATCTACAGTAGTACATTTTCTTCAAATAGTTACAAAACTACATTTTGTTTGAATATAAATAAGCTGAAATAAAAGGTTATAATTTATTTATTTATATTTTTATAACATATTTCATCTCAAAATCAGAAGAAATAAGCATTGTAACATTTCCACAACATTTAAGTCTAATTACTATATTTGGGAATAAAATCTAGATCTCATTACTGTAATATTACTGCAATAGTATAAAATAATATTGATGATTATAATATATATATATATATATATAATGATCTTCTGCCTCAGACCAATTACAAAAACTAACAAACATTGTATTAAATAAATATACACATAACAACAATTGTTATTAAAGTAATGTTGCAATGCACAGCATCTTTATGTTCCTAAAATTGGGGTATAATATCTTTATGTTAAATGCAGTTTGCTACTTTACTATGATATCTTAACAATTTTTGTTAATACTAATAATAATACAATGCTTTGTTTATATCCAATATCTGATTTTCCCATGTTTAAACTAATCGTTTTGGGGGCTGGTGAAACGCAACAGTGACATTCACCCGCATACCGTGTTCTGGTTGTAGGTCGTATTTTGTCTTTGATAAAATGACTGTTTTTACAATCTTATATGAGAACTTACTTAGGCGACCATCCTTGCCACTTCAGCAGATATTCCACATTTCCCTAAAATGAGAAAGAGAAAGTAATACAAGAAGTCACTTTCACTTTTAAAGTTAAAAGGGAGAGCTACGTCACCATTCTGTCCTCTACAATCCCGTGATACAAAACATCCCACAGATTCTAAAAAAGCACGTCTGTCTCTTTAAGATGTCAGCGCTCAGTAGTATTTTGACATCAAAGATTATGCAGCGCTGCGTTCGCGAATGTAACGGCGCGTGATGTCATACAGAGGTGAGCTCGCGAGTTACATAAAAAAAAAAGAAAAGAAAAAGCAGCGAGTTTCAGGAACATTCATCGGATGGAAATAGGTGGGGCCATGGAAACGCGTAAACAACTCGTTTTGTGCAACGTGTGGAGCAGCGAAGGTCTTTCCCCCCTCATGCTCGAGCGTACGAAAAGAAACCCGCGTGCACATGCAGCGTTAGTCATCATCATCATCATCACTAGCTATTACTGTACATTACAACATCTGGCTTTATACAACAGACAACATAAAAAATAAATAACACAAACACCTACCAAAGAGATATTTGCTCGTGGGTGCTCTATTAATAAAAATGACCTATTTTATTTATCGCTATTTAAACATCTTTAATCTTGTTTGTTCTGCCGTTGGTCTTAACTGGTCCGATTATTTTGACAACTGCGCGGATGTTCCACGCATCATCCTTGACCCTGCGCGCGTACATATAAACTGCGTAGCCACTAAACGCGGCGATTTTCCGAGCGAAACGCGCACCGATGGCGATGATGATGACACGCGCGCTGTTCTCACACACCCCCTCCATCTCTAGCGCTCGCGATTCAAGCGCCAGACCTTAGAAAAATTCACAAACTTCAGTCAATAACATACAAGTTACCGCAGTGTTTTGCACACGAGGAGTCATGCAACGAAAAAGTTCAGAAATGTTACGCAAGCTTAGGTGTTATTCACTCGTGAGTCATTCCTGAACTGGCAACAGAAGAAAACTGTGCGGACTTCAGGGGTATTAATCATTTCAAAACAGAAAGTAAACAATGTGTGCAGAAAACATTGCATCCAAGAAACTGACCGAAGTGCATTTTATATGCAGCACCAGCAACGTTACCTTTCTTACTCTCTTCTTCGTTATAGACTCCACAGCAAACACTTGCTCTCCTATTGATGACAGCTCCATGTTCATGAGATCATCCAGTGCAGCAAATATAGTTACTTATCTCTCCCGTTTATCTTCTTCAGCTGATGAAATGTCGCTGAACTATACTGCGTAGACTCTTGGAGTGAGGTTTTTTAGGATTTATACCCCCCGGTACTCTTGGTGCACCCTCAGCTCCGCCGCTGTTTCAGCTCTTTCTGAGTTTTAAAATCTGCGACACATGCACGCACTGGCTTGGCTTGGCGCGTGCACGCTCTACGCGCTCGCGCCCACCCACTTCTCAGTCTATGGCAGGCCGAGTTTACAAGTATTCTCGTGTCTTTTTTAACGCGTCTATAATTTTTTTAAATTTTATTTACTATAGTAGTCTAATGGTGGCTAGTTTACTTTGTAGTGTCACTAAGTACATGTTCACTTGAGTTTAGATGGATATGTAACACATCCAAGTCTTACTGTTTTTGTTTTCTATCTATCTATCTATCTATCTATCTATATATCTATCTATATATATATATATATATATATATATATATGTATCTGGAGTGCAATTTTTTTTTACTTGTGACGTAGTATGTAGACATGAGGATACTTTATAGGTAATTTTAAAAAATTGGGTAGCAACAACTGGTAAACACTGTAATAATTCATATAAGCTACTCTTCTTTTTGTGAAATATTTTACTTTTTTTATTTTGTAGTGACATCAAAGTGGTAGCATCAATTTTAATATACCACAGGCACTAAGAAAATGTAAGTAAATAATTAAATAGATCTGAGTAACTACATTTGGTACAATGACAAATAAAACTGAGTAGACCCAATAAATTAAGGTAAAGTAAATTAATGTATATATATATATGCATATATATATAGCAAATAAACATTTATTTTATGCTCGGCACCATTCAATGCAAGACTAGTTTTTAGCTTTGCATGAAATAAAATGATTTATATCCCAATAATGATTTTATAGGTTAAATAAAACATACACAAACCTGTATTTCACCAAAGAAATGCACCAAATCATCATCACTGAGAGTTGCTCTCAGAATAAAAAAAACCCGGGTTTCTGTTTTAATTGGGTCCATCTTACTCAATTTCACAATTTTTTTGATAAATATGAATAATATAAGTTTGAAATAAGTAATAATTGTGATTCTTGATATGAATCAGTATAATTTCTCCATTCTCAAATATAGACTATTAAAAATGTAACACAAATATTAATTATATTTAAAAATAAATCAAATGGGTAGGCCTGAGGAGACTACAGAGTTTAAATAAAATTGTCTGAACCATAGATTACCTGAACAGAAAACAGTAAGACATAATTTTGTTTAATAGAATAGAATAGCCTAGATATTTGGCACGATTCAAGTAATGAAGGCAATGAAGCACTAGTACATTTATACATTTCGACGGACATTTCTGTCAAGAACGACAATCAAAAATAAGTATAATAAATACTTGTTAGTAAAGAAAAAAATGTTAAAATGGCTTGCCAAACTCCGTTCGTCTCTTTAGGGCTGCACCGAGCACGAGTCGCCACGAGAGTTCGCGCGCGCTAAGGAAGGAGCGCGACTGTTTTTGCCAAGAAATGGAAATGAAAGACGGGAAAAGGTGGTCTCTTTCTGAGCGATAAGGACGTATTGGTAGGATGAGTCACTTTTGAGATACACGAGAATATCGGGTCATTGCAGAGTATGATGTAAAGCCCAGTATATAGTAACGTGACCTACACATGTACCTAGAACATAATGAAAGTACTTAAACGGTGTTTTCCGAGAAAGGCGCCCAATAACACTCATAATTAGTCCTTCCCGGAATATGCGCCAACAGAATTCCGCAGAAAGTTCCACAGATTTCCATAGAATTCCAGCGCCCCTCATTTACAGTTCTCCACACCTCCCACCCGCGCGTGCTGTTGTGATCACTGTTTTGCTTTATTTGATGTACTTACCAAATTCAAAACATATCCACAGTATTCCGCTGTTTTTCACCCACAATCGGCGCAGATGTGAGAAGGTGTAATTAATGTACAAAGACCTTGGAAGGAGGACGGAAATCAGTAGGCTATTACTGACAATGAGTATTCAGCCAAGCAGATATGCTTTAACTCAATGGCTAAAGTTATGCGTTTTTCTTGAAAACATTATCAAGGAAAGGCTTAGCGTGCTTTAAAGTATTAAGATAAGTGATAATTCTGTATAGGGTACTTATGAACAGATGAACCCTGAATAAAACGCGCTTACGATCCTTCAGCGTTTAGCATAATTATGTGCCTATAGTAATGCTTTGCTTAAATGCGGGAAACGGTTAACGTTTTATTTTTTATTTGTTGTTGCGTTTTTCGGGGTTCGCCTTCTTGCCTGTATAGCCTGTAGTGTGAAATGGGCTATCAATCATAACAGTGTATCCTACCGAATTTTGTCCTCCGATAGGCTATAATTTATTTTAATGCGACACTAACGTAAATCACGTTAAAATTGACGTTATAAGGTTTTAGAACGTTTCGCGCAAAACCACGAAGATAAAAGAAATATGACAAAATTACCGTTTGTTGCCCATAAAGGATTTTACTACTGGAATGTTCAACCTTTAAAATAGATCTCATTCAGATAGCCTAGATATCCTATAGAAAACCAACCGGGAACGTTCTCAGAACGTTTCGGGAAGGTTCTCCTCAAACTTCTGAATAAACATTCGTTCAGAACGTTTATTTAAAGTTTTCTTTAGTAATGTTCTCAAAATGTGAGCACAAAAAATTAATTAATCATAAAAAATAGACTACATGGAATTTTATCTGAAATATTTTAGTTGGATGCTCGTTTAACATTTTCAGATGTTTCCTATTTAAGAATGTGTACTTTACATTCAAGTCAGTTTCCCATAATGTTTGCAAAATGATCAAATAGAATCTTCCCTTAAATTACATTTTTTTTTTTACAAAAAAGAAAAGGGGATCATTTTAATAGCTTTTTGGGATTGTATTTTTTCCCATTATTTTCTTAAACGTTCTTTTTAAGTTCCTTTATTTCAAAATGCACTATAAAACTCTTTTATTTAGAGTTGTGAAGGTTTTGGCTAATTTCAAATTATTTCATCAGACAAAGCTTATGCCAAGAAGTAACTAGCCTATAAGTTAAGAAAAGAGCAGTAGGCTTATAATTTTGTCAAGCTGCAACCAATACAAATATGAATGAGGAACGATAACATAACAGTAAGAAGAGATGATAAGTTAAACTTAAAACCAATTTAAAGATTCGCGCTTTGAAAGAACAGTTTTATTTATTTCGGGGGCATTTAATGGGTTTAAAATTAACGCTTATATATTCGACAGATGGCGCTGTTGTGCCACTGAATTAATGCGCTTCCTCACCGGCGACTTGGAAGGACAGAGCCTATTTATCTTTCTGTCCTTTTAAAGCAGCTTTGATGTATTCTTTACTCAGACCCTCCTAACGCCATCGATTCTGCAAAATACTCACTTAGAGACACTGTTTTAGAAATTTCAGAACTGACATTTCCTACTGTCTCGATCATTTGAGGATCTTAAGGCCGTGTAACTGCAGTGTGTTGCCGCAGACAGGCTACAGTCAGCCGCAGTCAGCCTCCAGCATCACAAACATGGATCAACACGACTCGACGTTTGGAGTGCAGCTCTTCATTTATGATCTGTCGAGGGGAATGGCTCGACAGCTCAGCCCTATAATGTTAGGTGAGTGATGCAGACAGTATATCTTTACCGTCATATTGGTGAGGGCCGCGAAATTTCCAATTCTACCATGAAGAAGGTTTAGCTCATTTATATTAGCCTAACTTTCATCGTGCTGTCGTTGCCTGGTGAACTTCCAATGAGAACTCTTGGCTACTGAATATTAATGGCCCGATTCTAGCGTTGATTGGCAACCTTCCAATGACGCCGACGTGGTTCATGATTATTAATAATATACTTCTGACGTTGCATCGTTACTGTCCAATAGTAAATGGTTTGCTTATGAATATTTAAAATATGCCGCCACTGTACTAGGATTCGTAAATTCGCGTACGGTTACAGCTGATCGACGAAAACACTTTTATCAGCAAAATGTTTTATTCACATAACCATGACAGCTGTATTCATCGAGACCCATTTATCTGGTACTCTCAGTTATCTAGATTTTTTTTTAGGAACATGATGTTCTTTACTGTTATTAATCGTGTCACGTGCTGAAAAGTAGCAGTTCTGATTTTCAAAGTTCATCAAATGCAATATAATGTAATTATTTGAGTGGTTCAAACCATAACTGTCATATTATATGTTACATGATAATAATATAAACACGATGTATAACCTATGAGGAACAGATAAAATCTCTAATATCTATAATTGTATGATATCTGTAAACATTTCTTACAGGAAAACAGCTTGATGGGATTTGGTAAGTGAAACTGTTATTTATTTTCTACTTATTACTAGTGCTGGGCAATGATTAATCGCGATTAATCGCATCCAAAATAAAAGTTTTTCTTTACATAATATATTT
>JAUCMS010000062.1:17773608-17784342 GCA_032357445.1 Enteromius radiatus | reverse complement strand
CTAAGCTACATACCTTCTATGTACATATCAGACAACAATTTAAAATATTCTCTCAATGCATTCTAGGACACCTTTAAATGATATTTCAACATATTAATGTTTTTACATAAGACAAATGCAGCTTTGATAAGCATAACACATTTTACTTAATATATATTGATGTTTTCCTCTGAGGTCAGTGCCAAGGTTTTTAGTGTCAAATCCAGTTATAGTTTTCTGCACATTCTCTCTCTTTCTGACCTTTACAATTAAATAGACTGTTGTTTGTGGCTGTGTAAACACCCTCTTTACATGTGTAATAAGTAATAGAGCTTATAGTTGTGTGCTCATTGAAAGAGTAGATTAGGTAGGTAAATAAAGTACATAATTAATTATAGAACTAAATTAGTAAAAAGGTCAGATTTGATTCAAAGTTGACTTTAAGGACGGAGCTTCAGTCCCATGTCAGTGCCTCCGATTTTGGAGACTCTCAAGAGTGAAATGCCTCAAACACAACCGTGACGTCTCTTCTCCTTCAAAGGGCAAGAATTGAATTCTGCAGGCCAGCGAAAGAACTGGGAAAAAAGAGACTAGTATAGATGTTCTTGACTGTTTTTGTCTCCCTCAAAGTACTCTCAATGTGCAGATTATTACCTTGTGGAGTTTGAACATTAATGCATAAAAAACATAAATTACCTGACAAATCTGTGTTTTTGTTTAGTTTCAAAATTTGATTAATTACTCTGTAAAATACATGTTTAATACAAAGCAGTGTTTGGGCTAACAGATATGGAAACTGGCCACAGAATCATTTTGTAACAATGTTGGACTTTCATATATATTTCACTTCATACAAAGTCATAAAAAATGCCACATCATATAATAGGTACTTTTTTTTTGATGTGAGACTAGAAACAGCTTTGTATCTCCCCCAATGCAAGTTATGCATAACATCTATGAAAACACAACAGCAACACAATCCCATTGATTCAGAGCTTGTTAAAAACCGAAGAATTACACATATTTCTGGCTGCCTTACTGGCTTTTAAAAAGCTAAATTTGCTATTTCAATAATAAATAAGTTAGTCTTAGATAATTTATTAAGATCACTAAAATATTTATCAGGCCGATCAAACCGCTACGGAGCAGAAAGTTTCCATAAAAGTTCATTTGTCTCTGTTTGTCAGATTATGCAGGTGAGAAAACAGAGTAGAAGTGAGTGAGAGAAAAATAGGAAGAGTACTACATCAGGCTAGAAAGAAAGAGTGATGAGAAATAGAGGTATAAAGTGATTGGGGAGTTGAGCTGATGGAAATGGAGGAACCAGGAGAGAGAGAGATGAGCTCGTTTGGAGAAAAGAGAGAGGGAGGAGTTTGATTACAGAGACATTTTCCTCCCTCTTTTTCTCAGTCTCTCCATCTATCCATCCATCTCACGCACTTACTCTCTGCCAGGGGAACCGAACAGACGTATCTGGCAAAAACAAACATGAGGGATTATATGTCACAGACACACACACACACACACGCATGAACACAAATCAAAACAAGCACACCGAAAAGACTTTTCCTGATGGAGAAGAAAAGGCAAATGGATGTAGAAATTATGCATGATGGGATGCAAAGCTGCCAAGGATCGACAACAAGTGGACAGACACGTACAGCTTCCCTGATTTGCAATAACGTCAGGGAGAAATAAATAAATAAATAGGACAGGGTTTGATTTTATGCATCGGATATTGATTATATTATAAAAGTGGGTGTTCTACAAAATGAATGAGGGGAGGGGCTAAAAACAAGAGGTGGCAACTTGATATATATTTTTATCATTCACAACATGACTAAAATATGCATTTTTGAATGTAAAAAGGTTAACTTGTGGATTTTAAAGGGATTTCATGTTGAACTAATCTGAATGAACTGGACTTTCATCTGTCTGCACCAACACATGACTAATGCAAAGCCATAACATAAACATCATAAAACACAGACGAAATCTAGGTCATCCTTTTCTCAGATATAAATGGAAAGGCAACAAGATCTGGACCTGTGGAACAAATCAATAGGTGGTATAGAGTGACTTCACCACATTTATGAGTGTAGGACACTGTGTGTGTGTGTGTGTGTGTGTGTGTGTTTTCACCATAACTCCAACAAAATTTTCACAAAAAAACATCCGGTCATGTTCTCAAAGGTGAAATGATTAATGAAGAAAGAGCATATTGGTTTTGGATCATTCTAAAAATGTAAAAGGTTGGGTTTGTGTTAGTCGTTATGATTATCCTAAGTCTACAGTAAGTCTTAATTTAGGATTTTAAATGAGGTCATTTTCACTTAATCATACAGTTCTTCAGTACTTATTATTATTATTATTATTATTATTGCTGTTTCTGCTTGAAACCAAAAATGGTATTTTTTTGCTATCACCTAGTACTAACTATAAGGGATATTTTTTAATATTTAAGGGATATTTAATCTCCTTTTTAAGATTGTGTTTTACTCTGTAAAGTCATATATATTTAAAATATTAACCATAACACAAAATATTTTTGATGTATCCATATTGATCCGAATTGAGTATTTTGCATCCATTTGTGTGCTTCAATTGCCTGTAAACCACTGAGCTACAGACATGTTATCTGCTTTGCTGACATCTTTCCCGTTTAAATATCACACCCAAATCATCAGCTCTTCTCTCTGTTTGCACCATTTTCCACGTGTCTCTTTTTTTATTCTTGTAAAACAACACCAGCACCCCCTCCCCTCTTTCCTTCTGGACCCGGAGTCAAAAGTAATTTATACTGACTGACAGCTCCTGACAAATAGAGTGAGAGAGAGAGAACAGCAGAGAGGGGAAGAGAGGAAAGATAGACGACAAAGAAAAAGAGCATTGGCTTGGTGGAGGTGAAATTTGGTCACAATATGAGATTAGGAAACGTATGAGAGTGAGTCAATGAAAGTTGACTCTGATTGGATAAGTATTTAAAAAAGATGAACTAATAAAGCTAACAGCAACAGTCACGTGCACAAACTTCTTCAATGTTAAATAGCCTTCTGAAAGAAAAATGTTTACACTAAGCCTCTAGTGGTTGAATATTTCACCGCAAGTGACATGTAGATTTATTATTGTTTCAGTATTTCCGTAAGTCGTGCTTTGGCTCTGCTGTTGTGCGCACATGTTTCTCATGGATGTGTCCATGGTTACATATGAACTTTATCAGTTAAAATGTCCCTAACAAAATCAAAACATAACCATAACAAAATCATGACCAAAGAAAGTTGGATCTACGAAAAATATATAGACAGGTAGCTAGCTTATTAGTCTCAGCCTCAGACTGAACGTAGGCTAAACATCTGATGCGTATGGCGCATTTTCAAAGTCGTCGTCTGATTGGTTTAATTATTTTGGGAGAATTTGTGTCGCGTTCTCTAACGTTCCGCCTGGAAGATGCCGTGATCTCAAACTCCCTCATTAAAGAGAGCTGTTGTGTTTACAACAGTGAAATGTGATTGGCTGCTTTACCTGTCAGTGATTTGGCCTCGTACAGCTTCCCTTGGCCATTTAAAGCGGACAAAGTTCGCTTGAATCGTTAGACACTTAGCTTATCAGGAGGAAATTATAACTTCTCGAAGATATTCATAGACAAACAGACCAAAGTACTGCCTGGTTCATAGGCTAGCAATATAAACATTATTTTGTGAAACTAGTCAATGCAAATGTGCTTCTATACAAACTGTTATTAGGGTTTTATTACGGAAATCGTTACCATCACTTTTCCTTTTTGGTTCTTGGTTCCAAGTAAAGTTTTGTGGCTTCAAGCTACTTCCACTGCATATAGTATAGCGTACTCTTCTTTCCTTTATTTATGGATATGATGTAAACATGCATCTATGAATGATGAAAGTGTGCCATTTCTGGGGAAATCTGTCCCGACAGCTCTAAAATATCAATAATTAAATGCCTTGGTAACATGGGTAAATGGGCTTGCTTGGACCTACAGAATTCAGATCCTGGCTGAGATGAACTGAACAGACAGATAAACACAAAGCAAGTGAGTACACAAATGAGTACATGGGATTATCCAAGGCCACTTGCCTCCATTTAGAAGAGAAATGGCATGATCAGGCCGGAGTGAGAGAGAGAGAGAGAGAGTATCTGAAATGATTAAAGTTTCCCCTGGCCTGAACGCTCATTGCCCCTTATTTCTCCCACAAGACCTCTGGTCTCATCCGTTCCTTCCCTGTGGTGCCGAGAGCTGCGCCAGAGCAATAATTCAAAAACACAGAACCAGAGAGAAGACCCGGAGACTGATGTTGAGTACAAAAATGCTATAGGAAGAGAAGGAAATTGAAAAATGCTTGGGAATCAATGGTGAAATGATCAAGGTCATGGGTTCAGTTTAGAGAGAACACCTTGAATTCACTGAAAAAGTGACGACATAAATATGCAAATATAAGTGATCAAAATCCATACACAGTGGATTGCGTAAGATAATCCCCTGTGGCCAGAGAAAGAAAGTTTCCCCCAGCTTCAAAATCCCTTTCAGCCGTTGGCTGCAGCCTGTTTTCTGAAACATCAGTGCTGTAGAGCAGCCTGTTTAAATCAGTCAGAAATATTTAACAGCAATCAGAGCTCATAGAGCCACCGGCAACCAAAACACTCAACGAAAACATTATCATATATGCAAATGATTCTCTCTTTCTTGCTGTGTTCTTGTTGTTCTTTACTTGACCTCGTTTATTTTCTTTCTCTGCTGCTTTTTATCCAACTCTCAGTGGGTGAAAGGCTGTTGGGAAAGTGTTAAGACATTTACGATTTGTTGCATTTTGACCAATATTTTCATAACGGTTAAGTGCATCTAAACCCCGCCTCCCCAGCTGTCAGTAGCATCTCAGGCTCACTCAATACGTGACTACATTTTTGCGAAACCAGAAATATTGCTGCCTTTACGCCATGTAATAATTACCATAATTCTGAGATGACAACATGTGACATTTAGCTTTCCATGTTGTTGGACTCAGAGGTGGTGTCTAAGTACAGCCAAAATGAACCTGGTGGCAGTCACCGGTTCAAATCGTAACTCTCAGAACGTCACGTGTTTAGAAGTTCTAATTACGAGTTCAGGAGCATGTGAGGGCTTTGGCATTGATTAGTGTTGCCATAGAAACGCATCATTTAAATTGCTATAAGCAATAATCAATAAGTGCTATAAGCAATATCATTGTTTTCTATGTTGTAATTTTTTTGACAGCCTAGTGTAATGAAAAATGTGCATTCTGCAGAACGATGTTGTGATTGTTTTTAGTAATTATTTTTACACAAGTGCATTGTTGTACAGGGTGAGGTGCTGAGCAAATTTTCTACATCAAAAAAGACATATAGAGCACATTTTGTGAACATAGTGATGTATAGTTTTCACAAAATGTATAGTTTGTTTTCAGATAATGCACTATGGTAGAAGTGTTTTGAGGTTGTGACATTGTACAAGGAATCAAAATAAGTCAATAATTTGTCCCTGTAATCATAATATAATGATTATAATTCACAAATGTATTGGCTGATTATAGACACTTCTCTCTTTATGTTTTTATTTATTTTATTGCAGTATAATTATTACTTATCATTCTATTCAAATTAAATGTTTTTGCTTGGTATTTTATTTTACTAAAATTATAGTGATAATATTGAAAAATTCGAATTGCGGAATTTGTGGCAATTTGTTATCTGTGCTTTATTCTGTGTAGAAAAAAAGGTAAATACATTTAAAAATTATGTATTGTATTTTGTATTAGTATGAATGTATTAGTATTGTATTTATATTATAACGAATATTAGGAGAAAAGCATTTAGTGCTCATGAGAATTTTCACAATGCAAAAAATTGTGATATTTTATTTATTATTGTACTCAAGATGTATTTTTCTTATATAAATAAAAAGCTAATACATGTGTTCAAACATGAAATACATGTATATTCTAAATGTCTGCAATTACATATTCTGTAACGCTTTACAATGAGGTTAATTAGTTAACATGAGCTAAGAATGCATCTACAGCATTTATTAATCTTCGGTAATGTTAATTTCAGCATTTAGTATTGCATTATTAAAATCACTGTGTTTAAGTTGTTTGCTAACATTAGTTAATACACTGAGAACTTATTTTATATTTTATTTTGTGTGTGTGTGTGTGTGTGTGTGTTTTTTTTTAAGATATGAAGTTGTCTACCAATTTTCTATATTTGGCTGAGATTCACTCAAATGTTTTTTTTTTTGCTTTTCCAAGATAAGATCTATTGTTTCCTTAAACCCTAAAATTCACTCTCTCCTCAGTCCATATTCCTGGATCCACTCTTCTGTCGTTCCTTCCTCTCCTTGATCCCTCCGTTCTGTTAATCCCCTGCTGCTTCCTGCCCATCATCTCAGCCAAACCTCAAAAGAGCGCTGTGCATGTGCCCCCCCCAGACACACACACAGATCTGTGACCTGTTGTCTCAGTAAACACTGCTGCAGTCATCTGTTAAACCCTAAGATTTTGTTTTCAGAGATAGAAAGAGAAAAACACAATGGATAATTGACACAAAAAATGCTAGCAGTTTGTGGAGACAGTGAGAGCAGGTAAACATATGGTAAAGTGGAAGCAAAAACAGAGGGACATGACAGGAATATTTTTGAACAGTGAGAACAAAACATGGGACAAAGGAGGGAGAAGGTGTCAATGACAGAGAAAAAGGGAAAGGGGGGGGCGAGCCAGCAAACGAGATACGCTCATTCGCTCACGAGACAAACTGAGTGAGAGAGAGAAGGGGAGAGAGAGAGAGAGAGAGGGAGGGAGAGAGAGAGGGAGCGTGAGCCACTACCATTCGTTCCTGACTCCACACGGGAACACACCATCCCTGGAACACGGAATCTGGCTGGGAACGGAGAAACGGGAATGCACTGGGACGGAAAAAACTGAGGAGAATAAACATTACCTGCCATCTGTTGGTCTTCCTCACTCATCTGTCATCCACTGTCACTTTTTCCTTTTGCTTTTTCTGAGGAGAACTTCTTCAGAGCCTCCAGTGAAAACACATACATATAGAGATATATCTATAACAATCCTATACATATATCAATATACAGTATGCCTGTTTTCATAAACAGCGTATGGGTAAGCCGATGGATTCAGATTCTACGCTTCAGAAGCATTTCCTCCGTTGTAGGAAGCTGATCTGTTGCATTCTGAGACGTGTGCATCTGCACCACGCGTCCACATGGAGAAAGACAGACACAGAGAGGGAGCTTAGATGGGTGCTTTAGGAGCTGGATTAGGTGTGCTGTTCTGTCTTTTCGCGCGCGCGTGTGTGTGTGTGTGAGCATTTTGCGTTTTTGCGTGAGCAAAAACCGAGGGGCTGTATTGCTGAGACCCTCTTTCTTTGTGTGTGTGCGTGTGTGTGTGGTAGATGATAGATGATAGAACTGAGAAAAAGAGGCCCCAAAGAAGCAAGAACCAGAGGAAAATGTGTTGATGTTGCTCAGAGGTTGCTCTTTTATTGCTCAGGAGACTTCTCACTTAGGTTTCTTTGAGTAGCAACTTTGTGTCAGATGTTTCTCCTTAAATTGGAGAAACCAGCAAAAAGCTAAACTAACATTTTGACTAGAATGAGTTTGAGTCTGTGCTAAAATTGCAGACTTTGGTTGAAACCGAGGATAGTTTGAGGCAATGTTGATGTCTCTGTTGCAACTCTCCTCAGGAGAAGCGTTCGTTTTAAATGGAGCCTGTGGTCTAGAAGAAAGAATGGCGATGTTAGAGAGACCTCATTTGTGATTTCTGCCTGTGTGTGTGTGTGTGTGTGTGTGTGTGAGGGAGAGAGAAGCAGAGAGCGTGTGAACGAGAGAGAATATCTGATCAAAAGTGCCCAATGTGAGAAACAGCTGCATGTTCACACACAGAATAGAGTTTAGCACATCAGATCAGATCTGGTAGTTTGAGATATTTGAAAGAAGTGGGCTGAAAAGAGTTGTTTTGGCTTCCAATTAGGAGCAATCGAGATCTGATCTAGATCTTAAGATTAACACATGCAACTTTAAAAGGTCCAACACATTTTATTTATGACAATATATGTATATAATATATATAAAATAAACATCCATGTTTTATGTATGTTACAAACAATTATGTAAATATAATGAAATGACTATTGTCATAATTTTTATGTGTTTTCTTTGACCTTTATTATGATCAATCATTATACATAATTTATATTTGTGTAATATTTAGGTTAATATATTCTGATTTGTATCTAGTCTTAAAACAGTATAACAATTAAATGAACATTAATGTATTCAGAAACGTCAACAAAAGTATTTGGGTGACAGTGTATGGAATATATGCTGACCCAAAAGTGTATAGTTTACATTATATATTCATACTTACTGTATATATCTTTAGTATAGTATACTTAAGATGACTGTCACTTGAAAAGTTTTTTTATCACATCTTTTTTTTAATCTAGTTTATGACAGTATGTTTGGTGTTTTGTCACAGGGGACAGAACTGAGCAGAAGGAAGACACCTTGATTGCGAAAACAAAAGCGCCAAGAGGACTAAAGAACAACAGATATTCCTTTGAGAGGACTGAACGGTATAAAACACTGAGAATGACTTGTGGAATACCTCCGAACTGTATCGTGAGGCATCTCTTCCTCGCTGGCATCACGCAACGTTCAGTGGGACAAAGATCACGAATAAGGCTCGATTCCAACAGTGCCATTTCTTCAAGCTTCTGAATTGGAATTCTACCAAGTGTTGCTTTTGTCGTTTTTTTTTTTTTTTTTGCTCTGGCCACGAAACAGTTTGTCTCAGGGTTAGATCCTCGAATCTGGAGTTTCTCCAAAGGGGAGGAATCTTGCTCTCTCTCACTCTCTCCCTGTAGTGATGACAACAGAGAGCACGGTGTGTGCTGAAGTGGCGTGGAAAGCTCTCCGTCTCGTTCCCTGATGAGGGCTGCTTTCCCTGTATCAGCTTGCCGTTCTTTCAGGAGCCGGGCAACAAGAAGTCAGCATTAAACCTGCTCTAAACTTGGAGGCAGAACTCTTCGCTCAGCAAACTTACTTTCTTGGTTCACATTAACTAAATTCTGCTGGTTTAATTGTCCCCAGTGGCGCTGTTGCATTCTGGGATACGCATTGTGGGATTACTCGAAGAGGATCATGGCTGCCTCACACCTGGTTTTGAATGTGTTGACTGCCGTTTTAGTGTTGAGCTACGTTACTTACGGTCAAAAATCCAACACTGCCAGCACAGGCGTCCAAGCCAACAATCGGACGGCTGCTCCGTCTGGTGCCCCGGAGGTCACACTCGCGACTCCGGGGTCAGACGCAGACGAAATCCCGTCGGCCGGGAGCCGCTGTTGGGGTTACTACGATGTAATGGGCCAGTGGGATCCTCCGTTTAACTGTAATGCAGGAATCTACCTGTTCTGCTGTGGCTCCTGTTACTATCGATTTTGCTGCCAGTTTAAGGTTCACAGTCTGGACCAGACGTCTTGTTCCAATTACGACACGCCGGTGTGGGCCAACACAGGCAAGCCGGCGGCTCCGGTGACCGACGTCCAGGAGGAACCGGATCGAGACCGCACTCACATGATCGTCTACATAATATGCGGAGTGGTGGCCATTATGGTGCTGGTGGGGATCTTCACCAAACTGGGCCTGGAAAAAAGTCAAGGAGGACAGACGGACATGACAAACTCCAGGTGAGTGGGCGTGAGGATGACTTCATTGCTTAGAGGTCGCTCGTTAATTAGATTCTCAGAGATTCTTGCTTCTTATGATTGATCACGAGACTTAAAAACGAGACATGCAATGAAAGCTGTAAGGATCAGACTATTTAATCTTGGTACATTGAAATCTCTGACCTTTGATTGTAGACTAAACAGTGAAAATCTGAGCACTTTGTGTTTTCTTCGAAAAAGGTAGAGAAAACACTTGTTAGGAGACTTAGACCAAAGTCACTATGTCTTTGTGTGTAATAGTAGATGAGCTCTGTACAAACATAGTAGAGTCGTTTTGAGCTCCGCAAATACATTTGTCATCTACATTCTTAAAAAAAAGGGTTCTTTACTTTTATATGGTTCCATGAAGAGCTGTGTCTTGTTGGCATGTAGGAGGTTCTTCTGATTTTTTGAAAAAAAAATATGGTTCTTTTAGGAAATGTTAATTGAAAATTTCTTTGAGAAACTCAGAATGGTTCTTCTATGGCACTGCTGTGAAAACCCTCTTGTTTATTCTTTGGAAAACTTCATAAAGTATATATGTAAGCTTTGAAGATCCCACAAACCAAAATGCCAATCTGAAGATCCTGTATTACATCAAGGCTTTTTATTTTAGCCTCAAATCAAGAACCTTATATAGTTTTTCATATAGAACCTTATTATTTTATTATTGATGAGATACATGACCTTTCATGGTTTAAAGAACCACCAAAGAACTATTGAGAGCCAAACATCTGTGTGAAAAGGCTACTATATATCTTGAGATTATATTGCTAAATTTGCTTATTCGATTAGTCCAATCAGTTTTTAGTTTTTCAGTGTGGTTTCAGGCTTCCTGCTGTAAGAAAAAATTATGAGGACGTTGAAGATCTTGATGAAGATGTTTATTGCAGTATAGCACAAAGTACATGTGGTACCTTGAGTTCAGCGGAGTGAGAATGAACCCAGAACATCCTAAGCTCAAACCTTTTATACAGTTAAAGTTTACTACCCCTAATG
>JAUCMS010000062.1:17755368-17771535 GCA_032357445.1 Enteromius radiatus | reverse complement strand
AATTTACATATTAAGATTACTGTTGTAAATGGGAAATGTAAATCATATTATTTCATTTTCCTTTTGCACCAAATTTTTTTTGCACATGTGGGTTAATGGAAAATGTAAATTTAAATAAGAAATACATTGCCATTTTGAACATTGCATTGCCAATTTGAATATTACATTGCCATTTTGAATATTGCATTGCAAATTGAATATTGCTACACATAGGCTTCCATAGGCATGGTTTAGTTAACCCCTTGTGGTTGATTTCATAATTACTACCATCTGGTTTTGAAGTGCGTCTTCCTCAATATTGAAAATAGCAATGCATTCTGACAAAAATAAATAAAAAATGTGTGAATGACACATATCACAGATTGTATTATTGTAAATGTTTATTTATCTCCATTGGGCAGCTTTTGGAGGACTCATAAAGCCTATACTATATAATTTGATACACAAATATTGAAGACCTTTTAAATTATATATATATATATATAAAAAAAAAACATTCTGAAAAACCTATTATGCACAATTTACTACACGCCTTCATTCAATTAAATGGTAGCTTTTACTTATTTGGCAAATAAAAAGCCTATTAGCAGAATTCTAAAAACGATGAGGTCATGGTTCCGGTGTCTGTTTGAAATTCTTAAATGTTATTTTTGATTTTTTTTGTTTACATTTTTCAAGCTGAACATTTACTGCACTGAAGTAACTTACAGTATGTATGTTACATGATTACATACATTTATTTTGATACAAATCATTAAAATATGTATTTCAATTTTGACATATTAGGCTTTTGAGCAATGCTGAACACAAACGAACATATTTTGGAGAATGTTAAACAAACAAACAAACAGCTGTTAGTCCCCATTGACTTGACATGGTTTGGAAAGAAATGCTATGGAATTTAATAGAGACCATTATTTTTGACTTTTTCATATTTTCCTATTTGAGTTATAAAAGCTTGATGAATCAAATACGATATAATTAACAAAAACACACATGCAAAATAAACTGTTCCATTTCAGAATGATGTGTTTGGTTTAGTAGTGTGTGTTAGTATTTGCATTTGTACACATGTATGTGTGCATTTGAGAAGCTTGTGGTTTATTTTACTGATAAACCTCGCCCCAGATTTGTCTTTCTCTGATTTCATAGTTTGTTTGGCAGTCTATATTCAGCTTTACTGGTCAGCAGACAGGGCCCACAGAATACAGTGGTGCCCCATTAAAAATGCATTACGACTTCTGATAGAGCTGATTCCCAAAGCAGGCCCTGGAACTATTAATGCGCTAGACAAACAAACTGAGCTCCACAGTGAGTCCACCAAGGCGAGCAGAAACCAGCGGGAGACGTCTCACAGGTCCTTCTTTTCAAACCTCATGAATACACTGAAACCTGCTGCACTTCACTTAGCCACAGGTCAAAGACTCCCGAGTGTTTTCCACAGCTTTTCAGAAGGAAAGAAAGGGCAGAAATGATGAGAACTGATGCAGAATGACGCTTGACACATTTGGCAGTGTAATGAGAAAGAAATGAATCTTGAGGTGCAAAAAAAAAAAACAAAAAAGCAGGCTCAGAAAAACAAAAATTGTCATGTATTTGCTTCCTCACAAAAGCTGAAATTAATGTTAAAATGAATAGTAAAATGACTGTAATATATATAAATAAAATGCTGAATCCTTAATTCCATGATTATATGAAATGTTAAAACATATTTCTAGCTCTGAGGAATTTCGTAATTACTCTGCCCACTTGTGTAAATTTCCATCAACAACAAATCATGCATATGCTAATACGTTTGTTTACCTTTTTATGAACTTTCTAGTAAACACAGTTGTGTTTTTGTAGGCCTACAGTAAACCTTCTTTTCCTCCATAATGTGCTAATGTATGTTGCTAACCAGTATCCCATTAGCTTGTGTTAATTGTTGGTGTAAAACAATCGCCTTGGGGAAAGTTAATTGTTAGCATAAAATGCTAACAAAAAGGAGGAACATTACAAAACGTAGCATGTTAACACTAACAAGCGGGTTATTGCAATGACACTTTTGGTTTTGAAATCCAGCTCACTGCATACATTTAATGGCGAACAATGTTGTCTTTACCAGTAATTAGCTTCCCAATTAACTGTAGCACAGCCTCCTCAGTGTCATTGTGATATTGTTTCCTGTCTGAGAACAAAGTTTGATTAGTCATTGTCTGTCATCTCCAGAGGAAAAAAAATATATAGGCCTATATATAGAGGAGACCGGGGGGCTTGTTGTCACGCAAGGAAGTTGTCAGAAGCACTAGATCTCAAGATTTTGAGTCAAAGGTCCAATTACAAAAATGTGTGTTTTCTATTTAAACAGTGACTTTGTGTGTTGGTTTGAAAAATATCTACTAAAAAATAATCTTAAAACACATTTTGATATCATAAGATGTTTACTAGCTATTGAGTATCAATTGAAGGTAATTAAACTTAACAAATTCTATTAATTCTATTAATAATTCAAATATAAATTTTCTAAATTTGAATAAATACATAAAAAATGTTCTCTTGTCCTGGAAACTAACTGAAATAAGTTTAAGCAAGCAAGTAAATAAAGTAAATAAATAATAAAACTTAAAAAAGTTTTCAATTTTAAGAAACATTAATTATATTAATATTTTTTTTAAAAAACAAAAAGCACACAACAAAATTAACATTACAAACAAACAATAAATAAATAAACTAAAACCTTAGCTTTTAATTTTATCATTTAATTTGAATTCAAAATATTATTAAAAACTATAATCATACATAAATAATATTATGCAGCGTTTTAGTTTACATTTCATTAACACTAAAGCGTATTTTTCATATACTCTGTCAGGCAGGTTTTTTTAATGTTGTAATTTTACAATATCTGCTAGCTAAAACAATGTCTTGATATCTTTATGTGCTTAATAAATTTGCTTGGAAAATATTAAATAGCAAATTGTGTGACAACTTTCCCCACTATAGGTTGTCATGTGTTAATTAATCTATATGTATTTTTCCTCCTAGGCAATAATGGTGCAGATGTTCCAGATTTTATTATTATTATTATATTTAACTGACTGTGAAATAAACCTCTACTAAGAAATCTTAGTGTAGGAGTAAAAAGTGGGACAACTAGCCCCAGTCTCCTTTACAGTTCCTCAACAGAACGCCCTATTTGTTGAAGACGTGATCTGTCAGTTTCTCTGCATGCTTGGACACTGCTCATGCGGGTGACAGAAAATGGGAAAGTCTCATCAACTCATAATTTCCTGTCAGTTTTATTGAGTGTATCTATCATTAAAAACCGCACCCCTAACCTCACTTCAGCCCCTTTGACACACCAATAGCCCATCACATGGACAGATACGCATGTTCACACACACACACACACACACACATCCTGTTCCGCTTCACTGAAGATTGAGAGGGCTCAGAGGGGTTTTGGCAGCTCGAGGCTCAGCTATCAGAGCCCTTTGAGATTAGCAGTTTCACTGCATGTACCTGTCTATCAGTGCCTCGGTGAAGAAGCTGAACTGTATGTTACACACGGACGGACATCACTTCAGCTATAAAGATGACCGTCTTGTAAAGCCACTAAATGGACCATTGCACCCATGATTGTTGCAATTCCTCTAGGAAACTGCCTCTCTTAGCTCAAGAGCAAAGATGTCAGTGACGGATGCTGCCACTACGGATGGATTAGACACCCATTACAGAGCTTCACCGCAGGATACTGCTCTGCCCGAGATTTCATTTTGACTTAAATACCACGAGGAGTAAAGGGCTAAAAGCAAAAAAAAAAAAAAAAGATGTATTTTGCAGGGGCGACATCAAAAAATGATGTCAGAAGGCAAACTAGTCTAACGGCAATAAGACATTACTAAAAGGGACAGTTCAGCAAAAAAAATAAAAATGTGTCATTGTGTACTTATCCTCATGTTGTTGTTTTATTTGTTTTATTTAACTTAATTTTTGATAGAGGAAAACTACTGTAAACACATCCTTGGCTAGTCTTTTCTATATAATGAAAGTAAATGGAGATGGGGATACCCAGGCTCATTGGGGAAAAACACATGCCAGTGGTGACATTTCTGCTAAATGATATTGTGTTGTTTTGCATGGTTTGAGTGGAAACAGACAAATATGAATCATAACGTTAGTTTGTATGTATCTCTGCAGTGCGTTGATGAAATGTCCTAACCAGCACTAAAAAGTTAATGCTAAGTGGTACACACCACCTACACTAAAACTAAACCTTAAAGTCGGCATGAAATCAAAATTGACAAGTCTTATTTTTTAATGGAATACTGTAGTGTTTGTAATAAATAACTTATCCGTGCACTTCATTTTTTTATTTATTTTTATTCATCTCCTCATAATACCTAATACACAATACACAATACATAATACACCTGCCCTCCGTTTCCCTCGCATATACACAAAGGAAAAGGACAATCTCAAATTCTGTTTCATGCCGACTTTAAAGCATTAAGCGATAAGGTTAACAAAAGCTAAGCTGAAATACAAATGCATTTGCTGAAGCAACTATTATTCTTTAGCTTGTTTATACAAGCAGAACACTGTATCGGGTACGCTAACAAGCAAGTTTACTATGTCAGTAAGGAGGTGATTACGTGATGCAAACATCGAAATATATTAGTTTACAAATCATGTGCTGTGGAAAAAGTGTTTCGAGGTCATAATGTAGTATTGGGCAAGGAACCATGTAAAAATACATCATTATAAATCACAAATCTTCCCCCAGTTATTGTTTGTGTGAAAAGAATTTGAATGCTATCAGTGTTTTATAGTCACTAGTGTTCATTTCACCTGGAAACTGCAGTGTATTGTATGAGTTTTGCAAAAGGTTCATAAAAATAGTTTATTCAACCATAAGTCGTACTGTACAAGGAACATGCTACAAATCATTATTTACTGTTAATCTTTGTCTCAGGTGAAGCTCTTCACATGCACTGTAAAAGTTATACTTTAAGAACATCACAGATGATGCCATTTGATACCACTTGTGCCCAATGACTTTGGTTCTTGTATGTCTAATGACCAAGGCTTGGAATATCTATGTGCAAATACGGTAGTTTTTTGTCATTTTTAAGCTTTACAGCTGCAGTTCATGATGGATGTTTAATAGCGGGCAGTATATTTTATATATATTGAATATATAAATCACTTTTTCGTGTTATACAGGTTGAATGACATGAGAGTGAGTAAACAATGAAAATTTGGGTGATTTGTAAGATCTCTTTTCATTCAGTAAAAAATATGTCTGGACAAAACAAACAAGCGTGTGCTCTGATTCAGGAGGCTTTGCACCTGCACACTGTAAAATAATTTGGCCTCAAAATGTAAATATCCTTTTCATGCACACAGTACACGTGAAATGGACACACTGAACCATGCTGACTTCAGTTTAAAAAGCTGTAGATGCCTGTGGTGTGTGTGCGTGTGTACTGTTTTTGGCTTCCACCACACACCGAGCATATTTGTGATCCCCAACTGTTTAATGGTAACACACACACAACACACACAGCCATTTTACAGCATTACATAACGTGGAGTGATATTGAATACACCCCGGGCACAGTTTGTGACATCACTTAAACGCATCTCATTTCCCACCCTTGTAATATAGCTAATGAACGGCAAACTTAACACACACACGCACACACACAATCAGACAAACTCTGCTCTGAAGTCTAGTGAACTGTCTACACAGTGAGCATTTTGACTGAAACTGAACTTCACAGTGGTGCTCTATGCTAACATACAACACAAATCAGAGTGCTGGAAGACCCAACTTACACTTAAATCCAAAAGATTGCATTCTAAGAGTGCCTTCGTCATCATATTTTAAAATTAAGTATAAACTCAACTGTTAGTATGTGGACAAAAGTACTCCATATTAATACTTTTATTCTGCCATCTAGGAGTGTTTGTTCTAGTGCATCCTGGGATTGCCTTCTGTGTGAATATCCTACCTTTTTGAACAGCCTTAGTGAGAGGAGCTTAGAGATTCTACATATATGTGGCTTTGAGTTTGCATTAATGTGGATTCACAGATAAACCATATCGGACTGCTAATATGAATTGTCACTAAGGTTTGCATGTTCAGATATTTAGTACACCTAAAAAGTAAAATGCCAGGTTTGGCTTAGCTATGATTTAATTCCCAGATTTTGAAAGCATTTTCTTCAACAGTAATGTCACACGCAAACATGTTTTGCAGTGTGAATCCAAAACGCTCTTTATCAAACACTGTAACATGTCTCTAAAACAGACAATAAGGCAAAAAAAAATAAACAATCACATACTAAAGGTATAACGAAATGTCTCTAGAACAGACCTATGACAAAACAAATAAATACTGTGTGTTTGTGTGTGTGACAAAAAGCTGCGTTCACACAGCAGCAGAATACATTTGTCAATCCTGTATTTGGGATTGCCAACCATATTTTCTTTGCTGGTGTGAGTCTCCGAATATTTTGTTCACACAGCAGGTTTCAGTTTAGAATTCTGTCACCGTGCAACGGGAGTCAAGCCCGTATTCCTTACCGGTAACCATAGCAACCGTGACTGAAGTAATATCAAAGATGGCGACGTCCACAAAACGGAACGTTTTATCACTGTTTGACATGACAAGAGTCAAATTTAGCCGTGAGTTCTTTCTTCAAATCATCATTAACCGACAACAGCTTTTACATTTGGGTGGAGAGCGTAGCATAAAACGCAGCTTATTCCTCCTTTACTGTGAGTTACCGAAAATACACATGAATGCACGTAGCGCACGATTGAGCCGGTTTTACTGACAACATTTGCAGGCATCATATCTTTGCATATATCTTCACTCTGCTGCGTTGTGATTGGTTTAAATAGCATAGCAAAAAATCGTATTGAACAACAATATGGTCAGGTCCAGTAAAAATCGTTTATTAGGAGCCCTGCATCCAGTGAAATCTCAATGGTTTTCTGCTCAACATAATTGTATTTTGAACATCGAGGATGTTCTGTTTTGGTGTTGTGCAATAATTATACTTTCAACGTGAATAAAAACGACTTGTTGCTGGAAAATTGCCCATTTTTACTTGCTGTCAAAAATAATCTAAATAGAGGTCATTTTTGGAACGTAAAAAGTACAAGTGTGTTTTGGCCTTCACAGCGAGTCGTTTTGTTTGTGCATGTGCTTGTGTCTTAATCACATTGATGGAAAGTCAATGGCTAATTTGCAATTTGTTGCAGCAATCGAGTAATTTACCTTCACTTTCTCCCTCCTTCTCTCCCTCTCACCTTGATCCTGAATTACTGCTGCACAGTTCCAGTTAATCCTACATAAAAAGAGACAGCGAAAACACAAAACAGTGCAGTGATAAGTATCACCAATGAGCTGCTCAGAGCTGAAGGCCTGCGGGAGGAACGATTTTTCCCTTTCCATGTCTCATCCCTCATTTCAGAGGCTCAGCGCTGCTCAGTCATCCTGAACGGACTTGTTCCAGGGGGGATGGTGGGATGGAGTGTGGGGGGGATTGTCAAGGCCGAGCGCAAAAGAGAGGACCTGATTGAGACCAGGGGGTGTAGGGTAGGGATTGTACAGATATTTATCTTGATCTCTGTCCTGTCAATCAAGCTACACACGCTGGAGACATCTACAGTCAACGGGAATATGAGAAAGATAGACGAGTGAGCGGAGGAAGGACTGGGTGTAAGTGAGTGGCAGAGAGACAGGGAAATGTACAATATATTGTTTATTTAACTGATAGAATCGAAGAATGAAGGATCATTCTTTCAAACTACATGAGGTATTAAAAAGCCTTCTATTTTTACTTGATGCACTGCCTCAAACAATGCTCATAGCGTGGGATGCTGAAAAGTAACATCCATCTGATGCATACAGTAATCACAATAATATTAAAAAATCTCACTTAATTGCTTGACTAGTTGACTAGTTATCTGCAGCTTACTTGTAGCTGAAATAAAATAAAATATGAATACTATAAAAATGTATTTAAACAACAATTGGAATTGAAAACTAAACAGAAACTACCAAAATGACGGAAAACTTACTTAGAAAAATAAATGTTAAAAATAAAACTGAAATAAACTAAAAGCTAAATAGGAATTTAAAAAAAAAAGTAAATATAATGCAGTATATACGAAAAAATAATGAAAACAGAAATGTAAAGACTATTAATAAATATTAATTGCAATATTTTTGGTTTTGTTCTGACAACCACATTAGCCCCTGCAGGATTCTTCATATCTCCTCAGAAAGCATACAGGTGCAGTCTGACCTTTACAGGTCCGCCTGGAGGTTCAGGTCATTCATCTTGAGGCACAGTATGGTTTTCTCTTGCTCCAGAGAGGAGGGTGGTTGGTGTGCCAGTGGGTGCAGCGGTGCAGGATTGATGTTTTTATAAACCTTCACTCAGCAAAGGTGCCGGTGTTTCATCATCCCCCTAATTGCACCGTCGTGGACTGCGGTGTGTGCACCAGTTAAGTCAGCCGGTGTGTGAGATGGTGTTTTTTTTTTTCAAGTGGATTAAATACCTACGTGATGCATTCATCCTTATAAGGGGGTGATAAATGTGTGCGTACGCTGGATTTATTTTCTCTCTTTAACCCCACATCACATGCAGCCGTTCAGTTCACTGAACCTGTTCTAACAACATTCTGGTCCCAGTACCCAGAGCGAAAACCCTTCTGTGTTTCTTCCACAAGCACATTAGCTTGAGTACAGCTGACCCAAATTGAAGTGCTCGGCTCTAACCACATGTCCATTGTGCATGTGTTTGGAATTCTCTGCGCGGCCGTGCCGCAAATGGCTGTTGGTTTTCAGACAGTAGAGCCGATTAACTTGATTTAGGATTAAATTGCTTGCACAAAATTTCATTTACTGCTTACCTCTGGCTGAACAGCCCACATCACAAGCAAACATACACACAGGAGCAATGTTCTGCTTAGTGTGTAGTGTCTTTCCATATAAATATATATTGTTCAAGATGTTTTATAGTTTAACTCTTTATTGGCAATTCTCAATCAGAGAGTTATTACAAGTGAGAAAAACCATACAACATTAATTTCACAATATTTAAAAATATTGGTTGGTAGTTAAACAAATTCCTTACTTTCTGAACCATATTCAGAGGAAAATAAAGAAAGTAAACAACGACAGAATAAAACAAATAAGCAAAATTAACAAATGACACCTGAGTAAGCCATTACTGTTAAAAGTCAGATATTAGACTATTTCTTTTCCTAATACACTCTTGGACGAGTTTTAATCATTTAAAAGCAAGAAAAAAGACAGATACAGACAGGGTTAGATACAGTATGTAAAATGGGCGTTAGAAGAAAAACAAGAATATTTAATACACAATGATGAGAATAGAAATGAATGTAAAGAAACTTTGCTGCAAGAGTCACATTCCATTTCAACCCATGCTGGAACCCGTTGACAAAGACAGTAATGGGACTGCTTCCAATATAAGATGCTATAAATATTTGCTGCCCAGTAACAAAATAAAATATTGGGAAAAGCAAATCTGCCTAATTTTTTGGGTTGCTGGAGAAATAATTTCTAAATCTTTGCTGGGCCTCCATTCCAAATAAAATAAAGTCTTAAAAAAAGATTTTGGTATAAACACTGGAATGTTTTGAAATATGAAAAGAAATTTAGGCAAAGTATACATTTTTATGACATTAATTCTGTCTACAAGCGATAATGGAAGAGTTGTCCACCTAGCTAGATCTTGCTTTGTTCTATCCAAAATTGGAATAAAATTATGCTTTAAAAGGTCCACATATTTCCTCATTCCAACCCCGTCTCATCCCACGATAAAGTGAAATGTATTCAGAAATTATACCATTTGTTTTCACAGATGCTAAAGGAGAAGAATATAAGAGTTTCACCCAAGCCACAAATTTATCTCCAAACCCAAGCTTTTATAATATATATATATATAAAAAAAGATACAGTAGTCCCACTCTATGCGGTCAAAAGCCTTTTCCGCATCGAGAGAGACTAAGACCTCCAGTATTAATACTGTAAATCTGACGAGGTACAAATTATGTTCATCAAACTTCTATGATTGAAGAAACCTGTCTGTTTTTTATCAAACCTGTTTGGTCAGGGTGTATGATGTTTTGCACAACGTTTTCCAATCTTATTGAAAGGACCTTAGCCAAAATTTTCACGTCAGCATTAAGGAGGGATACTGGACGACAAGATTCACAGTCAAGTGGGTTTTTATTGGGTTTCAAGATCAGTGAAATTAATGCTTTATGCATGAAAATGGATTATATTAAGAGATTCTTCAATGGAGAAAGCTGAAGAGAAAACTTATTTAAAAAACTGGAAAAACTGAAAAAGCTGGAAACCCGTGTGGGTCTGGGGATTTTCCACTTTGCATCTGTAAAATCGCATGCTGAATTTCAGTTAAACTAATAGGGTCATCTAATTTGGTTTTTGATTTGTATATAAGGTTGAATTGATAAGAATAAAATAATTTAAACTGGTTATTCATTTCTTGAGAGTCTGATACAATATTTCCAACTGGGGCTTGAATTTGAGCAATAAAACTCTTTACCGTTTGAAGCCTGAGTTTGCAGTGCAAGAGTTTTGTCTGATTTATCACCAAATTCATAAAAATGGTGTCGTGACTTAAGTAAAAGCTGCTCCGCTTGGTTAACGGAAAGAAGATTATATTCAGATTGTAAGAGAGCCCTTTCATTACACAGAGGTGGAGTTGGACGCTGTGCATATTTCTGATCTATTATGCCAATCTGTCCAGAAAGATCACTAAGTTTTTGTTGCACAATTTTTTATATAAGCAGAACAGGAAATTATTTCTCCACACAATTAAACTTTGAGGGTTTCCCAAAGAATAGAAGCAGACATTTCTTCTGTAACGTTTGTCACAAAAAAAGGGATATTTTTTCAGAAATCAAATCAACAAAATAACCATCTGAAAGAAGTAAAGCATTCATACTCCAAATATGAGAGAGCATGCTCAGAAATGGTTATACAGTAATAAAGAAAGGATTGTACTTGGGGAATAAGTTTGCTGTCAGTGATTAAAATAATCAATACGTGAGTACTGTAAGTATGGTAAACAGGGGAAAAGAAAGAAAAGGTTTTAGAGGAGGGATTCAAAAACCATCATACGTCAATCATTCCGTATCCTTCATAAAGGAATTAATCATTTTAGAAGCCTGAGATAGAGTAGCTGGTTTCAGAGATGATCTGTCTAAAACAGACACAATTTAAATCACCTCCAAAGATCAATTGGTAAGAAAATCTGGGAATTTGGAAAGGTGTTTTTGTAAAAAAAGTCTGGGCCTGTAAACACTAACTAAAATCACTTGACTATCATAAAGAGTGCCTGACACAATCACATATCTACCGTTGGGATCAGAGACAACTTCAGAAGGATTAAACTGAGTATTCTTATCGATTAAAATAGCTGTGCCTCTAGCTTTACAATTAAATCCCGAGTGGAACACCTGTCCTACCCAGGATCTCATCAGACTTTTATGACAAGAGTTCTTAAGATGAGTTCCTGCAGAAACATATCTTTAACGTAAGCGTAATCAGTTTGTTTTTACTTTATTATCATCTCATCACCTCTGCAGACATGTCCGGAAAAATACGAACAACCGTGCCATTAAACTCCAAATGAATCGGTAAGTGCAGTTTCAATATCGCCGATCTTTTGGGCTTGTGTAGACAGGCTCGTTTGTAGCGTGGACACTGCAGAGCGAAGTTCAGATAAGAGCTCAGATCGTAGTGAAGAGATTTCAGCGTGAGTAGTGGATGAAATTAATTCCTTTATGGAAGCTGGCATTATCTCATCCTCAGTTTGAACTGAAGTGTTAGCTTTAGCATTAGCTGGCTGCTCGCTCCCCTTGTCAGTCAGCATATCTACGATGTTTCTTCCTGACTTCACTGATTTCGTCATTCTTCTTTAAAGTTGTATGCACAATTTGACCGATAGATAGATAGATATGACAAAAATAGGACTACTGAGAAAGAACAAATAAATGTTCACGGAGGCATACCGGAAGTCAGCTCAAAATGTTTTTTTAAAAGGAATATTAAGTTTTATTAATCAAGATGCATTAAGTTGATCATAGTCTTATTCATAAAAAAAAAAAATCTGAAAACGCAGATGTTTTCAACAGTTATATTAATAAAAAAGCATTAATAATCTCAGAGGATTAAAATGATTTCTGAGGTGATACTTGAAATTACAGTTCTGTCATCATTTAATCACCCTCAAGAGTTGATGGTAGCCATTGAATTCCATAGAAATCTTTTTTTTTTCAAACTATAGAAGTCAAGGGCAACCGTCAACTGTTCAAAAGAAGAAATACTTCGAAAAACTCATAGATAGAAAAACTCATATAGGTTTGGAACAACTTGAGGGTGAGTAAATGACAAATCTTTCATTTTTGTGTGGATTAATGCTTTAAAACATACAGATACTGGGAAATATAGTGATTTGTTTTCTATCTATCTGTTTGTCTGTTAAGAAACAACACTTGGAATATGGATTATGTAATGATTTACACACGGTTTAATAAACAGAAATGTTGTTTGGGAACCACATTAACATTTATCATCAGGTGGCTAAAATTAGAATCAAGTGCAAATTAAGGCTGGAATACACTACACGACTTTTAAAATCTGAACAGATTTTTAAAACAGTAGCCATCATACATTTGCAGACTCTGTAAATGGTGACAAAGGAAAACTAAGCATCATGAACTAAACGAGCGAGGATCATACACTATCAGACTTTAAAAGTTGTTCCGAAAAACAATGCAGAAACTTGTGCCTTGTTGCTAGGAGACACATGACAGAGGAAAACAACGGATTCTTAAATTGGCTGAAAATATCAAAAATGTTTGATTTCTTCAAACTGGACAGAATCAATGTCTAAAGCTAAAAATTGAAGTCTGTCACCATAATACACACTCCGATTTACTGTGGAATCTGTCAGCTTCAATCTGCAGACTGGCTCTGACTTCCTAAACTAGCGTCAGCTTGTTCAGACTGGAAAATCAGGGGGGAAATCGCGTAGTGTACAGTAGGCTTTAGAAGAACATCATTAAAGAGAGGTCCCACATTATATAAACCTCATTAAACTGGTCTGGTTTGGTCACAAGCTATAAAATGCTTCAAAAGAGTCCCTTAAAAGGGTGTTTGTTGAGACTTATGAGTTTGGACGGAGATTTAATCCAATCCCGAACTCTTTAAAATTCATTGTTATTTGATGAATAACATCACCTTCTCCCATAAATACAGTCCACGCTAGGTTCCAGTATCAATGAAAAAAGACAAACCTTTTCATGCTGGTTGCTTACTTCCTCAGCTAAATTGAATTGAAGTCGTTTCTGAATCTGCTTACAGCCTATCGATTCTCACTTTATTTAAAAATGTATGCCGCTTCTGTCTCTCTTTTAAAAAGATCCCAGAATTCTCCCTCTACCCCTTTACCTAACACTTTTATTTCATTGCACACACACACACACACACATTCTCAAATCTCTTGTGCGTTCAGACTGAAAGCTCTGTCTCCCCTCAGTAAATACTCTCAAATCGCTCACGGATTTTATCTGAATCCAGCGTTTTATTTCTCACCTCTCTCTGGCATCTCTTAGGAAAGTGCGTGTGTGTGTGTTGTAATGCAGCGCTCTGTTTAGCCCAGTCAGCTCTACAGTTATTAACACAATTTACACAGTTATAGCAATGCAGCCACCAGGATCAACGTGACGCAACCACAGAAGGACACCGAGCCACACACATTCATAAAAAGCACGTGCCCTTGAGTGAAGTGCAGTATATAAACCCAATATTCCCGCTGGCCCAGTTTAAAAACAGGCAATCAATGAAAACTGACCTGTTCGTTTGAAAGCGAGGAGGTATGACCCAGCGTTTCGCCCTCTGAGTGTGTGAATCTGTCTCTCCGTCTCCTCCCTGATAAGGCCGTAATGAAACATGCCGTTATAAAACAAAACGAGTCGGTCTGGAGGAGAGAAAATGAGTTCTTTGATGGAGATCCATGGGGGACGAGATCACAGGACGACTATATGAAAAAGATCAGAACACAACCTCAGCAGAGCGCAGAGAAGGAGAAATGAAGCTCTTTAATGTGGTGGTTTTTGCATCTCTTAACCATAGCTCACCATCCCAAAAATATCTTTCCATACCTGTATGAGTTTCTTTTGGCAAAGTCCTACTAGTTGCACTTTTTATCATTAATTGGGAAAGGCTTTAAAGAGCACCATAAACGTGTTTGTAGAATTGTTTTGTGTAATACAGTTGATGAATTTGATTTGAACTAAAGTTGTTTGTCATATCAGGGTTCGTATACCCTTTGGTGGTTTGAAAGCAAAATTAGTGACTACATGAAATCACAAACTTATTCTAGTTTTATGCAGAAGCGCAATGATTGAAACGCTTTTTACTTGCAGTAAAATCTATAATGTTTATTTTTTTTTCAGGATCTGTTGCATTTATTTAAAACGGACATCTCATGTAACATTTTGGTTGCTTTACTGTACATTTCATGTAATTGTTGAGGGCTCTTTTATGAGACCCTGTCTCTATCGTTTAATGGACCAAAAATACTTTCAAGGCCAAGGACAGTGTGAATGAACACTTTGTTCTTTTAAAAGAAACTCTGTCACCTTTAAGCGGACTCAGCCCTTGTATTCGTCAGGCTTTAGAAAATATCATTTTTAAGGATGTCAATTATTAGCAAAACTTTGTTTGCGCTACTTTAGTAAAGTGTGCATGTTAAACGCACATGACTCGTATGACTGAATCCAAAACATGTCTCATGGTGTATTCGTTTAATTTAAATGATCCCATTTGCTCAGTTTCATGAAGGGTGCCAATACGTCTTGAGATGCCTTTAGACTTCATTAATCTGCATTAATCTGACGGCAGACTGTTGAGAGAGAGAGAGAGCGTGAGAGAGCTAGCGAGAGAGACTTGCCTCAGGGATTGACGTCTTGCTAGTACAGCTTCAGTCTGTTCTTTACTCTGATTGCTACATGAATTTGCTTGTGCATGTACATGTAAGAGGTGAGGCGTTTAAGATTATATGTTTCTCCCTTTTGTTTTTTTTACATGCATACCATAAACAAGTGGCTTCATACCTGTAATATACAAATGTCTTAGGTCCAAAACAAAATTAATGCAAGCATTTGAATTTTACTTATGCACAAATATAAGCATTCTGGCAGATAGTTACTTTAATATTATGAAAAATTAAGTAAAATTGTGTTTATATACACTGCCCTCCAAAATGTTGGAAACGCCCTAAGTGGGATTTTGGACAATATTGGCATGATTTTGGCTTTTTAATTTGGGATAATGTTGCACTGATAGGGGACAACACAAACTACAAAAACTTATTAAACTTAAAGAGTTTATACATAGAAAATACTTTTGAATATCCAGCATTAGCAGCTATTACAGTTCAGCATAATCTGGGCATCTGAGCTGTCAGTTTATTCAAACATTGACTCTATATTCCTCCAAGCCTCCTGAAGGGTTGCTCAAAGATGATTCACACTGGTTGGACACTTCTTACGGACATCACGGTCCAGTTCCTCCCATAGTAGCTCAACTGTGACATGTATATGTTGCCGTTATGTAATCAAAATGGGAAAAAAATAGTTGCTGGTTTTCAATGATAATGCCAGGTTACTTTAATGTACCGTATTTACAGCAAAAAAAAAATTATGCTGATATCATCCCAAACCACACTTTGCCAGGGGTGTTTCCAAACTTTTTGGAGGGCAGTGTAATTTAAGAATAAAACATGCTAAATTAAATAATGTTAAATTCTGCCAGTAAATTTATTAATTTACTTTTGAACTGTAATTGAAAATTACAATTCAAGTTTACAAATTGCAAAATTAATTTTTCATTGTAATTGAAAATGAACATTTTGAGTGTGCTTAAAGGAATAATTTACCCCCAAATAAAAATTTGCTGACAATTTACTCCAAGAAGTAGACGACATTGTTTATTTTCAGAACGTGTTTGATGAAATGTAGCATTACCAGGGATGGGAATTGATAAGATTTTTGCGATTCCAATTCCATTTTCGATTCTGCTTAACGATTCAATTCTTTATCGAT